>OZ014453.1:16627389-16718199 GCA_963966035.1 Acleris laterana | reverse complement strand
ATAAAAACGCGCGGTTGCAAACCGCGAATCAAAATGTAGCAAGTTGCGTTTTTAAAATCAGTCACTGAAATAAATCGCAAGTGCGTGCGCTTATAAAGAATGCCGTACGTTACATTTTTTGCGTTAGCGGAACCGCTTTTTAAAAACCGCAGTGCGTGCTAAGCCATACTTCATGTACGGCAGCGCCCCCACTGCGGTTCGTAAAAAGCGGTTTTTTCGTCAGTTCAGCTCAGAGAGCGGAGCAGTGAGGTGTGTGTTGTGCGCTGCATTATGTCGTCGGAGTCCGAAAGTTCATTGCCGGTCGAAAGTGAAGCGTTGCCGGTAGACAACAAACACATAATTAATGAAGTGGCAAAAAGACCAGCTCTGTACGATAAAACTATAAAACAATACAGTGACAGAAATGTGAAAACTACTAATTGACATCCTGTAGTAGTTAAAAAAATTGTCTTTGTTGTTTCGTACATCACTGTACATTTTACAAAAATATCCCTTCAAATATCTTTGATCTGTTAGAGGATGCACCCAGTACTTATGTTGGCGAAGACGTTTTCTATTTTTTTTATTTCTTAAAACTAAGGCCACAACACATACTGCTCTGAGGAAATCCATTGTCATACTGAACGTGAAAACCGCGGAAACGCAACCGCAGTGCGAGTTCCTCCGCGGTTGGGCGTTTTCGGCCAGACCGCAACCGCAAGAAAAAAACCGCAGTGCGTGCTAAGCCTATCACAACGCGATCCACAATTCCAAGAACACGGACACAGATTTCAGTATGAAAAAAAACAACACTCACAATAATGCTGCGCGCAGCGCAAACACCACCCGCTCTGCTGGTATTTTTTTTGTGAAATGGCGCGTCGTCAATCATACGTTGAAAAACATGAAAAACATCTCACGTGTTTTTCATGATAGCTTCCATCAAATTCTTATTTGAATCTACTAAGAAGCTTGCTTAGTACAACGTACTAGTCGAATGAAACTATTACTTTATATAATTAAAATAACTTTTAACATTATTTGTAAATACTACTATTAGGATCATAGAAGCAATAAAAAATAATTATTTTCTTCAGTCAAATTCTCATTTGAATCTACTAAGAAGCTTGCTTAGTACAGCGTACCTAGTTGATTGCAACTATTACTTTATATAAATTAAAATAACTTTAAGCATTTGTAAATGCTATCATTAGGATCATAGAAGCAATAAATTAATATTTTTGATTTTGTAGAGAACATTTTTTGATATAACGCGTTAATTGATTGCAGTAATTTTACAAATTTATTGTTTCAACTATATTAAATCGTTGGTGCTAGTATAGAAAATTGTAGATTTAACTTTTTATCTTGTATCATTCTACTTCATAGCTTCTTTAACGTAACGTGTCTAGTGAATATTCCAACTTTGCGCCTCGTTCGTATAATACACATATATCGTTAATGCATACACATGGTCTTTGTAAACGCAAGTAAAAGAAAATAATTAATTTAACAAGGATCCTGTATTAATTCAAAGATGTATTAGTCGTTTGTTTAAAGGGCGTTTGTTAAATAAAAAAAATACTTCTGTGTTGCCTCAAACAACTTCAGCTTACTGTTGCAACTACCTTCTTTTGTTTTAAGTAAACAGTATTAACGTTAACCCAATTATTCTGGAGCCAACTAAGAGAAAATGCTACTTAGTTGGAGTCCATTTTTTTCAGTGAAACACCGTGCATCTTTGCGCGCCGCGAAGCGAAAGTAATGGCGGCAAACTGGCAAATTATTATTACTAAAGGTCGAAGGTCGTTTGTGACGGCGACAGCGTCTTTGGGAAAAGAAAGATAATTCATGCACTTAAAGCTTAAAATTCGATAAAATAAGCCGGTTTGCCACCTCGGACCGTGGCGAGGTTTCTCGCTCTAATTTTCATTACGTCTCACGTGCCGCACGTGTCTGTGTGCGAGTTGGAAGCGCTAGGAAAATGTTTAAATGTGTTAGTACAAGTCCGGAGCTGAGTCAGCGGCATGTATGGCGGTTTTAATAAAATTGCGGGTGTAAGTTCGAGCGCGCGTAGGTAAATGTAACTGAGCGTGTGTGCGTGTATACGAAAATATTGTTCTTGTTTCTTTCTAGTATTATAGGTTAGTGAATGGGTGCGAGCGAGTGATAGATCTCGGCTTGGTAAATAAATAAATTTGAATTGCGGCGTTAGTGCGTTTTGTTCACCGGGTTACTTTCGGTTTTACGTTTTGTTGTTTGTATACCTAGTGGTACCTACTCTATGCATAGGAATTTTTAGGGAAGCCGCTGGGAATCGGGTTGTATGGACGCTTCGCTACTGATATGCATTATGCAAAAGTTATCCATTTTTGAGTTATCATGGTTTTTAGCTTTTTTCAAAATAAGTCAAAAATGCAGCATCAAAAATTTATTTAAAAAAAAGTATCAATTTGAATCAATTTTTTTCTTCTCATTTATAAAAACGATAAAATTCTGGTTATTTATCAATATTAAAACAACAATTATCGGTCCAAATTTAAAAATGCGAGACTAAAAACGATATTATTTCTAGATTTTTTAGATATCTTTTGCCACTAAAATGCCTTAAAAACAAAAAAATCGTTATGAAACTTGGCTTGCAGATTAATTTAAAAACATAACCGTTTTCTTAGCTCTCCAAAAATGCATAACAAATAGGAACTTATTTCAAAGAAACTGAAAAAAAAAAGATCACAAAAGAAGCAGGCGGAAATTTGGATTCGAACTAAACACAAGGTAGTTCTTTAAAAAATCCCATAAAATTAATTAAAATCAATACCCAGTGTCAATAAAACTAAAAAACAATTTTAAAATAATAACCAGTAACAGTTTAATAGTAATAACAATTAACAATTAATAATAGTAACAATTAACACATTTTTTAATTTAAAGTTCTTGCTCGAAGTGACTTCCCCTATTGCGTACGCAAAGTCGCATTCTTTTTCTTAGTTGTGACTTAACTACCGAAGTCGTCAAATTATTACGCATTGCATTTACTGCATTTATAATTCTCGTCTGGAGTTCTTCCGCGGATGACACAGGCGAGAGGTCGTAAACTATGGATTTCATGTGACCCCAGACATAGAAATCAACCGGCGTTAAATCCGGACTTCTCGCGGGCCACGGAATGGGTCCTCCTCGCCCTATCCAACGATTAGGAAAATGGCTATCGAGCCATCGCCTAACATTGACACCAAAATGTGCAGGACATCCGTCTTGCTGGTATATCATGTTTTGCCTTGTAGCCAAAGGCACGTCTTCGAGGAGGTCAAACATATAATTTCTCAAAAAATGTTCGTAAGCTGCAGCATTTAGATTGCTCGGTAAAAAATGTGGTCCGATTAAATTGTCATCAACTATTCCCATCCACACATTGACCGAAAAACGGCGTTGCGACCCTTTTGGCCTCTTTTTATTACGATTCTTGTGCACTTTCTCACTCCAATAATGTTCATTATGGTAGTTAGTAATCCCATCTTGATCGAATCTGGATTCGTCGGTCCATAGGATTTTATTCAAAAAAGACGCGTCTTCTAAATCCGCATTTAACATGAATCTACAGAAAGCAACTCTCCTTTCAGGGTCCTCTTCGTGAATAACTTGCACAGAAGTATAATGGTAAGGATAGAATCCTGCATTATGCACTGTAGACCACGCTTTCCATTGTGTTACAGAGAGTCGTGTGGCGACGGTGTTTGTCGAAATTGTTGGTTCATTGATAAATTCTTGCAGAATATCCTCTTCGTAATTAACAACATGGACTGGGGGTCTTCCGGCATTAATTTGTCTTCTCTGAACACAACCAGTTTCTCGGATTCGCCTATACACTCCATTAAAAACAGATACATGGGGTAACCGGCGATTGGGAAACCGACGCGAATAATCATGACGAGCAGCTTCACTGTTACCGTTGCAAAAGCCGTAACAAAACATTACGTCGGCGTATTCTTCATTTGTGTAATTATGAAACATCCGTTGTTCATTTTGATCAAGCTCTTCCATATTTTAATTCAAATTAAATATTAAACTACAGTCGTGAGTGTATTTACTCCAAAAAACACGGCCCCAATTTGTATAACAAAACCAATGCACGTGTGATAAGTTTTGGAAAAAAGAACTCTTTGAAAACTCTGTTATTTTTTTTCTTAACCTGCCAGTTTGCTACCGGCATTAGCTTAGATACGCATAAAAACTATTTGCAAGATATTCAAACAGTGATTTTAAGTTTAGTTCGGATACAAATTTCCGCCTGCTTCCTTTGTGATCTTTTTTTTTTCAGTTTATTTCAAATATGTTCCTAGTTATTATGCATTTTTGGAGAGCTAAGAAAACGGTTATGTTTTTAAATTAATCTGCAAGCCTAGTTTCATAACATTTTTTTTGTTTTTAAGGCCTTTTAGTGGAAAAAAATATCTAAAAAATCTAGAAATAATATATTTTTTAGTCTCGCATTTTTAAATTTGAACCGATAATTGTTGTTTTAATATTGATAAATAACCAGAGTTTTATCGTTTTTATAAATCAGAAGAAAAAAATAGATTAAAATTGATACTTTTTTTAAATAAGTTTTTGATGCTGCATTTTTGACATATTTTGAAAAAAGCTAAAAACCATGATAACTCAAAAATGGACAACTTTTGCATAATGCATATGGGGGTTAAAATTATTGCAAATAGTCACCCCTATCACCTACTAACGGGAATACGTCGAATTACCAGCACAGCATCCAGAAGAGGTCTAACCTTCCACAATCTATCCTTGTCTCTTTCTTCTTTGCGTACGTCTTCGTCGAGAACCACCTTCAGCGAATTTCTGAGCATTAAAAACCTGTTTCTAGATATACAGTTCGCAATACTAGGTACCCTGAATTCCTTTGACCAGTACATTCTTATTGAAGGATAGTTTATGCACGACATCAGCATTGATACTGCAATATAAATATTGCATTCTTCAAAAGTGAAATCTAAAGATTTCAAATTTCGCGAGAAATAGCTCCAGTTAGTTTTATCGACCATATTTACAATGACGGAATTATCAATATACTGCTGAAAGTAGTCAATTTTATCAAACGAGCTTCGATCTACAGGCAAATAAGCAGGCTGCATTATCGGTGTTTCAGTTAACTCTGGATGACCTTCTTTCCATTCCACGTATTCAGGCAATTCAACAGTGTCAGCAGAGTTTTCGATACTCAATTCTCTACTATCCAGGTAAGTCGAATTTCTCTCAACATTAACTGTTCCTCTTGCTCTTGACCCTGTGCTTCTACCTCGAGGACGACCCCGACCGCGGCTGCGACCGCGACTCTGACCACGTCCGCGCCCGCGGCCTCTTCCTAGACCCCGACCACGATCACGCTGGCTTTCGCTCTCCGCATGAACAGATTCGTTATCTGACGAAAGAGAATCTGAAGAACTAGACAGAGTTCGATGTAGGCTTTCTACTATAAAATAAAGCTATATAATATATAAGGTAATAAAGCCATCTGCTAAATCGTCGTTGTCTCCAAAGTCATCGCCCTCTACATCTGACTGGTCGAGTACTTCCTTCAGAAAACAGTCTAGTTCTTTGTCGTTTATAATACCTGTTAGAAGAAGTTAATCATGCATAAGCTAACACAAAAAGAAATAAAAATATAAATGTTACAGAGGCTAAAAAATAACAAAATCTTTTGTTGTATGGGAACCCACTAAAAGATTTATTTTATCCTGTTTTTAGTATTTGTTGTTACAGCTGTGACAGAAATAAATCATCTGTGAAAATTTCAGGTTCATGAGATACAGTCTGGTCACAGATGGACAGACAGACAGACAGCGGAGTCTTAATGATTGGATCCCGATTCTACCCTAAAAACGAGATTAGACAACAATGAAAGGTTTATGAATTCTGACTTTCTAATAAATAGTTTTAAAGTTTCATATTTATACTAGCTTTTGGTCGCGGCTTTGCTCGCGTTAGAAAGATACAAAAAGTAGCCTATGCCACTCTCCATCCCTTCAACTATCTCAACTTAAAAAATCACGTCAATCCGTCGCTCCGTTTTGCCGTGAATGAGGGACAAACAAACAAACAAACAAACAAACACACTTTCGCATTTGTAATATTAGTATATGGACTTTTTCATGTTGACCCATTAATAATTTCTCATGTTTATCCATCCATTACTCAAGCTATATATTATGAACCCAAATAATTGTTATTGCAAACCAAAATAGCATAGCGGTTGCAGCCCGTAGACCTATTAAAAACTTTAACAATATATACGCGCACAGACCTTTTAATAGGTCTCCCGATTATTAGTTGTTATATTTACAATAATATTGATTGAATGCATGAAATAAATACGGTAAAACTAAGATGAACATCTTCGGCAACACTCACAACAAAAACACATGCGAAATCTGCCGAGATATCAAAGAAATTCACAGATTTACTTACATTGTCCTCGACGCCGGGCCATTGTAATGGAGGTTACGCCAAAACTGACAGATGAAGTTTCACATTTTGACATCTAGTGTCAACGTCAAATGTGACGTATTCGTTCAGAAAGCATTCGAATTCAATACGCGGTAAATTTTAAGTTTTGTGACAAGATGAATTTGAAGTCCTTTTATAAGGTATGCGGGCGTTAAAAAGTTATAATTGTCATTACGCTTGGGCCGGAACCACTACTCATGCGGAGACCTTCTGATAGGTCATTGGGCGGCAGGAGGGTATCTACTGACGAATTGATAACCGTAGCCTCCCTAAGTTCGCGGCGCCTATTTTGTAGACAATCATATAATTTGCCCTTAGCACATCTTTTTATTTTAAGTTTAGTATCATTAATGTATGGAATGAAATATGTACTTATATTTTCCTTTTGACATGACTATCATGAACACCGTATTCAAACACCATGCGAGACGCCTGTACACCTGGGTGTCGCCGGACGGTAACTACCGTAATCAAATAGATTATATGCTGATCAGGTCCAGGTGGAGAAGCTCAATTACAAATGTACATACCTTGCCGGGTGCTGACTGCCACTCAGATCACCAACTGCTGATGGGTAAATTACGACTAAAGCTGCAGAGTTCAAGACCCAGTAAGAATAAGGAAAGGTTTGAAGTGCATGACACAGAATCTTTTAGCAGACATGTTAAAGCAACTCATAAGGATGGAATGGAACACGTGCGACTCCAACTCGCTATGGGTATCCACGAAAAAGCATATCAAAAAAGCAGTTCAGGATTCTCAAATAAGAGTTTCTGGTACTAAGAGACAACATTGGATGACTACGGATACTTGGAAACTGGTGGAGGAGCGCAGAAGCATGAAAGCTAAGGGAGCAACGGTTCACGAACTTAATGCTATAAGCACTACTATCCAGGCTGCCTGTAGGCAAGATCGTAATAGAGCTTTGACAAAGGTGTGTGAGGAATTAGAACAGCACTCTGACAGATACGAAACTAAAGATCTTCACGATAAAGTTCGGTATCTTACCCGTCAGTTTAAACCCAAGACCTGGGCTATAGAAGATTCTGAAGGTACAACTATTACGGAGATCCAGGATATTGTGAACGTCTGGAGAGAGTACTGTAGTTCACTTTTCTCCGATAACAACAAATCAACCCACATGTCCGGGACCTCTCATGTAACTGATGATCCGGAACCGCCTATTCTGCGAGATGAAGTACGTGCGTCTATTAAGCACATCAAACGAAATAAGTCCGTTGGAATAGATGAGATACCTATCGAAGTATTTAAGGCAATGGGGGAATGCGGAGTTGACATGCTACACGCCATCTGCAGCAAAGTGTGGGAGACCGGACGCTGGCCAACAGACTGGTCACACTCCTTATTCATACCTCTGCACAAAAAGGGTTCAACCAAAAAATGCAATAATTATAGATTGATCGCTCTCATATCACATGCAAGTAAGGTGCTACTTCATATTATAAATACAAGGCTTCATGCGTACCTATCATGTCAAATATCTCAGGAACAAGCTGGTTTTGTAAGAGGGAAGGGTACACGTGAACAAATACTAGTACTGCGTCAGATCATAGAAAAGGCCAGGGAGTTCAACATCCCCATATTTATCTGCTTCGTTGATTTCCGGAAAGCTTTTGACACCGTAAAGTGGAGGAAGCTCTGGCAGGTATTATTTGAAATGGGAGTACCCCAACACCTGATATATCTGGTGCAAAGATTATACTTGGACAGTACAGCAGCAGTTCGTGTGAGCGACGACGTTGACTCTGAAACTTTTAAGACCGAGGCAGGTGTTCGGCAGGGATGTATTCTTTCGCCGCTGCTGTTCAACATCTACACTGAATACATTATGCGAATAGTCTTAGAAGATTGGGATAAGGGTGTGTCTATTGGAGGTAGAAAAATGAGCAACTTAAGATATGCAGATGATACAATCCTTCTTGCACATACCGAAGAAGATATAGAGGAGCTCTTGACACGCCTTGAAGTAACCAGTCTTGGTTTCGGACTCGCCATAAATAGGGAGAAAACCAGTATGATGATAGTGGACAGGGCCAAACAAAATAGAACAGAGATCCAAACAATAGGGAACTGTGAAGTGGTACAAAGCTACATTTATCTTGGTTCCACTATTTCTAATATCGGAGGCTGTGAGCACGAAATCAGAAGACGCTGTGCTATTACTAGAACTGCCGTGGAGAAGTTGGGCAAGATATGGAAAGACAGGCGAATAACCAAAACAACTAAGGTTCGACTAATGAAATGCCTTGTTTTTCCTATACTTTTGTACGGAGCTGAAACTTGGTCACTAAGACTGCACGACCGCCGCAAGATCGATTCCCTTGAAATGTGGTGCTGGAGACGTCTGTTGAGGATCCCCTGGACAGCTTTCCGGACTAACAGCTCAATTTTAAAAGAGCTTAAGATAAAGGAGCGGCTTTCATCTACTGTGCAAGCAAGAATTCTTAAGTTCTTTGGGCATATATCCAGAAATGAGGGATCATTGGAGCGGCTCGTAGTACAGGGCCAGGTGGAAGGGAAAAGATCTAGAGGACGATCACCTACCCGATGGACAGACCTGTTGAAAGATGTCACCAAATCATCTGTGGTAGAGTGCACACGCAACGCATTAAACCGCAAGAAATGGAGAGAAATCGCGAGGGAAGTGTTCTCGAACAAACAAACCGGAGGTCAAGACCAACCGTGTATAACATCCCCAACAGCCACGACCACTCTGACAAGAGTGTACGACTAAGAAGAGATTTTCCTTTTTGAATACTTCGGTTATTTCTTGTGCTTTTGTAAGTAGTAGAGAACTGTCAATTCTTTTATTTGGGTCTGATTCCATCAGGTCTTTTATTATTATATTGCACAATTTCCTTCGCCCGTTATTAGATAATTTGCCTTGTTCTGAATATAAATTTAGTAGGCCTTGTCCTTCATTTGATTTTAAGAGTAAATTCTTCAACGGCTAAAATACACAAAAAAAAGTTATAATTAGGTAGGTAATTATGATGATAATTATGATAGTTTTTTTAAAGACATATACAATATATTTAATTTAGTTCTAACATTTGTATGTGTTTTATTTTTAGGCCAAGTAGTTACTTTATAAGTATTCATCTTACCGGGCATACATCTTCATTACAGATTGTCATAACCAAATCCTCACTAGTGGCACCCTGATCCTCACCAGAGAAAGGCAGCACGGATTGAGGTATTACTATTGTTTAGAGGGATTAAAATTTGCTCACACTCTTTATTTGTCTGTGTTTGGGATTAAGCACATCTACAAAAACAGGGGTCTGCAAAATAAAATTTACCCATGAATGATAAAAATTACCCACTACTTAAATAGGTATACTCGTAAAAATAAACCAAATGAGCCCAAACTCTAAAGGTTTATTAGTAACTGTTGAAGAGTTCCAGCCTCTACCTCCTGGTACCATCATCAGATCAGCTCAATAGAAACAATTTCTTGTATTGTTAACAGTATGACATACATTTGCAAATTTTCAAATGGATGGGACAATACAGGGTGGTACTCGATAAACTGTACATATTTAAAGGGGTGAACTTTTAGGTTAATTTATCGGTAAAACAATTTTTTTGTTTTTTTTTAGCCAATGGTTTTTTTTTCCGGATTTTTAAACTTTTTAATAAATTTTGGGTAGTACACTTACTTGTGATGGTGTAACTTTTGATCTAATAGCCCAAGAAGGATAAAATAAACTGCATGGTATTGACATTAGTTAGGTTTATAATAATTAATAACAATATTAGACCAATTAAAAAAAAATAACTGAGTAACTGCTTTTTTTGGGGAAAATTACTGCAAAAATGTCATTTTGTTTTCATAAAAACACGATTTTCTCAAAATTTTGCAGATATTTTACCACTTTTTTGTTGCTTATTATTATTCCTCGTTCAATTTTAGATCTAAAAACGTTTTCAAAGTATTTCAACTAATATAAAAAGCTAATCTAAAACTTACGAAAACAAAAGCATACATTAAAATTAAAAGTCACATTTGTGTTAAGTATAAAAATTATTTATTTAAATTAATAAAATTATCCTAATGTTGAAAAGGACGTTCCTTGTATGGAATTAAATATTCGAAATGTCCTCCTCTTTCTTGGAGGCAAAATGTGGCCCGAACTTGAATTTGCTGTGTAGCGCGTCGGATCATCATCGGGTTATTTTTTATTTCTTGCGCAGCGCACAAAATCCTGTCGTGCAATTCGGCTTCCGTATTGACACAGGTGCGGTAAACTCTCTGTTTCATTTCACCCCACAAGAAATAATCTAGAGGTGTCATATCCGGCGACCTAGCGGGCCATCCGACGGGGCCATCCCTCCCAATCCATCTATTGGGATATTCATCATTTAAAAAATGTCTTACTCTTAGGGCCCAATGAGCTGGGCATCCGTCCATTTGCAGGAACATGCGTTTTCTCACATCTAACATAACATCTTCCAAAAGTTCTGGGAGCTCGTCTCTTAGTAGGACTAAAAATCTATCGGCATTGAGGGTATTTGGTAAGATGACTGGCCCAATAAATTGATCGTCGAGTAACGCTGCCCAAACGTTTATCACAAATTGGTCTTGAAAATTGGACGGTCTTACTAATTTAGGATTGTCATGGGCCCATGTGTGTAGATTCCTAAAGTTGCTTATTCCCGTATGAGTAAATCGAGCTTCGTCCATCCATACAATTCTTCTAGTGAATTCCGGATCTCTTCTGAGATTGTCAAGTATCCATGTCGACATGACACACCTAGGCCGGGCATCACCTACATTTAGATTTTGTACCCGTTGGTAATGAAATGGGTGCAGGCCTTCTTTTTTGAAAATTCTCCACACTGAAGATTTTGAGATTCCATGTCTCAATGCTAACTCAACAAACATGTAGGTGTCAATTAGAGCTTGTTTTAGAACTTAACGAGTTATTAAGGTTCTATAGCAGCAACATTTATAACTTTTGGCGACATAAGAGCGTAGATAAGCAAAATCTATCACTTAAAGTTATACAACAGATTTATAAGGGCGAGCTTAAAGGCTTAAGACATAGAGCAGCGATTTTTAACTCTACAATACGGGCAAAGCATCTTGTGTTATAGCTTTAAGTGAATTTTACCACTATAAGATCTAAATAAGAAGTAATAATTGACTACAACCTCCCAAAGTGCTATACAAGTGATAATAAGCTCTCGACAAGAACTAAGAGTTGCACAAAAGCATTAATTACCTCTATAAGCTCTACAACGGTGCTCATAAACTCTTTTATAGCACCAAATGCCTAAAGAGGTACAAACCTCTCTTGTATTACTTAAAGCCATATAGTAGAAATATTTTTCGCTATTATAGAACTTCTAGTGCTTAATGTCACTTCTGTATACCTTTAGGTAGAGTAATAGAGCTTAATACCCCTTATTTGATCACTTGTGATGTATCAATATGGCGACACAACCAAAAAAATCTAAAACAGACAGAAATTCTTGGAAAAATCAAAGTAGAACTGGTGGAAATAGACGAAAACTGTTGAGAGAGTATAATAATCTTTTAAATTACTCTGTTTCTGTTGAGGATCCAAAATTAAATCAAGAAAATGTGCTTGTGAGTGATTGTAGTCAAGCGGGAGAAAATGTGGATCTGGGTTCCGTACATAATTTTCCAGAAAATGTGTATGAGAGTGGTGCTACAAGCGATCACAAGGAAGTACTTTGCGAAAATGTGGATCAGGGCTCCTCCGGGGATATTGAAGAAGAACGATACTCATTAAGTAGTAACAATGAGGACGAAACGAGTGACTTTTTAAAAAATCTTAATTTTCGTGAACAATTGAGAGTATGGGCTGTAAAACAAAATATAAGTCAAATAGCCATTAAAGATTTGCTGTCGATCTTAAATGAGAGGTTTTGCAATATTCTTCCAAATGATCCGCGCACTCTTTTAAAAACACCTAGAAATATTGTGATAAAAACATTGGAAAATAATGGCGAATATTGGCACAATGGCATTTCTGGACCTCTGAAAAATATTTTAGATAAAATTGACAAATTACCTGATATTATTCATTTGAATTTTAACTTTGACGGTCTACCAATACACAACAGTTCGAAAAAAGAATTTTGGCCAATTTTAGCTAATATTCATCAATTTGATGCGGATCCATTTGTCATTGGTGTCTATTTTGGAATTGGGAAACCAAAGAACTTAAAAGAATATTTAGAAGAATTTGTATATTAGACTAAATGTATACTACAAGACGGCCTTCAGATAAAAAACAAAAATATTTCTGTCAAAATCAGATGTTTCATCTGTGATTCTCCTGCACGCGCTTTCATTAAAGGTTTGTATAAAAAAAGAGTAGGTACCTACGTTTAAGACTTGTTCATTTAAGGGTTGGTTTAGACCAAACGAGCGAATGCTCTAGAACATGCTTTGTCTTTATTTTTACAAAGAAAACGTAAGAGATAGTGCCATAGAATTCTTGTTCGTACGCTTGGTCTAAACCCACTCTAACATAATATGTTGGCGTGCGAACAAATATGGTAATACCTAGTTACTTATTGTAGTAAAAATATTGGATCTGTAAAAAAATCACACATGTTAATCTATTAGGGCTTCCAAACCAATATACAAATGTTCAGGGGTGTATGAATGTATGTTTGTCCACGTATATCTCCGAAACTTTTATTTGGATACTGTCAATTTTTTATTAGCTTACATTTACTTTTACTAAGGGAACAGTGTCCGTTTCATCAAAATTAGTTTAGTAGTTTTCAGGATATGGATTAACACCGTGTTTAATGGGTGGTATTCTGAATAATAGGTGTTAATGGTAAAACATACATTGATACTAAAAAAACTCTTATTTCAGGTGTATGCAACTTTAATGGTATGCATGGTTGCTTAAAATGTACAACTGTGGGTGAATACTCTCACCGTTCTCATACAGTGACATTTTCTTCGCGAAAATTTCCCAAAAGAAACAACGAAGACTTTAGAGCCAATAAATATGGAGCTCGTCATAAAGCTGATTCTCCACTATTAGAACTTCCAATCGACATAATCGAAGACTTTCCTGTGGGAGATTCGCTGCATCTTATTGATCTTGGAATAATGAAAAGGCTATTAGTTGGATGGCGTAATGGAAATTTTGGGATATACACTACAAAATGGTGCGCAAGGGATATTATTAAAGTAAATGATTTTTTGATGAAATGTAGAATGCCTTCAGAAATACACCGATCAATACGTACGCTTGATTGTCTTGCTTTTTGGAAAGGATCAGAATTCAGAACATTTTTACATTATGTGAGCATAGTCGCACTGATTGATGTCCTTCGTGACGATGTGTATCAACACTTTCTGAAGTTTTTCTGTGCAATAACTATATGTACAGTTAAAAAATATAGCGCACTCTTACGAGTAGCCAGAGAACTGCTTCAATACTTTGTGGAACAATTTAAAGATTTTTATGGTATCGACTATATGACCAGTAATGTGCACAATTTAATGCATGTTGCGGATGAAGTGGAAAAATTTGGCCCACTACAAACTTTTAATGCATACCCATTTGAGAACAAATTGTACACAATCAAAAATATGCTGAGGCAGGGTAATAAACCTCTTTCACAACTAGCGAATCGAATAACTGAGGAAGCAATGCTTGATTTGAAGACTAATTTAGATAAAAAAACAGAGTATAGTGGCCCGTTTGTAACACAAAGTCGAAATCGCCTAAAGCTTAATTTTGATAAGTTTATTTTATCACCTAAACTACAAGACAGATACTGCCTGACAAATGACAATAATGTTGTAGAAGTTAAAGAAATTAAATCATTACCTGAATCCGATGTCATTCATATTTATGGTTATAAAATAAAGAACAAACTCGATATATTTTTGCTTCCGATTAAGTCATCGTATCTAAATATGTATTCAGCTGAGGATACAGCCGAGAATCGTGACGAAATTTTGATATTAGCAAGAGATGTACAATGTAAACTAGTATGCATTGAGCATGAAAAAATACTTTATTTTTTTCCTTTACTGCACACAGTTTAAAATATGAAATTAAACACAATATGTCAATCACAGTTATTTTATTTTCATCACAAAACAAAACAACTTAGTTTTACTTTAAATGAATCATAATCAAATAATAGTAAATTACTATAGAGGCCGGGACAAAAGGGGTTGCCGGCCGAAGACATAGACGGCCGAGCAAAGCGAGCAAAGTAGGTCGGAGGCGGGCAACTCCATATAATTCCCGCCGAGGTATGTAGGTATAGTGCTTTTTTCAAACATGCAATGAAATAAACAACAAAAAAAACAGTTTTATTTTTAATACGCATAGTGGCAGAATGTCATCATGCCTGTGCCACGAATTTATGTGGAATGGAAATTAAAAAAGAGGACTGTGCCGGCCTAGGCCTGCACGATTTGTAAGAAATTCCATTTACCTACCTCTTTTCCTAGCCGCACCTGCAACGTCTTACTTCGCAGCCTATTATAAGGAACATAACATCAATATTTATTATATTTTATAGAAAAGGATTTAACAGACATACAAACGAGTAATTCCCATTGTTAAGTAAGTAATGTCTTTTTACTTAAATCTTGACACTTAATAATAATACCGAATTCTAATCTCTTCAAATTATAGAATAATCCACAAAAAGAAACAAAATAAAAACACAAAAAGATATACAAAAATTTGGTCAGGATCCTAATCAAACAGACGAAAGATTAAGAAATAAAAATGTCTGATATAAAGGTTAATGAAATTCAACTTTACAATAAGAATATTCTTCAAACCTAGAGGGTTTTTAAATCGTTAATATAATAAGGGCTGATTTTTTAATCTCCAGATAAAACTATCCGTCAATCAAATTTATTACTATCCTTTTCTGAAGTCATATGAAAGAAAAGGATAGAGCTAAAATTTACCTTCCGGATAGCTTTATATGGGATTGCAAAATCAGCCCCAAATGTTGTGGTTATTAAGTACATATATTCCTTATCTGCTAGTCTAGGAACAAAGTTATAACATATTTATTGATCTTTGGCAATACCTTACTTAAAAATTGACAATAGTGTTATATGATAAAAATATTTCAACAAGATAGAATAAGGCACCAAAATGCACATTTGGACTAGGTAAGTTAAGTATGGCTTTAAGTGTACCTACATTTAAATTTTTAAAAATAATCTACAAAAAATAATGTGCACTAGACCATCTAATAAACACAAACATAAATTATATGAACCGTCAAGATCTACCTATCTAGCGGCTAGGTTATTTATAAATCACAAAATTATCAAATACTACCTGTTCTCAATCGAAAACGAAGAAGAATCAACATATATAGATTCTTCTTCGTTTTCGATTGAGAACAGGTAAGTTATAACCATATTTACTGATCTTTGGCAATAACTTACTTAAAAATTGACAATAGTGTTTGTTATATGATAAAAATATTTCCACAAGATAGAACAGTGCACCAAAATGCACATTTGGACTAGGTAAGTTAAGTATGGCTTTAAATGTACAGTCAACCAATTTGATTCCTAGGCCACTTTGAACTTTGTCAACGTGACGTTGTCAACCAAATCATAGGAAGTCTTTTATGTTTTGACTGACAATCTCACTTTAATATAGTCCAAAGTGGCCTAGGAATCAATTTGGTTGACTGTACATTTAAATTTTTAAAAATAATCTACAAAAAATAATGTGCGCTAGACCATCTAATAAATACAATCAAAAATTATTATGAACCGTCAAGATCTACCTATCAAGCGTCTAGGTTATTTATAAATCACAAAATTATCAAATACTAAGGTAGAGTCTTGTAATTGCAACTAACTTTAATAACTCCTTCTAGGACCACTGTTTGCACCGCGACAGGCGTGATATTGTTCTTATATACTAGGAAATACATATATCACGCCTGTCGTTGTTCAAAACGTGGTCCTAGAAGGAGTTATTAAAGTTAGTTGCAATAAACAGATAGTTTGCAAAATTACAAGACTCTACCTTACCTGTTTTCAATCGAAAACGAAGAAAAATCAACATATAGATTCTTCTTCGTTTTCGATTGAGAAGAAGCCGATCGCTTTTGCTATGTTATCATTTTCTTTTGCTCTTTTTATGTTTTCAGGTTCGTTCTCTATGTCACTGGCGGCTGCTGCAACTGTTGTATGTTCTTCCAGATTATCTTCTTCTTTTCTGTCTTTTGTTTCCAATTTTCCACGGTTCCGTGTCGTTGAAGCCCTCTCACGTTTAGAATTTTTTCGTTTGTTCGAATTCTTTAGAATGCTTTTTAGAAATTCCTCGTTGTCTTTTATTGTAAAAGTGCGATCCCGAGCAAAGACCATCTCCCAAAAAAAGGAAACTGTATTTTTGTAGCATTTTAAACTTATTTTAGTGCCGTCAGACCGACTGCTACCACTCCAGGAACACTGACACAAAAAATCACGCGTGAACAAAACATCTATTAGGATATAGGCACAGTTTATTGCTGCCCCACTGGAAAACACTATTGAATATGTTTCTTTTAGGTGCTCTCTAGCCGTTTTTTCGGAGAGTAACTTTTCCATTTTGGTTAATTCTTCAATACTGTTGATGGGTTTTAAACTGAATGTTGTATTTTCAACATGGGATTTGGATTTACCCAGAGAAACAAGTTCAACTTCATTGCGGTTGTTGAGTTGCAATTGCATATTATCAATTTGGATAGAAATGCCAGCCATCTTGAGCATCATTTTTTTTTGACCATCCAAAACTGTTGCTGTCATTTTATCTTGTTTTTCTACTATCAGACTAATACTGTTCAAAGTTTTATTGATATCACTACTTTCTTGTGTTTCATTGATGACATCGTTTCGGTCTTCATTCATCAAACAGTAGGCACCCAAGATGTCATTACTTGAAGACGTCAATATAATTTGTGAAGACTCATCAACTTCATTAGTTACAGTAATTACTGATGAGTTATCAGGTACAGTGAAGACAGGTTGGTTGTGAGGTTCACCACATATGGGAGAGAACTCTTGGTTTGCACACTGGAAAAAAAACTCAGTATCAATCACCGCAATACAATATTAAAAAAATAAACAGGTAAGAAAGGTACCGACTTCAAATTATTTTGCAAATAAATGCTATAAAATACATAAATCTACGAGGGCTGCCTTTTAAGTTGTGTCGTTTGAAATAAGTATAGACAATTTAATAGATTATTACCATTTATTGTTTTTCAAAGAATTCGCCGCGATATTTAATACACTTTTGCATGCGTTCAAACCAGTTTTTAAAACATTTATTCCACTCCGAAGTGGGGGTAGTCAAAATGGCCGATTTGTATGCGTCAACAGCTTCTTCGGGTGAGCTGAAACGTTGACCACGAAGACTTTGCTTAATTTTGGGGAACGTAAAAAAATCGTTAGGGCTTAAGTCAGGACTGTAAGGCGGGTGATCTAAAATTTCCACGTTTTGGGTGTTCAAAAACATCTTTGTCTGGCGGGCGGTGTGCGAACTTGCATTGTCATGGTGCAGTATCATACGACGTTCCGAGTTGTTTTTTCGAAATTCGGTGATGACTTGTGGCAAACAAACAGTGGTATACCAGTCGGCGGTAACCGTCTTGCGATCTTCTAGTACAATAGTGGCGACGTGACCACCCTTTGCCACAAACGAGGCAACCATTTTTTTTGAAGTGCTCCGAGAGCGTATGACTTTGGTCGGTTTTGGCTCGTCCTGGAAGACCCAGACAGTTGACTGCTGTTTTGAATCTGGATCGTAAGCATATATCCAAGACTCGTCACCACTAACCACATCATAAACATGTTTTGACTCTCCTCGGCTGAATCGCTTCAGAGTTTTGCGACACCAACTTACACGGGCTGTTTTTTGGTCGTCGCTAAGCAAATGTGGTATCCAACGAGAGATCAACTTTTTTACAACAAGTTCTTCGTGCAGGATTTTTTGGACAGTGGTCCCTGAAATGCCCACGGATGCCTCTATTTCACGGTATGTCACATGACGATCTTCGAGTATTAGCTGCCGCACGGCTTCGATATTCTCTTGCGTCATGGCGGTTTTTGGACGACCTTCACGAAGCTTATCACTGAGGCTAGAGTGCCCACGTAAAAATTCTAAGTACCAGCGTTCTACAGTCCTAAGACACGGTGCTGCATCACCAAACACAGATGTGATCTCCTCAAAGCACTGAAGTCGCGATAATCCCCTTTTAAAGTTGTAGAAAATTACCGCACGCAAATTTTCCTTAGACATTTCCATTTTTACAACCGACTTGTCACCTTTGAATAGACGCTGTAATAAAACTATTCGACCAATTTGAAAACATTCTTTTGTTTTCGAGTTCTAAATTCAAAAGGATGAAAATGCCATATGTTTTTTTTAAATAATCGCGGGAGGTTGGCAAACGACACAACTTAAAAGGCAGCCCTCGTATACTGATCATACCCTAAAGTAAATTACTATATGCCTATAAGAACACATAAAATTATACAACTACAACGTTCAATAGAGTTCTAGCAGAGACAAACACACCTACATAAATACGTAACTACGCATATTTTACATCTTGCAGTTCCAATAATATTTCATACTTACACACGGAATGAACAGATAACTTTACTTTTTTGATACCACTTAAAGTATTACAAATTGTACTTTAATCCTAATTTTTACCGTCCACTTGTTTGGTAAATACTATTCTAATATAACTAAACCCTTTGTTTTAACGTAGTAGTGACTGATTAACACAATAACAGCAATACATACCAATTGTTCCACGAGCACATTCAAATTTACTTCTTGTTGGCTGGCTTGTTTAGTGTTGGATGCTCCTGTCTCTTCATCGGTATCTGTGTTTACCAATAAAAAATCAAGTTCACGTTCAGCTTCCTCGTAAGTTGAAACATTACTCCTTTTTACCTGACACTTTATGTCTCGCCAATCAGGTTGTGGTAAGGAGTTTGCGGATTTCACAAGCCTTGTCACATTGTGTTTGGGCCATTTTACAACATTATTACATTCCCATGGCGAAGGAGCAATGCAGTGCATGTATTTTCCTTTCTCTAAAGTTCGTAATATTTTGTAGGGCATTCTGAAATAAAATTATAAGTTAATTTATTAACAAAATATTAAATACCTGATTACTTACATAAATTCAATAAATATTGGGTTCGTGGCAAACTTCTGGTCCACTATGAAGTTGCTTCGCGCAGGTATATAGGTATAGACAGATCATTTTACCTAATAACAGTAATAACATACAATATTTAAAAAAATAAGTAAAATATATAGATACAATGTGCTTGGACTAGAAATTTGTCGAGAACTGTAGGTAGGTATGTAAAACCAATTTTTGAAGGAAACATTCATTCATGTCTTAACCCAGTGTTCAATTTTTGGTGCAAGTGGCCTTAAATTTCAAATAAGTAGCTATGTAAAGTTCGTTACGTTACGTTTTAAGTAATTACGGAAATAAGAATAGTGAGTAGGTAAAATACTTGTATAAATTTAGTTTGACGATGGTAATTATTATGACGCGAAAATTTAGAAAAGTTAAATGTAGGTACTATAACTATAATTTGTAATTATAATTGAACACAGCAAAAAAGGTGTTTTTGAGACATTAAGAAGCCTATGAAAAAGGAAAAAATTCAAAAGTAGTCCTGGAAAAAAAGTGTTACCAGTAAATGAGGTTTGAAATAACCGTCATGTAACCTGACGATGAAGAGCGGCCACGAGACAGCAATAAATCAATAAAACAAAAACTATCAAGCGAAAAAATCTGAAATTTGGAACAAATAGTCTTGTTTAGATCTAATCTTGATTAGATGTATAGTGAAATAATTTAATAAAAAAGGGGGTTATGACTTTTTTTTGCGAGATATAGAAGAAAGAACAGGAAAAATATTAACAATTTACATTTTCAGTCATATCCTCTAAATTAAGACGAATTTCAGAAAAAACCAAACGTCACAGGGATCGGCATGTTAAGCCGGATATTTAAATATAAAAACCAAGTTCCTGGGCTGTCTCTATCTATGGGTCTTGGCTCGAGTGAAAAGAGATTTTTGGTTATAACTTTTGAAATAAAAATGGGAAAAATCTGAAATTAACAGTGAAGACGAAGGGTGCCAATAGGCAACTTTTGGTGTGAAAAAAAGCGGGGGTTGTCGATAAAAATCGGACAAAGCACGCGTCAAAAGATTTTTTTTTTAAACTTACTGTTTAAAGGTAAATCCTACTTCTGGGTGACACTTGCGTTTAAAACCAACACCACCACAACTTAGCGCACCTCAAGCTGCACGTTTTAACACTAAAAACATTGTTTTACGACGATTTTGTTTTTGTTTCCTATTTTACAGTTTTTTTGAGCGCGGAGCGATTAGAAAACGATGTTATTCGGCTGGACGAGCGGTGCAGTGCTGCCATACGCAGAACTATTTCGTGAAATATTTCTAAATCTTTAGGGCGGCCACATACATTCGGAATTCCATTTCGAAATTCCGTTTCGGAATTCCGAATGCAGCTAATCTTTACAAAATCTATGATCCTACCACACACGTCCGCTCGATTTTTTTTCCGTTTCGGTATTCCGAAACGGGATTCCGGACGTGTGTGACTGCACCTTAGCTACCTTCGGAATTCTGAATCGAAATTTCGGGAACGGAATTCCGAATGTATGTGGCCGCCCTTAATCTGTACGGCATTAATTACCTATAATCTATATGAAATCGGTATATTATCACCACGGACAAAATAATTATTATATTGACGACAGTTAGAGTATGAAGTGCTAATCTAATGTTCGAAATTCTAAAATCTGTATATATTGTGGCAGCATTGAGAGGGTGCCACTTGATTACTCGATTTGATTGTGGTTTTTGGGTAATCACTACGGACCCCTAAATTCATTGCCCACCATATTGTTTAGGTTACGAATTGATCTGATCAAGGTTAGAAAAACAAAAGGAAACACGGTTTAATTTAAGTATTTTGCTTCATTGTGTTGTAATACTAGTTGCACGATACCTCAAAAACAGTATAGATAACGTTTTATTAGATTATTCTAAAAGTTTAATGTCACTCCATATTTAGTAAAATATTCTTCTCAATAAATAGAGAACAGACACAGGGCGCTTAAATTATTTGTTAATAATACATATGCTTATTCACAGTGTACTTGCCTTCGCAGTAAAAAGTCCTCGTTGGTATATATCACTTTCACCAGATCACTTTTGCAAATACGCCATTCGTGATGGATCCGACAATATTGACATATTAAGTAATGTTGACGAAATAAAAAAAGTACCTGATCTTATTAGATGTTAAAAATCTCTTAGAACCTGAGGCCGTTTTTTATAACCTTTGTGGATCTATACTAGAACTGAAAGCGTTAATAATCACCTATTTGCCACCCTCTTAACACTTAAAGATATAGTGAGCGACATCGTAGTTCTACTGTACCGCTTAAGGAGTTAGTATTCACTTATTTGCAGCCTTCTTAGCACCTAAAGAGTTAATGAGCGTTATTTCACTCTATTGTACCACTAAAGGAGTTAGTTTTCTCCTATTTACCACCTTTCTATCCCTTGTAGTTCCAGTTATCGCTATTATAGCTCTCTTATAGCTCTATTATACCTCTCATTCCATTCCTTAACTCTGCTTTACCGCCCTTAAAGAACCTAAGGTGATTAAAAAGTGTGCCCAATTCGGTGGTATAGGAGAGTTATAGCGCGCTCTAACTCCAAATCGTAACACTTATTTATAGCCTTAGGATCTAGTTAGCGCTCTTATAGAGTTCCTATAACTCTTTTCTTAGCGCCTACGTGTTACTTGGGAAGCGTCTAAGACTTGTGGTCGGGTCCGCGTATAAGTCTCTAAGAACCGCTTCTTCTATGGCAACATCGATTATGGTTCTTTGCTCTCGGCGAACGCGGGCATTGTTGCCGAGACCAATATTGCATAATTGGCGATGAATTTCTTGAAAGTGGCGAGCGGCAGGCCTTGGGACACTTTCGGGATACTGTTCCAAATAAGCGATACACGCTGCTCTTGCAGACCCATGGGATAATCCATAAAAATAGTGCATATTGGCTATTTGTAAAGGCGAAAAATCTCGTAAACGCGGCATGATGACTCAAACCAAAAAAAAACAGGTACTTAAATTGAAAAAGACAGAGTAATTAAAAAAGTGGCAAGGGTGTAGGTATGCGTATATTCTTTTAATACGTTTAATCAATTGTTTACTTAGTTTTACTATCATAAAAAATAAACACTTATAAACTGCAACCAGATTTGGGCGGTTTAAAACGTCACTTTTAGCGCGCTTTCTGTGACGTAAAAGTTCATGTTCAAGCAGAGACAAACCTATACAAACTTATTAACGGCTACAAACTCGTTGATTCATGTCCATTAAGCACAATAACACACAACGAAGGATCCGTAAAAAGTGACATTTAGTGTAGATAGCTGAACTCTTCACTTTATTTAAATGTATGCTTCGGTTTTCGTAAGTTTTAGATTAGCTTTTTATATTAGTTGAAATAATTTGAAAACGTTTTTAGATCTAAAATTGAACGAGGAATAATAATAAGCAACAAAAAAGTGGTAAAATATCTGCAAAATTTTGAGAAAATCGTGTTTATATGAAAACAAAATGACATTTTTGCAGTAATTTTCCCCAAAAAAAGTAGTTACTCAGTTATTTTTTTTTTATTGGTCTAATATTGTTATTAATTATTATAAACCTAACTAATGTCAATACCATGCAGTTTATTTTATCCTTCTTGGGCTATTAGATCAAAAGTTACACCATCACAAGTAAGTGTACTACCCAAAATTTATTAAAAAGTTTAAAAATCCGGAAAAAAACCATTGGCTAAAAAAAAAAAAAAAAAAAATTGTTTTACCGATAAATTAACCTAAAATTTCACCCCTTTAAATATGTACAGTTTATCGAGTACCACCCTGTATAACTTGGCTAAATTCAACTTCTAAGATTTATTTACATTACTTACATACATAGTTACAGGTGAAGCCAATAAAAGCATTTAAAATAGTAGATACTTATAGTTGTGATCATTGGAGCTGGCCGAGTCTTGTCTCGTAGACCTTTCAGTCAAACAAAGCCAATGTGTTCATTGTACTGTTCACGCTCCACAATTGCTTTGAATTGAAAACAGCTATCTGCAACCGATATTTTAATCTCATAGTGCCTTAAATAATAAACAAAGCCTAATATTATATTTACACATCATCATCAGAATCTTCGTTATCATCATCAGAATCTTCGTCTGTCAGGTTGATTATAACCGATGGATGAGTATATCCTCTAGACATTTCATGTTCTAGCCTCTGAACATGACTGCAGCAATTCCCCCATTTTTCGTTCGTTAACGTTATCGACTCTCTTGAGTTGCAGTACACCTTCACTGAACTTTAAATCACTGTTATGCCTACGAATATATCGTTCAACGGAGCTCCACATAAGCTCGATCGGGTTAAGAGTGCAATAGTAAGGCGGTAATCTTAACACTTCACAATTTTTCATTTTCGCCATCTCTTCTATAAAATTGGTTTTATTAAAAGTATGTAGTTTTATGATTTTTAACAATGCATCCTTGGTTGCTTTTTCTGGATAAGAGATATTATGTTTGCTCAAAAACATTTGGATATCGCCTTTTCTGGTGTTTGAACATGGTATCAATTCTTTTTGTCTCGAATGGTACGGAGCGTTGTCCATGACGATAACGCTTCCCTCTGTTATATTCGGTAATAATTGATCCTCGAACCATTTTTCGAATAGACAAGCGTTCATGTCTTTTTCATTTTGTGCTGATAAAAGCAACGCTCCGTTTACCCAGCCGCTTGCAGATCCTGCGTGTAGTATAATTATTCGTTTACCTCTAGATGCAGGAACGTTCAATGTGCATATTTCGTCATCCATTTGCCAGCCTTTTTTTGTAACATCATGGGTGTCGTACCAGGTTTCATCTAAATAGATAATGTTTCTTCCGTCTTGGCGAAATTTGTTTATTTTTGACAAATAATCATCACGCATATGCAACAATCTCGGCGAATCCATTGTTTTTTTTCTTGCGTCGAGAATTCTGTGTTTAAATCCAATGCTTTTTATATACTTTCCTAAGTGTGAGCAGGAATACAGGAAAACAGCTCCATCTTTAGTCAATTCTTCATAAATCATTTGAACTGTGGGTGACATGTTTTTTGTATAAAAGTCTTACACTATGCGGATAATAACATCTTGCGTGAAGTTGTCAATTTTTTTAAACTTGGACCTGTTTCTTACTGTCTTTTTCTTCGGTTTTTTGGTCACAATTCTTGTCACCGTAGCGTTTGTAAGCTCCGATGTGCGTAGTTTGGCTCCATATGTACCGATTTCACTTCGGACTCTCTCATACACTTGTAAAATCAGTGGTTGTTCTTTGAACTCAAAATGTGTATACCTACTTCTTCTTCTTGTGATTGTCTTCCCATGGCCGGAACATTTTTTGCAGTCACAAATTACAATTTGATCAAAAGTCCAAAACACACTGCTAAGTGATGAGTTATGAAAAACTCTGTATCACCAAAATCCAAACAGTACCAAACGAAGTCCAGTTAAACGACGCCCAGGTCGTGAAATTCCATCCAATGTCGAAACAGAAACAATAGATTAGGTACGATTGTCACAAATAACATCACATAAGCGACTGACTTCTTTCCGCCAAACAAACAACGCCAGATAAACAACCCCTCCACAATGGTGACTCATTACGCAAAAGTGAAAGTTTTAATAATATTTCCCTACCTGTACAAACATGTAAACATTTGTAAACGGGTGCTTTACTTTATCTCTAAACATTATTTATGTAGTTTTCAAGTATCAAGTCGTGTTTGGTACTGTATTCACTTGCAAGTCGTCTAGTGTTCTCACGGAATTGAAAAAACAGTGGAAGTGGCATAAGCTTCTCTAACTATGAGAACCGTTGTCGCCAATACTCACACTATCATAATGTAGGGTGAGGGCTAGGAGCTAAGTGAAAACACTGTGTATCGAAAGAAGGATGATTTATTACTGCTCGATTATACATTGGAGACGACTATATATGCTTACTACTTATATCTATATAACTATATCTAATACTACATGACACCACTCACGGTGTTTTGAAAAAAAAACACACGAAAGTGTAGTTTTTTTTTTTTTTTTTTACTTAAAATAGTAGGTAGGGGTTAGTACTTAGATAGGTAGTAACTTATTCTAAGCTCTTATAATATGAAATATTTATTTAGTAAATAAGAATATTGAATAAAATCTAATTCAATAAAACTAGAATGTATAATGTTGTAAACTTATGCTAATAACAATTTTTTTTTTTTTTTTAACGGAAGTGTTTGTTTGCTAGTTACATTTGTTATTTTTTAAGTTTAACCTAAATATATCTAAACATGTTACATAATAAATGGTTTTGTACGGTTTTTAGGCACAATATCTTCTTTACCATTGTTTAGTATTTTAACATTGCATCCTAAATCCTCTAACACTAAATATGGTCCTAGAAAAATACTCTGTGTCTTATCTATCGATGGATTTCTAAGCAACAAGTAGCTATTGTTATCGTAACATACCGGCTTAGCGCTGGCGTCATATTTCTGTTTCCTTTTTAGCTTACTTGTTATTAAATTGTTTCTGGCATCGGCTTGGGCTAATTCTAATCTATACTTTAATTCTAGCGGATAATTCCCATGGTTATATAATGGATGTATTACACTATCTTTAAAATTACTAGGTATCATGCATTGCTTACCAAATACGAGTTCATGTGGTGTGTACTTCGTCTCGCTATGTACCGTAGTATTGTACGCGAAGCTATAATAAGGCATCCAAGTGCTCCATGAATCCATTTTATTTTCACAATTTATTCTCAAATATGCTCCCATTACCTTATGTGAATTCTCTAGAGCACCGATTGACTCATGATGGTACGCTGTCGAGAACAACTGCTTTATTTGAAGCAGAGTACATATTTACCTGTTTCATCGTGCCAGAGATGAACTCCGTCCCCCGGTCAGTGGCGATTTCTCGTGGAATGCCAAACCGCAAAACAAAATTGTCGACGAATGATCTGGCTACACTTACCGCGTCCTTGGACTTTAGCGGATACGTTTCGATGAACTTGGTGAGCTCACATTGTAATGTTAGCGCATAGCAATGTCCATATTCGTCCTATGGTAATGGACCGACTATGTCTAAATATATTTTCTCGAATGCCTGATTCGATGTAGACGTAATTTGCATTGGTTGTTTTGTTTTAACGTGATATTTTTGTTTTTGGCACTGCGTGCATTTTGTGACGAATTGCTGGACATCTTTTTCCATACTAGGCCAAAAATAAAACTTCTTTATATTGTTTAACATTCTCCTAATTCCCGCGTGGCCACTTGTGGGAAGAAGGTGAAAGTCGTTTATTATTACGCGTCTATCGTCTAAATTATTTATCTTTTGTACATTTTTTAAGATACATATCTTTGGGCCCGTCCATTCTTCGTATTTGTTTATTACCTGTTCTATTCCCGCTATCAGTTCCTTATTTAATTCATTTATAATAACGCATATTTCTTTCACTTTTATTTTCTTGCTTATTTTTTCCAGATCCTTCACCAATTCGTCTCGCGTTATTGGCGATGAGGATGTTGGATTTAGATACACACTTGATGTTCTGGGCACGTATACAAAGTATTTAGACGTTTATGTTATAAAATCGTTTTTCAGTATCTTGCTATATTCTCTTTGCGTTGTAATACATAGTTCAGTAAAATATTCCGGTTTTTTAATAATCTCCACTATTCTCGGGTGATCAGTCCTTGAATGCGTGGGAATATTAATCGCCGAAACATTTGTACTGTTATTTCCCTGTAAACATTCTTGTTTTCTTCTTTGTGCCCGCGTCATGACGTTCATTAATTTTTCATTCATACTTTTTAAATCGTCCGACGTAATACTAATACGCGACAATGCGTCTGCAGCCGCATTATTGCATCCTTTTAAATATTCCACTGTAAAATTATATTTCTCTAATTGTAACCTAAACTTTAATAATCTACTAGTGGGGTCTTTCATACCAAACAAATATACAAGTGGTCGATGATCGGTCTGTATTTTAAACTGTCTACCGTATAAATAAGGCCGAAAATATTTAACGCTCCATACTATTGCTAAGAGTTCCTTTTCAATAGTAAGGTAATTCATTTCTGCTTTATTTAAACTTCGACTAGCGTAAGCCACAGGTCGACCGTCTGCGTTACATAGTACCGAACCGATTGCAATTCCAGACGCGTCCGTCTGTAATACAAACTGTTTTTTTTCTGAAAATTCTGGGTACTGAAGTACTGGTGGCTTCATAAGTGCCGTTTTGAGCTTTTGAAATGACTGCTCGCAATCGTTAGTCCATATGAATGGTGCATTCTTACAATTTAATTTATTTAAAGGGTACGCTATCCCTGCAAAGTTAGTGATAAACTTGCGATAATAACTCGCAAACGCGACAAATCTCTTGACTTCGTCTGCGTTTTGTGGTGTAGGGTAATTCTGTAGTACTTTTGTTTTTTCGGGATCAGGTAATATACCATTTTCCGAAACTATGTGACCGAGATATAAAATTTGTTTCTGTAAAAATTATAATATAATATCAGGGGGGACTATATCACACCAATTGAACTAGTCCCAAACTAAGCTCTAGGCTTGTACTATGGGTACTAGACAACGATATAAATACTTATATAGAGAAATATATACTTAAATACATAGAAAACATCCATGACTCAGGAACAAATATTTGCGCTCATCACACAAATATCTGCCCTTACCGGGATTTGAACCCAGGACCTCTAGCTTCGTAGGCAGGGTCACTACCAACTAGGCTATCACGTCGTCAATTGACATTTTGCTGGATTAAGTTTTAAATTAATTTGACGTAATCTACTGAATATATCTAGTAAATTTGTATTATGAATGTACAAATTCCGTCCAAATACGACAAGGTCGTCCTGATAAACTAGACATTTCTCATAATTTAATCCTGACATCGCTACTGTCATCATTCTAGAGAAAGCACTGGGGCTTGTTTTTAGCCCCATGGGTAGTCGTGTCATTTGATACTGGTTCTTGCTTTTTGTGAATGCCGTGTATGCTCTACTATGTTTATCCAAATCAATTTGATAGAACCCTTGAAACAAGTCTAAATGTGAAAAATATATAGAACCGGATAATGAGTCCAGGACCTCGGTAATGTTAGGGAGTGGAAATTTATCGTCCTTAACACTTTGACTGCCAGAAACGCACCTAGCGGGCGCTTCGTGACTTTGCTCAGACGCCGGACAGCCCACTAGGCGGGCGGTCACTATAGGTAGCTGTAGATGACTACAGTCTATGCCAAAGATCCTACCTAGCGGGCGCACATCGCCTCGACGCGACGCGCAGGGTTAACGCCAACAGTGTTAATTATTGATAAAAAAAATAAAAGTTTTTTTTTAAAAATCACAATTTTTTATTATTTTTTTTTATGGAGCCCCTAATTTTTATACAACTTTCAGTTGATCAATTACCTTAAACAACTTTAAGGTAATTGATCAACTGAAAGTTTTATAAGGGGCTCCTAATTTTGTCCGCGGCGGCGACTCTCCGCCCCTATAACGGCCGCCCGCCATCGCTCCTGGGCGGCCCTTACTTCCGGCTCGGACAGCTGCCGCTGGATCAGCTCCTCCTCTTCCATTAGGAGCCGGCGGTAGAGGCGGAGTTGGGATGCGCGAAGAGGGCGGGGGGTCGCTGGCGGCTCCAGGACCCCCACTAAAAGCGGCTCCTCCTGCGGATCCGGTTTCCTATAATCCAAGCATATGATATTTTTATTTTAAAAACAGCATAGTTAATTCAACTACCAAGTTGACCAGAACTAGTAAGTACTTTCACATTAACATTTTTAATTTTATCTTATAAATATTGGTAAAGAATTTTATACATTAAAATGAAACAAAGCTAGATATTAGGAAATAAATATACATAATAAAGTAAGTATAAGATCAAATATTCAAATATTTCTGGGGTTGATCATGATTTTGAGCTATTTTTTCATTATTCTTAACTATTGTTTCGCTGAAACCGGTTCCATTTTGCCTAAATCCCCCAAAGCCCACTTTGTTTATTCATATATTTTTTTTGGAAACCTGTAGTAAAAATGATATAAAGTATAAAACCAATGTAGGATTTCACATATAGGAACTAAATAACAAATTTCAAGTTCAATTAAACACACTCTCTCTTTTATTACTAGGAAAAAGGTAGGTATTTGGTCTCTGAAGTGGAATTAGAATTGAATTGCCAAGCTAATAAATATCAATTTAGAAGGTCAACTTATATTCAAAGTTGGAACAAAAAGAATTAAACTTTACCCTTTTTTAAATGTGTGTTGACCAGTGTTGATTACTATGTATTTCTCACAGGGCCTCCGGAAGTAAAATAAAAGCTTTATAATTAATACTTGCTTCAGGCAACAGAGCCACCGCCCCCACGCCGTAATTTTGTCACATATATATCTAAAAAAAAAAAGATTAATTTATACTTCTAATAATAAAATATCATTCACATAATGTGCATATACAATGTACATGCAACGGTCACAGGCCTAGTATTAGTAAGCATTAGTTTACCCCATCAATGAAAATAATGTTAACCATGTATGTATTTAATTAAAACCTGCCCATGGTGCACCCATCATCTATTACATTGTGTAACACAACACAAAAAGCAAAGACCCAAAGGTAGGTTAGGTTAAATTTGATAACAAGCTGTGTGCAAAAACATCGAATGTATTTTGTGGCAAGACAAAAGAAAAATCTGCAAATTGCAACTCGCTTTACAACCACAACAAATAAGAAGCGTCACCGCTCTTACATAACTAGGCCCCGGATTATGAATAGAGGTAATTTAATGGGCCCACTCTGGTTCAGTGGATAGTACTAGAGGTCCCATACTCAATAATGCAACATGCATTGCCTCTGTCCATAATCCGACCTTGGTATCAGTAACACAAGACGCCACGTGCTCTCAGAGAAGTTGTGAGGCCATCATTTAATAAATACCTTTCAACATCGTGTTTCGATCCACCTTAAATAAAATATTTTTAATGAACACGTGTAGGTAATCAAGTTATTTGCGATAATAAGAACAAATTACTTCAAAGTAGTACTCACCTGTTGCTCATCTTGGTCGCTACAATTTGATTTAATGCCACAGTCTGTGGCCCACAGATTATAAGGGTATATCTAAAGGGTATGTTTGATGCGCATACGATCAGTGTAGCCAACTCCTTAATTGAAATATTGCCAAAAGTTAATCCAACAGATGCCAAAAGGTTGGTAAATTGGTATATAGGTGGCGTTTTGACAATTATAACTTATACCATCTCAACTCAAAAAAACCATAACAATCTACCGATTATCGATATAATTTATCGTCAATTTTCCTTTTTGTTGTATTTCAAATGGTCGTCCATTTGTACTTAAAAACAGTAATACACTAAAAAATGTGCTAGATGCTAAATGAAAATTTTCAACTCGTCGGCGAATACGGTAAATTTAGTTACAACGTTGCTAAATTGGCAACAATGCACACGATACGCCGGATTACTATTGTACCACAGGTTATAAGGGAATGTGTTATAGGTACACCTGGGTAATAATGTTCCGTATGATTGGAAATGTTCCCCATCTGTTCAACATTACCATTCGCATATACGGACACGCTTATAGCCATTTCTAAATAGTTTTGTTTGGCTGGGTATAGAATAGACTGGCAACTCCGCCTTAATGTTTATAATAAGTGCTGCAACCTATTATCTCGGTCATCTTATAATATTGCTAACGTCTATTGCTATCCCTTTTACTCGTAAAGTGACGGGGCGATCTGAATTTCGCATGTGTATTTTATTACACTATAGTAATGCCCCTGTATGGTTATACCTAACACGAAACACCATCCCCTTCACTGTTGTAGGGCCATTACCAATAGAGAGAGAGTCGGGGCAATAAATCATTTCAGTTGCGGCCACACCAATGCTTAAAAAACGGTGTCGGTACGGAATCGCAATGAGAGAGAGAGAGAGATCCGATCATACGCGACGTTTCTAACCCATACCGTCGTCACCGGATCTCTCTCTCTCTCATTGCGATTCCGTACCGACACCGTTTCTTAAGCATTGGTGTGGCCGCAACTATCAGACTCTCGCTCGCACTCGTCGGCTTATGGCGAGCGTAAGGGATGCAAGACAACGCTGCTGCTACAAATGATTTATTGCCCCGACGCTCAATTGGTAATAGCCCTACAATAGTCAACTGTTTATTTATCGTGAGAAAGGGAAGGAAAATAAATGCATACCCAAGCGTGTACCTACGCTACATATTCGAATCTTACATGGACTTTTCATAGAAAAATATAGGGAAAGAAAAAAACAAAAAGGTAGACTATTGTATTTGAAAAATAAAACAACATATTTAAGAAATGACAACATCTAATGCACCGATATCCTTCAGCGAAAACTGGGACAGCACGGTGTGTAACGTGAATCCACCTTTACACAGACTTTTCCTGTGCCGTGGCATAAGATCAAATGATCTTGCGCGTTTATAAAAGCTACCTATTTATTTTATTACTTTACGCTGGCCTTCAGCAAAAAAATGGCTGGCAATGAAAGTAAGAAAATTATCTTGTCGTTCGGCACAGCCCTGTGCCTTGCCTGCGCCCGCCGCGCGCGTCGCCGGCATAGAAATAAGTGCGCCCGCCGAGTAGGCGCTTGGCCTGCAGTATTGAGATGCACGATATGTGTCCCTACGAACTCACCCAGCGGGCTCTATAGATAATTTTGTGGCACCGGGGTACGGTACAGTTTAATTTGGTTATTTAATTTTCTATAGTCAATAATAACTCTCCATTTTTTCTGATTCGAGGAATCTGATTTTTTCGGTACTAATAACAACGGACTTGACCATGCACTGCGAGCTTCTTCTATTATACCTTCATCTAACATACTCTTTATCTGTTTATTAATTTCTTCCTTTTGCGCGTAAGGTAATCTGTATGGCTTAACATATACGGGTATGCTATGTGGTTTTAGTTCTATCGTCTGTTTATATAATTTGGTTGTTGTTAATTTATCTTCGGGTAAATGAAAAACGTCGGGGTATTTGGCACATATGTTTTCAATTGACTTTTGTTCCTCAGTATTTAGGTTTTTTAAATCTAGTTCTGCGAATAAGCGTTTTACGCGTTGTGCGTTCATTATGGGTTTATTAAAGTGACAAACGTGATAATCACCTAAACTTGTTTTATTAACAGAGAATTGGCTTAAATTTACGTCGTGCTCCCTAGTGTTTAGTATTTTTATGGGTATTTTCCCATTGTCTGGTTTAACTATCATATTCGCGACGAATACGCCCTCTCATAACTCTTGATTAGTAATAACGCAGTCTTCGGTAATGTTAGTTTTTATTAAATGCACAAACTCGCTGCGTGCTGGAACTGTTAAATAAGTATTACCGCCAGATGGACATGAAAAGTTTATTTTTATAGATTGGCCACTTTGCACTTTGAATTGCATAAAATTATTTTCAAAATTTAAAACTATTCCAAATTTCTTTAAAAAATCTTGGCCTAAGATGCCATCCGTTGCAAATGGTAAGTTCTTGAAAATGTAAAATTTATGTTCAAACTCATTACCTTCGTAATTTAACGTGAGGTAAACAAAGCCATCCGAAAAAACATTTCCACCTATACCTTTGACACTCAGTCGCTTTTTATGGAATGGTATTTGTAAACTTGTTCATATTTGATTGCTGATATAGATGCGCCGGTGTCTATTAGCCATTTATATTTAGATCTGCCTATGTTTATCATGACATCATTTAAATCGTTACACGTGTACATCGAATCAGACACGAAAAAAATGATTGAGCGATTCCGTATTAGGCGATGATTGGGACTCTCTCTCGGTCGCCATGTAGGGTGTGGGCTCGGTCGTCAGCATGTTTACGTTGCTATGAGCGTGAGCGCCACGACCACGGAAAGTGCTAAATCTACTGCGGAATGTACTGGAATTACCGCGTGATCGGTGTCCACGGCCGCCTCTAGAATTACCTCTTGTGCTGGTATATTGTTGTTGAGGAATGCGACGGTACGAATGTTGTTGCTGGCCTCTGGCAAAGTTACTTTGCCGAAAGCCCCTCGATACATAACTCTGTCCCCTGAAGTACCTGTTAAAGGGTCTTTGTGAATGGTACATACCCATGACCTCTGCGTGATTTGTCCCTGACGTAGATGGTCTTGATACCTCTTCGTCCTTGGCTGCTTGTACTGCGTCTTTCAAGCTGCTGTAGTTGCGGGCTGCGATGATTGTTCCTAACCTTGGACTTTTTAATCCATCTGAAAATCGTTTGATTGACATTTTCTCATTAAGGGGTTTAAGCACACTATAGTTGGCCAAATTCCCGTCCGCCTGTGCTATCGTTAATTCGGAGAACAACTTTTCGATCTCTGCTCCGTACTGGTCTATTGAACGCCAACCTTGTGTTGTGTTTTGAAGTTGGGTTTGAATAGCCGTACATGACTTCTTTGGGAGAAGCGTATCCCTTAGATCCTTTATGAGATCGTCCACAGACGGATATGTGCTAGACATGCGTAATTTTGCATTTTCTGTCAATCGACCTTTTATAACAAATTTGATGAGAAGTTTTTTACCCTCCTCTTTTAGCATATTCGAGTACATATCGACTGTGTCAATTAACCTCTTAGTAGTCTCCTCACTACCGTCCATTAAAGGAATCAAGCCACATGCCGTTTTTAAATCGAAATCCATGATAGAATCTTCTATTTCAGATGCGTCACTATAATCACTATCGTTTCCCTCTGATTCTGGCTTAGTACATAATGTTAGAATGTCATTATATAATTTTCTTATGCTTATTAAAATTTCATTTGTACTTTCTGATTCTCTCAGTGTTTTATCTCTTTGTATAATGTCATTACATGTGTCAAAAAATATTTTTGCGCTTCCTAATTTATTTTTTACAACATTACCTTCAAATCTTGCCTTTCCCTTTTTAACTAAATATTTTCTTATGTTGGTTAATTCATCTAAGCATTTTAATAATTCGCTTGCCATTACATTGCATTGTGTAATTTATTTCTAAACTAAACTGTTAAATGACATACCCAAATAATAACTTGTCCTTGTACACACTTATACTGTCCTCTAATGTCTATCTTCTGTAACTTAACTTTTACTGATTGTCCGTAACTTTACGCGCACTCTCACTCACCTCACTTCACAATTTTATGAATTCAAACTTCTTGATTCGCGCGCGCAGATTTTTGCAGGTCGTGTAATACGATCTCATGCCTCATCCATTTCTTATGGGTTTTCTGGCATTTTCTATATATTGCGTACGCTGAAGCAATGACCAGGATGATCACCAAGACTCCAAGAAGAATATTGGTCGTGCTGGCGTGGAAGTTGAGTTCGTCGGCCGCCGCAGAAGCTCTGTTGTCGCCCCCAGCTGCATTCTGTGCTATAACGACTTCCTCCTTTGATTTTGTGGTGCCCATTTCGCGCGATTCGTAATAACTACCGAAGCCTCCGTATTTTTGTAACATTTAACGGCAGTAGCGCCTGATAAATTTGCACGTTATGACTATGCCCAACACGACGGCGCAAACAATCAAAAAAATTGTAATTACTGTTAATGAAAGTTCGTTAAACTTTTGCAACACTTTACTATTGTCCGTTTGAATCATTTTTAGTTTACTTTTTTGTAAGATGATTCATCGAGTAAGCTAGCCTCGCGACGACCTAAATGGCAGGGTCGCCATGTAGGGTGAGGGCTAGGAGCTAAGTGAAAACACTGTGTATCGAAAGAAGGATGATTTATTACTGCTCGATTATACATTGGAGACGACTATATATGCTTACTACTTATATCTATATAACTATATCTAATACTACATGACAATAACAACGACCACTAAGAAATCTTGAAAATGATTGGTCGAAGGATTTTAAATCATAAAAGAATATGCACCATAATCCGTTAACGTAATTTAAACGTGAATTCCATGCAGCATAGTTTAAATTATAGAACGCATTTTTACGACTTATGACTAATAGATATAAAACCACAAATTTGTTTACAAAGTGATGCCATCTAGTGTTGAGTAGCGGAACGATAACGTTTGTTTTTGTGAGAGAGCGAGACAGACACTTTCTTTGTCAAAACCTAGTGTTGCACGTAGCTCTTTGCAGTTGTTTGTCGATAAAATCATTAGAATTACATTTTTCATGTTATAATTCTTATGAATTTTATGATATGAATATTAATTATCCGTAAGATGGAAAATACTATGCGACAAGTATCTAATACCTATAAACGAGCAATTCTTGTATATATGTATATATTATAATCTGAATCTCGGAAACGACTACGTCAGAAACTTGACTGCTGGTTGACCGAAAACACACTTTGACGGGTTTATTGTTATTCCGTTCTCTTCGAGTCGCTGTAGAACGGTGCGTAAGTGGTTTCGGTAATCGTCTTCGTTACTGGAGGCGATTAGTAAATCGTCGATGAACGGAAATACGTTGTCGAGTCCACGAAGTACTTCGTGTATCGCTGGAAGGTCTGGCCGGCGTTCTTAAGGCCAGGACACATTCGCGGAAATTCAAAGAGGCCAAATGGGGTGATAATGGCTGTCTTCTCTACATCTTGATTGCTGACAGGTAGTAGCTGGTAGGCACGATTTAAATTGAGGGTTGAGAATATTTCTTTTCCGGCGAGTTGATACGTGAAATCTCGTATTCGCGGTATTGGATAGCGGTCTGGTTTAGTGACGGCGTTTAGTCTTCGGTAGTCACCGCATACACGCAGATCACAATTTTTCTTAGGTACAACGTGAAGAGGCGATGACCATGGACTCTTGCTTGGCTGGCATAATCCTTGTTCCATCGTCTTTTCAAATTCTTTTCTGACGACTTCGTATCGATACGGTGCGATAGGACGAGCGCGGCAATGGATAGGCTGACCGGTGGTTTCTATGAGATGTTCAACGGAGTGCTTCGGGCTGAGTTTCATGGAGGTAAGTCTTGTTGTGCCCGGGTAATCAGCCAAAATGTTGTGGTATGACTGTTGCAAGTCTATGGTACGAACTGTAGGTATGTTCGCAACACAAACCTGCGCGATCGTCGTAAGTAGTGTTTTTCCGTCGACTAGTCGTCGATTCTTGACGTCAACGATGAGGTGGTGGAAATTAAGGAAATCTGCTCCTAATATGGGCTTCGATACGGCTGCGATGATAAATTTCCATTTGAACGGTCGTCGGAGATTGAAATCGAGTTCTAGTGACTTCTCGCCGTAAGTGTCTTACGGTGTTGTTTGCGGCGTAGAGTTGAAATGGCAGCGGTTGTTCTTGGGAGCCTTTCTTTCTAGGTAGCACGGAGATGTTGGCTCCAGTGTCGACCAAGTTTTTTTTTTTTTTTTGTCAGTAACAAAAAGGCGGTGTGAAGTCTCAGTAACGCTGGTATCCGCCGCAGCCAGCGTTACTTTTCGTTTTCCGCTGGGTTAATAGGCTTGAAACTGCATGGCGGCGAGCATTTCTTCGCGTCCATGCCGAAACGATGGTGGTAGTAGCAGTACGGCGTGGGCGAATTCTTGCGACTCGGGGTCTGCGATGAGTTTCGGGAACGTGATTGGAAACGGCGGCGTGGGCGACTGTTGTGCTGAGTTTCTTGCGGTCTTGACCGTAGCTCAGCGACTTCTAGTGATAATTTTCTTATTTCGTTAATAAGATATTGTGTATCGATGGCTGGTTGCGGTTGGTAAAGCGGTTGCATCGGCGGTAAAATCGGTCGCGGAGGTGTAGGTGCGCCTGCTGAAGAAATGGCGGCAATTTGCGCGGTCGGCGAAACTTCGATCATTTTATCTGCGAGGAGAGCTAGGTCGTCAAGCGTTGTTTTCATTTTGAAGGCTTCACTGACGGCTAGTACAGATCTGATGTGGGGCGGTAGATGGTCGAGCCACATCATCTGTATGGTGTTCTCGGGAAATTTGTCGCGGTTGAGATTTAGCATTTTTCTCAGTAGCTGACTGGGCTTCTGGTCTCCCAATTCTACTTGTGAGAGTAGCTTCTTGACCTGCGCGCTGTCCGACTCTTCGTACATGGAAATCAGTCTGGCTTTGATTGCGGCTTTCATAATTATTAATTTATGAAGATTCTGATCTTTCGACGTTACGAGCGCTTTTACAGTAGTACCACAAATATAAATCAGATTCATCAAGATCTGAATAATCTTCATATTCTCCGGCATTGTTTCCATCCTCTTCAGTATTTAGACCAGATGACCTGTTGATGCGTTCTTCTGCAGATGAACAGTTTAAAATAAAATGGATAACTGTTCCAATGCCGTGCAGTTTCCTCTGTCTGAGTCTTTAAGTTCAACATGAACTAATTTTTTTTTGTAGGCAGATATGAATTGCCTCGCTGTGGGATTGTTATTGGATCTTCCATGAGACCTTATATTACAAAATAAAAGCTCAAGATGATCCTGGCTCAATTTGTAAAAAGGTAAATAAATCAAAATTTTACTTTGAATCAAGCTCGCGTACAAGTTTTTTAATGCTTCGATGCAATTCATGAATCCAAGGAAACCAGTTTTTCTTAAACTTTTAATTACAAGAGTCCCGTTTTCAAGTTTTAGATTAGATATATGCTGCGATGCCATGTTCAAAAACTCAAACACATCTTTGGCGTTGTTTTCGTTCAGTGCCTTTTTAAAACCATACTGATGCAAGTTTTTGGAGTTGAAAACATCAAAAAGATTATTAAAAATGACTAAAAACTTCTCTGTAGGCTCGCTGAGCCGAAAATTTTCTAAATTCAAATTTTGTCTGCAGAATTTTAAAGCTTCTGCAACGCTAAGGCTAAAGATCTGCTTTGCCAGTTTTTCCTTCATCCTCTCGTTTTTAAAATACCTATATATGTCGGTCCTTTAATTTATTTGCTAAAAATAGGTTATTAAAAATACCAACGCTTCTTTTGCCTCGGCTAAATGATCTCCTTCTAATCCAGTGCTCATGTCGACGTATCCGTGCAACTTTTGCCCATCCCATTCGACGCGGCGTCGAATACTCAACTCGTCTATAACGTGGCAACTAAGGGTGATTCCAAAGAGTCCGCTTTACATTTTAAAGCTACGAAAGTTTCTTTTGTGAAACCTGGATCTCTACCAATCTTCGAGTACCATTTTTTCAAGGTCCTCGGATGGGGCAAACTCGTGTTTAATACTCTTCGGACATATTCATAAGCTTTTGGCGAATAGTAATTTAAAGTAAGCGCGAAACTACGGAGGGCCGGTGAGTATTTCTTTTTTCATATAACGTTAGCTTCAACGTTAGAAATTTCCCGCACAATGAGATCTTGCACCTAAAATTAATTGAAATTTTACTATAACTTCATAAATTAGGTAATACGCGCGACTGAAAAAACACCGTACTTTTACTATCACAAACAAATTCTAATAATCATATGCTTGGAGAGGCATATACACAAGAAGAAAATTGTATGTTTGCAAAAGTAAGTATAAGAAATACAAACCTGCACATTAAGATTTTGTAAATTTGCCAGGTTCTCACTTGTCAAAGCAAACTTTTCTTTTAATTCGTTCAAAACTTATTCTACATTAACTAGCTTTCTTTTTAGTCTACGGCCTTGAGTTTGCAATCTTTTGATTTTTAGTTTTTGTGCTTCTAATTTATTTTCAGCCCAACGTAACAAACCACTAAGTTTTTGCTTCCGTGGAGATGAGTCAGTAGATCCAGGTTGAAAATTTTCATGTTTTCGTGGTTTCTTTGGACTTAAATCAAAATATGCGGTAATATCACCCAATCGTTTTTGGGCAGAACCTCGTACATCTCTACGAAACTTTTTTATTATTACTGAATCAGCTTCCAGAAGCGCATCCGACGCTCGTTTTTTTAATATTTTGGCGAGCCAATGGATTTCTTTTTTGTGGGATTAAGTCTACATATTTCTCTGCAGCCCTTTTGGTTGAAACTTTTGGTGCAGTTTCAGCTGTCTGATTTTGTTTATTTATGGCATTTTCTTCGTCCAGTCGTGGTTTCTTTTCTACTTTAACTCCACCTTTAGAGCCGTCCATCTCATGCAAAGTTCGTTTTCTTGAAGTGCCAGGCCTAACTTCATCAATGAGATCTCTACTCGATGTATCTATATTAGGTCCCGAAGCTTTTTCTGTACACGGTTCGGACAAAAAATTATTGGTGGAATCGGACTTCCATTCCTTAAAAGGACTCATTTCACTGGTCGTATTAGTCTCCTGTTACGAAAAATTAAATTTTAACTACACATCGGTTAACGGAATTATATGTAGTCAATTAAAGTATGGTTTTATTTTAAACAAAAAGATCGTTGCTGAAAAATCTGTATATACGTACATTCACTACGGTGACAACACGTTGTGTTGGTACAGCCGTGCTATTCAAATATCTATAGCCTTTTTTTGAAATAAGAAAGTCATTCTGCTGGAAATGTACCGAGCATATCGTGCTTGTAGTTATTGGCATCGGCTAGCAAAGGTCAAGGTCAAAGCCAGTTTCGAGAGCAGAGTCAAGGTCAAGATGCCACCCAAAGTAACCCCACCCACAAAGGCAATAAAGCCTACTGCGACCTCGAGCAGGACTCAAGAACCTACCAGAGCGAAGAAACCCACTTCGGGGAAATCGCTAAGGGAGAAAGTCCTGCAAAAGGAGACAGCAGCCGCGGTAGCCAAGGAACCAGCGCCCACCCCCCTCAAGGCACCAGTGCCCACCCCCCTCAAGGAACCAGTGCCGACCCCCCTCGCCTAGGACCCCGACGACATCGCGGACATGGAAAGACTGGGAGTCCTACGTCGAAGGTAGCTCGACTGGGACAGACCTAGACGGAGAGAACTCGGATTGCTTTTGCAATTGCATCGATGTCCCCGGGGTCATCGGCGGGGAGGCTGAGCATTCTCTTGCCGCGAAGCGGGAGAGGCCCGGGAGTGGAGATGGACATGGCGACAAAGCTGGCTAACAGGATGCTGCTGCAAGGCAAGGACGCCCTGGAGTTTGCGGGCAACATGAAGCGGGAGTGCAAAGCAACCGCCCTCGATTGCCTGCAGACTTTGTACGAGACTCAATCTCGAGCGTGAAAGGTCCAGAAGCGCACGGGAGATCGTCCGGATTGAGAGGCAACACGCAAAGGAGATGGCTGCGGTGAGAGTGGAGGTGGAGGCGGAGCTGGAAGTGCTGAAAGATCTAGCGACCAGGACTCTGCAACAAACGGAGTCCGTGAGAGACTGGCTAGGCTACGAGACGGCAACCCCTTTTCAAACGATGGGAGAACTGAGGACCGCGGTGGAAGAGGTCAAGTCGGCAGTGGGAAGACTGAGCCAAGGAAACGCAGCTCAGGACACCCCTGCCAACGTCAGCAAGGTGGGAGAAGAGGTGTCTCAGCTGTCCGTCCAGGTGAACAGGATCTCAAACCAGTTGGACCAAATGAGGAAAACCCTGGACGCACTAGCGAACGCCACGGCAGCCGTCCCAATCACCATCAAGGGACTGTTGCCGAAGGTGACGGACACTCCAATCCAATCGAAAGACCCAGAGCTGACGGAGGCAATCAGCACGCTCACGCAGCGGATTGACCTCCTCGCACACTCCACCTGACCCCGAGCATACACAACCATCAGAAGATCTGACCGACATCAGGGAGCGGATGGAGGCGATGAGTTCCCACCTCAGAACCCTTACGGAGGAAATAGAAACCGAAAAGGAGCGCGACTCAGCCCCAGCCTCGACCTTGAACACGGAGATGGCACTGGCCGAAATTAAACAGTCGGTCAGTGAAGTGAGCGAGGAGGTCACGCAGCAAAGGGCAAAAGTAGCCTACGGCCCAAGCACCTACGCGCAGAAGGCGGCACTCCCGAAGCAGGCCCACGCTCCCAACCACACTGCGATCCTGTCATCCAAGGACCCAACGAAAACTTGCGATGGTGTCCTGAAGGAGTTCAACACACTTTGCGACGTCAAAAGTACCGGATTGAGGATTGAGCGAGTACGAAAGGCCAAGAACCAAAAGGTGGTGGTAAACTGTGCCAGCAAAAGAGACCTTGAGCTGCTCAGAAAGATGACAGAAGGGAAACTCAATGCAGAATATCCGCAAATGAGAAACCCTTTAATCTGTGTTAGAGATGTTGTCAGCTACCACAAAGACGACGACCTACCGCAGATGCTGTTACCCCAAAACCGCCACCTACTGGAAGGCCTAAACGTGGATCCTGCCCGAGTCAAACTTCGGTACCGTAAAAAAGCCCGCAGCCCGCTATGTTGTCACTTGGTGTTTGAGCTCCCACCGGCTGTCTGGAATAGTTTTATCGAGACCGACAAGGTCTACATAGGCATACAAAGACAGAAGGTGGAAGACCAGTCGCCCCTGGTACAGTGCTCCAAGTGTCTGGCCTACGGACACACAAGAGCACTGTGCAAGGAGGCGGACACCAGCTGTCGGCTCTGTCTGACCTGTCACGGCCCCGGCAGATGCCAGGGGAGTCCAGAGACCCCAAAGTGCATCAACTGCACCAGGGCAGGCAAGGAGCCGGCAGATGTACAACATGAAGCGTTGAGCCCCGACTGCAGGGAACGTCAAAAGTGGGACACCATAGCACGGTCAAGGGTGGCTTACTGTTGTTGACACGGTGGTCCAGGCGAACAATACGCAAATCTCTGCCCCTACCGCACAAGACCCGATTCCTGCAAGCCAATCTGCAACGGTCTAAGCTGGTAACAGCTGAACTCCATCAGGCCATGCAGAATGACAAATGCGAAGTAGCACTGCTACAGAAACCGTACGTGGGTGGAAAGGGAGAGATGTCGCCGCAATCTGGTTTCAAGGTGATTCAGTGCACACAAAATCGCGTGAAACCAGTAAAGTCACCAATAGTAGTGCTGGGTGACCGGGTCCGGATACAACACGATCCACAGCTGGTTACGGAGAACATCACGGCGGCACTTCTGAAGATTGGCAATGTATCAGTTGAAGTAATCTCGGTTTATTTCGAGGGAGACCAAGATATAGAGGAATACATTGCCTAAACGAAGGAGATCATGCTCAGACTGGGTGCAGACAGCTACATCGTGGGAGGTGATGTGAACGCCTGGAGTTACTGGTGGGGCAGCAGATCGGAGAACCACAGGGGTGCTTATCATAGCTTCCTCAATGAGGTAGATCTGGATGTCTTGAACGTTGGACACACTCCGACATTCGAGACATATCGGGGAGGCAAGCTATACACTAGCATCGTTGATGTGACGTCGTGCAGTACCAACATCCTGCCCAGGATCCAAGACTGGGAAGTACACAGAGATGTTGTCACGTCCGATCGCAACACCGTTAAGTTTGCTGTGTGCAGCGAAGTAGCCCCGAGGCCGGTACTGAGACCAACAACCAGGATTTACAACACTAAGAAAGCTGATTGGATCAAGTTTGAGACAGTTCTGTCAAGGGAGCTTCTGGAAGAAGACGTGACGATGCACTCTTTAAATAACATTGAAGACAAAGAAGCACTGGAGCAGGCGACCAACGCTTACATCAGTGCGGTGTCGAAAGCATGTGAAGAGTGTATCCCGAAACCGGGTACCCCAAAGACGAACGCAAAGCCGCCGTGGTGGTACGAAGATTTGGGCCGACTGAAAAAAGAGGTGTTTAGAAGGAAAAGGCGGATAAGGAATGCAGCCCCAACCCGAAGGCAGTACGTACTAGACCAATACCTACAGGTAAAGGAAGAGTACGCTTTGAAAGCAACGGAGGCTCAGACGGCTAGCTGGAAAGATTTTTGTACCACACAGGATAGGGAGTCTATGTGGGACAAAATCTATAGAGTAATTAGGAAAACAGCTAGACGTCAGGAAGACACGTTGTTCAGAAACCTTAACACCAAAACAGTCGGCACAAAGATTGGCAGAGTGCTTTTACCCGGATAACCATCAGGACGGTGAGACCGAACATCACAGGAGCGTCAGGGACGATACAGCAAGACACCCCAGCAGTGGAGTCACACCTCACTGACGACGATCCACCTTTCACGCGAGTGGAAATGGAATCAGTCGTCAGAAGTATGAATCCGAAAAAGGCGCCTGGGTCGGACGGACTCACTGTAGACATATGTGCAGCAGCCATTCAGTGCAATGGAGAAGTATTTTTGTGCTTAGCGAATTGCTGCCTTAAGCTAGCCTACTTCCCCAAAGCCTGGAAATCAGCACATGTCTGCATCCTACGGAAACCCGGTAAGGAGGACTATACCCACCCCAAGTCATACCGACCGATTGGTCTATTGTCGGTAATGGGTAAAATCCTGGAAAAGATGCTTGTAAACAGGATTAAGTGGCATGTCCTCCCGACCCGACCGGTCCGTCGATTATGTCTGCTTGGAGGTATTCAATCAAGACGTCATCGATGGGCACAGCCTTGAAGGCCCCCAAATTTACCTGGTGAACGCTCGCTCAGAGTTAATCTCGAGGTGGCTAGCGCAGAAAAACGCAACCAGGAGGAACTTTAACGAATTCCACGGTCTGAGGCAGTCGGGCTTGAACACAGGCCCTCAGGCCGGGTGTGACCCCGAGTGTACCATTCTCATTCTCTAATCAGCGTCTGAAGCGGACTTTCCGCCGCCCAGCTCCCCCCCCCCCCCCCCAAACCAATCCCCAACGCACCTCTAATCTCGCCGGATGATGCAAAGAACCCCAACCCCCGCAATCCCTAAAAAATAAAATCAAAAATATAATTATTTCCCCGTCAATAACACACTCACACTTCTAATCACCCCCCCCCTTATGTCATCAGTGCAAAAATTCCCTAACTCATATTATATTTGTTATATTGTAAATTCCCTACGTAGTTTTAAATACAATAAAGAATTGTAAATGCATTTACATATTTGTAAATGCATTTAAGACTTATTTATTTATTTTATTTATTTATTTGGTACGGTCTACAAGGTACGATGTATTTTCTCTTAAACTGGTGAACTTTGTTTACAGTCTGTAGTTTATAAGTAATAAAATAAAATGTATAATAAAAGATTAATGTTATAAATTGTTATTTAAATATTATAAGCAATGAGTATAATATATACTGGTGTTTTATTTTTAAATTAAATTAAAGTTCAGACTAAATATTTGTCTTTAACAGCATATTTTTATTAATTTAACACACGCATCTCCCGAACACCTATCGGGTGTCGGTTGGATGAGGGATGGGGGATCCCACGGATGCCGAAACGGGGAATGATTTTCTCCCCGGCCTTTCGGCACTGGCTGGGGTAAAGCTCCGCGCGCGATCCACCTTTCCCATGTCCAACTGACATCTTGTCCCTCCCCCTTATTTTTAGCAGATTGTACAAGAACGCAATGAAAGAGGTCAAAAGAGGGCAGTGCAGGGAGACGGGCACAAAAAAGAGCAAGAAAAGGGTAGCCCCAACCCAAAAGATGGCATCCACAGCCACACTAGCGGTCCAAAAAGATCTCCGACCCAACTCGTCCATTGCAGGGCAAAAGAAAGGAAGCCCTTAAGCCGGCTACTCACACACCTGCTGCAGGAGCAATACCGGTCGCACGGCGGTTGGACCAATTTTAGGCTGTTCTCTACACACTAGCCTGCCGTTCAGTGTGTAACTGGTAGTCCCGCTGAACGCACGTCCACGAGAATGCCTCCTGTATTGTCGAAACACCAGAGGATTGGTATCGCCTTGGCACTTTCTGTGGTGCTACCAAAAAAAAAAGGAAGAGAAGATATTGGGTGAAGAATTGGTTGCAGAAACGAAGCAAATTGCACAATTTGCTTCGTTTCTGCAACCAATTCTTGAACATGAATATTATGAAAGAATTGGAAGTAGATGATCTTAGAAACTTTTTGCGAATGGAAATTGATTCTTTTGAAGAGCTCCTGGCTATGGTAACACCATTAATAGAAAAGCAAGACACATTATCCAGTCGTCTCCCAGAGTCCCGAGATGATATTGTGCTCAGTTTCCCAGCGGTGCAAATTTGCATTCAATGTATAGAAGGCCGCGTCTCCCACAAGGTCACGCGCTCCACGTTCCCGTGTCTCCCACGGTAATTTGACCCTATGCGAGCGGAGCACTCGAGTCATAATTAATCGCTTGTGTGGCTCAACTGTTAATACTTATAACAATGATGCTTATGTTTTCTAAGAGAGGAAGAATTAGGCTTTATTTTTGTGTATAAAGAAACCCACCCCTATTTGCATATATTTAACTCGAAAAACCCTGTGAACAATGGAGAATGAACAAAAATGTGTCTTTCTCAACAAATATGCTCAAATAAAAAGGTAATACTATAACAATTGGTAATTTCCTAAACTTATCCTGATTCTGAATAGTATAGTCTAAATATAATTGGAATATGCCATAAAGTGGTACATATAAATTTCTTTAAATTTTTGCACTTGAAAATGGCGGTATACATTGACAACTAGCTTTTTTTGCGCGCGTGTGATCGTTCTTTCAAACCCTTCTTGTGAATTAAATATTAGATCAATCTGGTCTACTTTTTATTTTTAATGTAGAGGAACTCATCAAGAAGAGTAAAAACGTAGCATAGTGCAATAAATTAGTGAAAAGAACATTTTTCAAGGCAGTTTCTTGATAAATGTACATAATTTCGATAAAAGCAAGAGGTGTCTTTGAATGATATTTTTTAGAAGATACATATTCCCGATAACTGTTATTGTGTATGATCAAAGAGTATACGAAATTAGTTTTTTATTCATATATAATACTTGTACCCTATTCATATAAAAAAACAGCAGATATAATGCTCCAAAATCTATGTATCGTGCGGCCGAATTTGACAGTGGCGCACAGGAGTCACTGACCTTCGCTATTCTACTACACAAAACTACAGGTTGATCCAGTTTTATTTTTTTAATGTTTTGTAACGAAGTGTTGTACAATGAAATAATCGGACTAGCAATATTGTTGAGTGTGGTATGTATATATATATATGTATATTATAAGTATACCAAAAAAAAACTTAGGTTTTCGGGGCCCATGAGACTGAACAAAGGATGCGGTTTATTAATATATACCCATATATATTATGTATATATACATACATATATACTATACATATCAGATTACTATTAAATCTATTTCATATACAACCGAAAATTTAAATAATCATTTCAATTTATTATTGATTATTTCAATTTTCGGTTATATAGGTACGTATTTGATTTTAATATTAATCTGATATACTATATATTTATATGTATATATTAAAAAAATAAATCCATCACAATTTCCTTGGGGTAGAGGGTGAATAAAGGAAAATACAATACAATAAAATAAAAACACTTTATTGTACACGAAACAAAAAAAGAAACCGGGCAAGACCATGTCGGACCATGTTCTGTGCAGGGTTCCGATCCGAAGCCAAACACGGAGCAAGGTAGTCGTGGGTCGTTGTCGAATTTTTTGACAACGAAACGCAACCGTTTTCTCTAGAATGAAAACTAGTCCTCGAAACGGTCCTCGTTCGCAACTGGTTTCATTGTATGGGGACGGGCAACGGAAGACGACGCACAGGACGATCGAACGAGAGAAACGTAAACTCATCTCGTCGACGTTCGTCTCGAAGACGAGTGAAGTGGAATGGTTGCGAATGCGGACTTGCGGCTACTTAACGTTTTTCGTTCGATTTCAATAGATTTTTCTTAATTTAAATGAATGAACTTCCCTTCATACTTTTCCAGGCTTAGGACTGGGCTGGTATTGTTTTTTATACCAGGCGTATTTAAAAGTTCATTTGATTTTATGTACATAATTTGGATTTCTTTATACATATTTACATATTTACATTTAGATATATATTTTTTTGTATTTTTTAGTTTTTTTTTTCGTATGCCCTTTTTATATATTTACACATTTAGGTAATTAAGTTACTTTCAGTTTTTTTTTTGTACTTTTTTTAGTTTTGTTAATAGGTACATATTTACATTTTGAAGCGTTCCTCTGACATATTGACATTGAGAAACATAAGCTTCTCTACTTTTTTTAGTCGTTAGCCTTGTCCGGCGTTGGTTAATTATTAATCCCGATTTTGAAAACATCCGTTCGCAGGGGACTGATGTTGCCACAATGTTACCCTGGCGAATATATAGTTTTGTCAAATTTGGGTAAACTGCACGATGATTCCTCCACCACTCGAGCGGACAATTCCAGCCACCAGCAGAATTTTTGCGAGGCAATCTCTCATCTGACAAATACATATCAATTTCCTTGATTGCCCGGGATAGTGGAGTCCCCTGCGTGGTAGGTTGCCCAAGTAATTTATCAAAAATTGTCCATGGGTTCAAGTCATTATCGGGGCCATTCGGCTGCGGCTGCGGCCGCGGCTCTTGGTTCTGTTCGGCATTTGTTGCCTCTGCTCTCTCATCTCTGCTTATAATATCTGCCAAGAGCTTTTTAACATGCTCTTTCGTTCTTGTGGCTTCGCTTTGTTCTTCAAACACCTCCATTTTGAATCTCGGGTCCATGAATGTACACAGAGACAAGGTTCTGCTTTGTTCAATATGCTTAAGTCGTTCCGTTAGACCGGCTCTCAAGAATAAAGCAGTATCACTGACGGTTTCTGAATTTGATTTTTCAATTGTGATATTTAATGCCTCTTTTAAACATCTTGTCATTACTATAATAGAACTCGCAGTTAAATATTTTTCGCCGCTCATGGATCTTGTGAGCTCTTCGAATGGACGCAAAACAACGATTAGTTCTTCGAACATGATCCAGTCTTCTGCTGTTATTTGTGGCAAGTCCCGATCGATCAGAGCCATTGTCGAACGCACTGCTTCTTTTAACTCCACGAATCTACTCAACATATAAAAAGTGGAATTCCACCTCGTGTCCACGTCTTGGATGAGATGCCTGGGTTGAGTGTTTTGGTGTAATTGATACTTGGCCAAACGCTCTGCCGATACGGTGCTTTTTTTGTAATGGGTCACGATTCTTCTTACCTTGTCTATTTTTTCTTTGCAGTATCATAATGCATCTTCTACAATTAGGTTCAAGGTATGTGCGAAACAGCCGAAATGCTTAAACCCCAAAATTTCTTTGACTGCTTTGACAACATTAGCTCCATTGTCAGAAACAACGAAGTTAACTTTTGCGGTTATACCCCACTGATCCACAATAGCACTTATTTCAGATGCTATGTTTTGAGAGGTGTGATTGCCAGAGAAATGGCAACATCCTAATAATACCGTTTTGAATTCCAAGTCGTCAGTGAGGTAATGGCCGGTAACGGCGATATAGCTTTCTGTGCTCCGAGAAGTCCACAAATCTGTAGTCAAACAAATTGTATGTACCTCTCTCGTTACTTGTGACTTAATTTCTTTTTCAACTTTAAGGTAAGTCTCATCTAGCAGGGAATTTGACAAGGTTTTTCTAGTAGGTAATTTATAACCTGGTATCCATCGGCAAAACTTGATAAAACTTCTTTCTTCGACGATAGCAAACGGATGAAAACTGTCCACACATAAATCCAACAGATCTTGGTCAATTTTTTTTTTTTGCTCAGTGCTGATTTTTTTATGAATAAAGGCATCAATTGTTGGCCTCTTTTTTGTTGGAGTAGGAACTACTATTTGATCTCTTTGAGTAGCAGAACTAGCAGTAGCCGCCCTGGAAGTCTAAGATTGTGCTACGTCACGGACGTCTTCTGTGCGACTGCTAGTCCCTGGGTTTTCTTCCTCAATCAATGATGTGTATGTTCCAATATGCTTTCGTTTCAAATGATTTCTGAGATTTGCTGTGGTAGATTTGTAACTTAAATTTTCTTGGCACAAATGACACTGAGCTTTCTTATTAATAACATCCTTGTCATAATGCGACCACAAAGCACTAACATTTCTACGCGACGCTGACATCGTGAATAAGTATTATTTACAATCTAATGGAATTAGTCTTCGCTTCAAACTTCAAGTTTTCCAAAATAATTAAAACTAAACTTTAACTTAAGTAAGTATTTACAAATTTACAAATGAGTAACATGTACCCATGTACTGTAAGTAACTTTCGTAATTGCAATTTACTTCTATTTAGCGATTCGCGCGCTTTGAATTATTAACGCAAACTAAAAAAATGAAAACAAACAAAACTGACTGACACCCACGAGCCGCGCGAACGAGCGTCGCGACTAGTTGCCATAAATTATTATTATTTTTATTGCTAAACCACTTTACACTCTCTACCAACGACGTTAAGATACACAGCAATGACCACCGCGTTGCGAACGAGCGAGACGAACGAACGAATCGAAACACCAAAAAATAAGTTGTCTTACACGATATTCGACTATATCGTTGTGAAAATAAAGATTATTTTATTATATCAAAGACCAAAACGAAATGAACGAGCGACGACGTCGCAATGATCTCATTACATTCTAGGCTCTATGTATATAGACTTACGTTCTAGGCTCTATGGATATAGACTTTAAGTACAAATTCGCGTCAAACAATGCGAGAACTAGTTGCGCGACGAAGACTGCTTTAGAACGAAACGTAAAACGGTTCTATCGTCGCGGAACACAAAACGGTCTTTTAAAACGGTTCGTCTTTGCAACGCCCATCACTAGTAATAGGTAGGTAAGTACTTACTTTGAGTCTGATCGTTGAGAAACTCAAGTTCCTTATAATACCACAACTTTGGCCGATACACTTCTTCACTAACGGAGCCGGTCCTCAAGCTTGCAGTAACTTTGTTACGTTCTTTTCTTTGAGACGCTCGTATTGACTGAATTTTTTTCTTGACGTCGGCAATAGTTGAGTTTGGTTCATTTTTTTTTATGATCTCCAAAAGTTTATTATATGCAGTAAGCCGAATTGTTTTGTTTTTGTACTCTGGCGATGTACATTTCCATAAACAAGGGTTGTCTCGTAAGCCACATATAAATTCGAATACCAAATCGCGACTCAGAGTTCGCAATTTCGCATATCCATTGTGAAATAACAAAAATACACGTCCGTTCTCTCCAGCGATCGCCGAAAACTGCCGGCTCGGCTCGCCGGCCGTGATCGACACGCGGTTTCATGGCGAGCCGAGTAAAAAATCAAACATACATGACGAGCCACGAGCCCGGCTCGTCGGTATATAATACCGCGGTATTGCAATGATACACCGGCGAGCATTACCGACGAGCCGCAAAACCGCGGTTTTACTCGCCCGTCGATCAGGGCCTTTAAAGTGACCTAACATATCATTCAGCATTAGTTTCTCAAAGACTTTACTTAAAACGGGTAGTATGGAAATGGGACGGAAGATCGTTAAATCACTCATCTCGCCCGATTTAAAAAGAGGTTTTACTATATTTCATGAGATCTGGAAAGATCCCCTCTGATAAACAATTATTGTAAATTAATGATAAATGGGGTGCAATTACATCTATGATATGAAATAGTACTCTTAACTGATGTGCCCCACAAATCCTCAGTCTTTTTTAAACTAAGCGATTTAAATACCTTGACTATTGAACCTGAATTTACAGGGCTGAATTCAAAGTTTATATTACATTTACTGACATTAGTGCAAAGTAATGATTGAGCTTCAACCGCGGATGATTTAAGACATTTCGTTGTATTAGAGGCTATGTTTGAAAAATAATCTTCGAATGCTAAGGCAACGTCTTTATTTGACGTGATTTGTTTGTCACCTGCGTTTATGGTGACTTGATTGTCACGTGTTTTTAATTTTCCTGTTTCTCTATTTATAATATTCCATCCAGTTTTTACTTTATTGTCAGCTGATTTGAGTTTAAGACTAAGAAAATTTGCCTTAGCAGTTAAACAAACTTGCTTAAAGGTCCTCGAATAATTCTTAACATAAATTAGGCCCTCCGGATGACTTCGTCATTTTCTTTAACTCGACTGTTTTCTATCTTGTCTCTTTTTAAAGTCGGCTCTTTCTAAGTTCGTCCCTTTCCTAAACATGTTACGTTCCTAACTTGTCTCTTCTACGGACGACTTCGTCATTTTCTTAAACTGGACTGTTTTCTAACTTGTCTCTTTTTTAAGTCGGCTCTTTCTAAGTTCGTCCCTTTCCTAAACATGTTACTTTCCTAACTTGTCTCATTTTCAAGAAATGATGAAGAATAGAAAACTACGGGTGATAGGAATAGTACATTACTACAGAGGCCGGGAAGTAGGGGGTTGCCGGCCGCGTGATATAGATGGTTAGTTACAAGGCCGGCAACCCCTTTTCACGGCGAGATAAGTATAGTCCTTTTCTCAAGCATATGCAATGAAATAAAAAAAAAAATCGCTCAAAAAACAAATTTCATGTCGCTTCCAGGTCGTCCCGCCATCTCCTTTTTGGCCTGCCTCTGTTCCCATGGCCGTCTTGTGGGATCCACTCGGCTGGGCAGTCCGGTCCTACTTAAGTGTTACTTCCCAGTCTAGGCCTGCAATTTTGTATGAAAATCCTTTACAGTTCTCTAGAGATGTGCCGCTGGAAAAGTGATACTTCGAGGTGTCAAATAACTGAAATACTGATACTTAACGTCAACATTTCATTGCGGGTTTGAGAAAATGATGTTTATTTTTATACCACGATGGTGGAAAACAAGCATGCGGTTTCCCTAGTGGTAAGCAGTTTCCGTAATCTATGGACTTCACAAACGCGTTGGCAGTGTTGCCAACTCTGTACTTAGAAATAGAGCTATTGAGTTGTAAAAAAAAGCTAAAAAAGAGCTAATTTTGTATAAGAAAAGGAGCTAAATAAAAAAATATTCATGATCAGTATTTTTAATATTAATCGACACATTTTTATATTATTAAAGTAAACTTTATTACCTAAAAATAGGTAGTAATTAATTATCGTCGTCTGAACTATGATAATAATAAATCATCCAATGCCATTCCGCTTGTGCTTGGATCTTCAGCTACTGGGTTTTCATAAGTTGCCATGCTACCAATTTTTTGTAACACATCCTTCGGTAACTCGTAGTTGTGGCAGCATTTTTTTACTCGTCGTAACCCTGACCTGATAGTGAGAATGGCATTGGTGGTTTCATTTTTCAGTCTATTACGGCTTTTGTTTTTCACAATATTTAGTTGACTGAATACTCGCTCAACTTCGCCGTTAGACCATGGCAAAGATATCATGGAAAGAGCGAAAGAACATAATTCTTTAAAAGGGTTGATGTCGGCCGCATTTTTGTAACGCAATACTTCAGACCAAAATGTGATTGTGTTATTCTTGTTTTCCCACGGTACTAGGGATATATTATTCCACTGTGTTTCTACTTTATTGATAAATTCCTCATCGTAGCCCATCTCTTGCACCAGTGGTGTAATGCTCTCTTTGACCTGTCTTAAAGTATTTGAAACAGATAATTGGTTCACGTTTTTCAAAACACGGTAGTTGTCTGGGAGCCTTTGTCTGAGTTGTTTAATTAAATCAATCGTAAAATGTACGCACTTATGTCTGAATTGCTCTTCGTCTTGTGTTGAAAATCGGTTAGTCTCTCTGATTTCTCTGAGCTTGTTTTCTACTCTGAATCCTAAATACGGATGTGGAACCAAATAATCTTCCAAATTATTAATTTCGAATACATCAATTTGTCTATTCGGATTGAGAACCCTTTTCCCGAGAGATTCAATACCCATAATTAGGTCGTTTAATAATTTACTAGGGTCAATATTATTAGATTGAAAAACTTTCACTAGACTCTGCAAGTGATCCAAAATGGAATGTACATATAACAAGTATGCTTCATTTGTGGGGTTTTGGTATAGATTAAAAAGAGTTTCTGCACTGTAACACTTTTCAGTATTTCTTGTAAGATTAAAATGCAATTTCAATTCTAACCATTGGTCCAACACTCTTTTTACTGCTGGTTCTATTGAAAGCCATCTGGTGGCACAGCTTTGAGTAAGTTTTAATGGTTCTGCATCATTTATCGTTAAATATAGATCTCTGTACTCATTTTGTCTCTTTGACGACTTTGAAAACCAATTATAGGTTTCCTGTACTATATATTCTAAATGTCTTGGTAGATGGTCGGCAGAAGCATGAGAAACTGCGAGCTGGATAGAGTGGCAAGAACACTTGATCATAATAAGATGAGGTACATCCAGTCTCAATTTCTGGTGTACTCCATTGTGTACTCCTGTCATAACATTTGCATTGTCAACTCCAATGCCACAAAGTTTTTTGATGTCAAGTCCATGTGCAAGCAAAGTTTTTTTTACAGCTTCTGTGATAGATTCAGAGTCTCCTTTGGTTAATTCTGCTAGGGTAAGAAAGGTCGTAACGATCTCAAATGATGATTTGCTAAAATACTGTACAACTACTCCTAGTAACTTGGTTACACTTATATCTGTACTCTCGTCTAGTAATAAGCTGTATGGTCCGTCTTCAATATCATTTCTTAAGTTTGATGCAAAATGTGGAGCTAATACATTCTTTATAATTGCGGTACACTTAGTTCTGTGGAGTTTAATTTCGCTTTTAAATTCTTTTTTGCACAAAACTCCGAGATGATCTACCGGCAAGATAGAAGTATGAGCAGCTATGAATAATGATAGAGAAGCCTCGTTTGAACTTTTCTTGTCATCAATCTTGGGCTTTGGTTGAAAAATCAATTTTTGTTGTCGCGATGAAAATGGCTCTGCTGCTTTGATATGTTTTTTTCGAGTGATGTGATTCAACAAATCACTTTTTTTCGCATTAATTTCACAGCGACAAAAACTACAATACGCTTTAGTTTTGTCATTGTTGACTGCTTGCAACCAACCTTGAAAAGCAGGCTCAGAGAGCCATTCGTCTCTAAATTTTTGAGTGTATGGCTTACTTGATGCCATTTTACATGTTGCACGCTCTATGAAATTCAAAATTTAGTCACTCACTCAGCTACACAAACACAAAACACTCCGATCCGAACTCTCGTACACAAAAACGAATTGACTAAACTACGAGTATGAAGATCTTCCTTTCCTAGTTGAATCAGTTGAATTAAATTAATGAATGCAATGCAAGGGAAGAGATAAGATAGGAATTCCCCGTCCCAGTGGGTGATTCCCTAGCATTCATAGACAAAGCTAGTACTTATGGTTGCGTTCAATTTACAGTGGTCAAATAGGCACGTTCGATGAAGACTCGATATTTTTTCTCGAGTTTTGAAATAGAGCTAAATATCGATAAAAAAAGAGCTATGGAGCTAAATATATTTTATTAGAGCTGTCGGATTGCAAAAAGAGCTATATTTGGCTCTAAAAGAGCTGAGTTGGCAACACTGCGCGTTGGCGACCCTTTAAAAACCTATTTATTCCTCTCTTGAAGAACTCCATACTGTAGACCCCAGGAAAGAACCTCTCAGCTGGAAGCTAGAACGTAGAAATTACGACAGGCACGGATAGGGAGGTATCGAATGTGAGTAGTTTAACCGATACGCAACTGCTAGCACTAGTGCTATTCAAACAAAATATATTTCTATGTTAACCATTTTATTTTCCTGTTTATGGTTACAAAAACATAAACATAATACTTTCCTTTAAAATTATCATTATACTTATCTGTAAGTAACACAAACATAATACTTATATGTAACACAAACATAATACTTGTCTTTAACATAAACTTAACCTAAAGTAAGCTTGAAAAAAATTAATTTTCTTAAAAAAGACAATGGAGTCATCATTTTGTTATTTAATTTGGACAAATATTTTTTATACTTTGTATCAAAAATGATGTCCCTTGATTTCCTGTTTTTCGGAAAATTGTGGTAGATGCTCCGCATAATTTTATTATCGAAATGCTTTACTTCCTTCTTAAGGATGCTATAAATATAAAAAAAATTGGGTTTTCCAGACACTTTGGTATTGAGCCGTCTATGGTAGCCCTCAGCTGAGTTGGTTGTTCTGTGGATATCTTCAGAGCAGCTTAATAAATTGGTATCCTTCGACATCCACTGGTATTCAAAATATTTTTTAAATGCACGCCATGATTCCGTATTCGGGGCAATAGTAATAATTTCCTTCCAAGCTTGTTTAATGTAAAAAGCGGGCACTAAAGGAAGTAATGAGCATAATCGAGCAATTTTTACGCCTTCTTTGCTTTTGTTAAATTTGGTCTGTTTAGCATGTTTCCATATCGCTTTATTGAAATGTTGGAAGCAGCCTGTCACTTTAGCCTCTGGATAAATAGCTCTTATTGAATTTATTTGACCAAGTTCGTAGTCACACTTGAACAACCTGACGCAAAGGTTTAGTTGACTTTTGAGCAATGTAAATAGACGCTTGTAAGTCTTTTCAGTTTTATTTGGTAAAAATGCGAAAATAGCAGGAATCACATTTACAGACTTGTCGGAGGAAAATAAATCTAGGTGTAATATATACAACTGATAGAAAGGCTTCGGGCACGCACGAAAAGTCCCATCACCGTAAAACGAATGATATTGGTCAGATTCTATTAGTTGTTTTGTTAGCAATGAACAAAATATTAAAATTTTATCTGAGTCTCCGTCTTCTATGACAAAGTATTCTTGAGTCATTTCTCTTGGCAACTCAACTTCCGATAAAGTTTTAAAAACCAACTTATTTGTATTTAGGAAAATCTTACGGGCTCGATATAGTGTGCTTTTAAGCGAAATAAATGTTGGTATTAAATGGATAAATTCTGGTCCAATTATTTTTAGCTTTTCAACTTCTTGCTCATATATTTCCTGTATCGAACCCAAGTTGTAACAAACCTCATTCTTTAAATTATTGACAAAGTTTTTTACCTCAACAATAATCTTTTGGTCTGAGTTACAGGTGTGTAACGACTCCTTTAATACATTGGTTTTCGTTGGGTTCAGGGTAACAGAGGCGGTACAATCTCGGCGTTCTGTGCATCTCCATCTAGACGAACTGTTCAAATTTACTTTTATAAGAGTATACTTGAATTTATTATAAAGTAGCATATTTCTACCCCTTTGTGTTTTAACAAAGTTGATGATAGATATTTTTACCAAAACTATCAGAATTAATTTTAGTTTTTCACTATATTTATTCACGAACAATAATTATAGAAATCACCGTTTGGTTGAATACGAATTACAACGACAATGTCAACTTCAAAGAGAATGTCTGGACAATCTTGAGATAATTATTCAAGTAGGTTTTAATCGCATCGCACAAGTAGCTCGTACGTAGCTTGACTGCCTCCTATCAACGCGACGATTGCGGTCGAGCGAGTTACGAGCATGTAAAGTTATATAGATTTTCCACAACAAATTAAAGTAGGAGCACACATACCTATTGTGAAACTGAAAAAATATTTATCCTACAAAAGAAATGCGTTAGAGTATTAGCAAATATAGATCAAATGCAAAGTTGTCGGTCACATTTTATAAAATTTAAATTACTCACCTTAACTTCAATGTATATATTAGAATCTAGCAAGTTTATAAGAAAACACATGGATCTATTTACGCCAATAACAGATATAAGAAGAAATAACAGTAATTTAAATAAATTAAAATTGCCCTTTTCCAGACTGAAAATAGTTTCATCTAGCCCTCATCATAATATGATTAAAATATATAATCACCTACCCAAAAAAAATAAAAACCTAGATAGACCTAATATATTCGTACAACAATTAAAAATATTCTTATATCACAAATGCTTTTATAACCTAAACGAATTTTTTAATGAGACCTACTTATAATGGTAGGTACTTAGATGACACTAGAATAAGAATAACTAGAATACAATTTTTAATGATTCGATGATTACTGTAAACAAGTTGGCTTCATAATTTGTATTGATTGTGCCAAAGATAGTGTGCAATACTGAATATAACTTAGATTAAGGATTAAACAGGTAGTAGCCCTCTCATGTTGCTGTGCCCTCGCAGGGCGTCACATGTATACCTATAGATATAGTTCCACCTGTTTAAATCTAATGTGACATGCAATAAATTATTTTGAATTTGAATTTGAATTTACCTGTGAACTGATCAGGTGGACCAGTTAGGAGAGTGCCAACTTTGCAAAAGAGACCAACTAAGAAAAAGTCGAGTTAAAAATGAGACAAGTTAGAAAAGTAACATGATTAGGAAAGGGACGAACTTAGAAAGAGCCGATTTATAAATGAGACAAGTTAGGAAAGTAACATGTTTAGGAAAGGGACGAACTTAGAAAGAGCCGATTTATAAATGAGACAAGTTAGGAAAGTAACATGTTTAGGAAAGGGACGAACTTAGAAAGAGCCGACTTTAAAAAGAGACAAGTTAGAAAACAGTCGAGTTAAAGAAAATGACGAAGTCGTCCGGAGGGAAATTAGGAAGTCGGCGTTCTTATTGTCCTCCCTCTCTTTATATAGGTCATAAAGCCTATTTCTACTCTTATGAATGCCTACAGTAGCCCATTCACTAAACTTGGTTTTCGACCTAGAAATAGTTTTCATTTTAAAATTATTATTAAATTGGTGTAGAATTACGCCAAACAAGTCTTTGTAAATACTATTAGAGTCATTGTTTAAGAAAGGTAACACTGAAAGATTAGCCTGAACTTTATTTTTGAATAATTCCAAACGATTACTAGTTATAGGTCGGTATGTTATCGTCTGAGGTTTTTGATAAAAATCATTTAAGAAAGATGCCTTCTGACCACTATGGTCAGAATTAAAACAATTAAATATTTCTTTATCCAAACATTCGCAATTACAAAAAATGTTATCTAAGCAGGTTGCACTACTAACACCTATCCGTGTGGGTTCAAAGAACAGATTAGCTAAATTAAAAGATTTAAATAAACTTAGTAACCGAGTGGTATTATTTGACGTTTCAAGTAAGTTAACATTAAAATCTCCACAAACTATAACATGCTTCTGGCTATTACTTGCTAATTTTAACACATGTTCCATGGTAGATTCAAATGTGCAAAAATCAGATAGTGGTGGTCTGTAAACACATATTATTATATAACTTTCTAGTTCTGCGCAAGAAATTTCTACAATCCTTTCTATCGATAGCTTTATAATATCCTTTCTTTCTTTGGATTTAAGGGTACTTTTAACAATTATAAGAGAGCCACCATGAATGGCACTTTTTCTGGCAAAATAACTAACTAATTTAAAATTTATGAAATCTAATATCAATTGGTCTGGTCTAAGCCAATGTTCAGTAATGCACATAATTTGTACATTTTCATTATCTAAGAACAACCCTATTTCTAGTTCTTTGCTGGAAAAACCTTGAATATTTTGATGGATTAAATTTATACTCAAGGGTGTTTCCGCTGTCCTATAATTTAGTTTCAATCATGATTTAAGGCATTATTGCTAGAGTCTGGCCAACGAAAGCTGAGACTGGAAAATAGCGGCAAATTTAAAAAATCGGCGTGTTGCAACACCGCGTATAGTGCGAAAAAACAATAATAATACTTGAACAATAAAATAAATTTGTAGAATATAAATTGTTAGAAAGGGATACTTTATGGATGATGGATCTTAATTATAATTTAGTTACTAGTTATTAGGGGTGTCGCCAGTGATACTATATTTTGCAAAAAACTAAAACACTGATTGACATGGCGTGCTATTCGGTTAAGGGCTTTTTTATGAATATGTCTCGTTAGGCACTTGTCCCACCGCCGGCGAGCAAGCGATTAGCTATCGACTATTTTCTCGCTCAAGAAACGAACAAAAAATAAAGATCCCGTGTCAGTAAAAGGGACACGTATATTAATAGTTGATCGTTGGCTGTTTACACTGCCGGCGAATACTCTTTCCACTAATTTGTCGAAACAAAAAATATAGATCCCGTGTCAATAAAAGAGACACAAATATTAATAGTTGATCGCTGGCTGTTTATTCATGACTATCATGATGGTGGTAGAAGTTAAAAAAAAGAAATGTGATATTACTGCTACAGGAATCTACAGTATCAAAACAAGGTAAATAAAAAAAAACATATAAAAGACCAAAATATTTTATTTTGTTTTTAAAAAAAAAACATTGGCACAGAATTAAAACAAAAAAAAATTGAAATCATGAATCATAATTAAAGTCTGATTCCAAAAATTCATATAATGACTCTTCCGAACTACTTGATTCATCTCGCACATTTATTATAAAACGTTCCAACTCAACACCTTCTGTTATATGGTCTCTTTGCTTGTACTTATTTTCAACATGAATGACATGGTCAGTCATGGTTTTCCAGTCATCGGCAGTTATGCTTGCAAATGACTCTTGTATTAGCTTTTCTGTATCTGCTGCCGACAATCCAATATTTTTCTTTGCTATCTTTCTCTTCGCTTGACTCCATATTAGTTCTATGGGGTTCAGATCACAATGATATGGAGGGAGACGCAATACTTCATGTCCATTTTCCCTTAAAATTTCATCTGCCTCATATATAGGGTCCGGTTTGTATTTATCCACCAAGCACAACAATTCTGATTTATACAGATATTCTTCAAAGGGTATATTATTTTCATTGAGCCACTTTTGTATGTCTGCCTTCAGGTTTACCGTTGTTGGCGGTTTATTTTTGCGAACGGTGTGATAACTGGCATTATCCATTACAACTACACTAGGTTTCCCCAAATTGGGTATAAGTTTTTGAACTAACCACTTGTTGAAGTTTTGGGAATTCATATCGTGATGGTAATCTGCCATTTTCGATTTAGTACTAAAAACTAACAGTGCATTTGGTACAAAACCGTTCTCATGTCCAGCATGAACCACAATGTACCTTTTTCCTGAGGAAATATTTTCAACTGCTCCGCTTGTTGATGGTCCTTGCCATGATTTTTTGGGTTTGTAATTCTTATGCACATAAGTCTCATCCAGATAAACAATTTGTTTTCCTGCAGCACGTTTTTCAGTTATTGTGCGAAGGAACCGATGTCTCCAAGCAGCAATATCATGACGCTCAATCAACAATGACCGCTCATTTTTATTTTTTTTGAATTCATAGCCATTAGACAGCAAGATTTGCCTAAGGGTTTCCCGGCAGCCACCAAACCCAATACTTGATTGTAATTCCCCCAAAAGACTCCGTAAGGTAGGAACCTCTTTCTTCACAATATAAAATTCATTTACTTTGTTTCTAATCGCATCAACATCAAAACTGTCCAAATTTGACACTGTAGGCTTGTGAGGACGCTTCTTGCCTGGAGTATTCCATACACCTCCATTAATTTTCCCCTCACGTTTAATTCTTTTAAGTGTTGTGACACTTACTTCTGCAAAACAAAAAGAAAATAAAGTCAATACATGATAATTTTTTTGATTTATTTTGTAGGTATAGAAGAATCATAGAATACCTTAACTCAAATTATTAGTGAATTAAGCCTTACGATAAATAAATATGAACTTGATGCACATACCCGTGAGTGAAGAAATTTCGTCCAGATATTGATTTTGTGTCCTTATTATGGCTTGTTGCTCCAAATCCACTAACTTTTCAACGACTTTTATTATTTCATTGACTCCTTCTATGTCTTCCATTTTAGTAACTGCAACAAAAAAAAAAATATTAACGAATATAAATGACAAATAATTCGCATGCTCATTCTTAATAATAAAAATAATCAAGGATCAAAATTACCAATGAGTTACTAACCTAAAAAGTCCATTATCGTACGTAAATATTCCTTTTTCTGAGCGAATTCAACATTTTTCTCTTCTTGTTTTTCATTAAACTTGTCTATTATAGTATGAAGTAACTTCCGCACAGTACTTTTAATCGTGGTATTCATGATGAACGCTAGAATTAATGCAAATATAACACAAACAAATATGAGTGAGTGACGAGCGACCTCTGTTTGACAAAGCTTTGACAGTTGCTTTATTGTTGCCATATCAAAAGTTTCGAAAATATCTCAGTGTCTACTTTCATTAGCCAGACTCTAATATTGGCTTGCTGGGACTTGATGCTACTGTATATATTTGGTTCTATATTAAAAGCTAATAGGTCAACCAAAGTCAAAATATATTTCCTTGGCAAATGAATTTTTCCCGTGGTTAGGGTAAGGCGCTTTATACATTTGTTAAAATCAAAGAAATTATATTTTTTATTGCAGCATATAGCATTATACATCATAGAATTAAAGTGAGCTATTTTATTATTATGACTATATGGCATACTGTCTGAGTATGGTAGCGCACACAATATTATTTTACCTATTCCCCTACCTTCAATTATATTAAGTGTTGACATTAATTTATCAACACTGGACTTATCCACACTAAGACTATTACCTACCAAAATGACCAAAGTGGTGGTCTTGTCAAAACTTCCTTTTAAAAGTAAATCACTTAATTGCATTAAAGGTGAATTATGGTAACAGTAATTTGTAACCTTTTGTTTTAATTTATTATTTAACAGTAAACCTAGTCCAGATCCAAGTTGGTCGGAATAAACAATAGTTTTAGTCCTACTTAAAATTTGTCTAGGGGACTCCTTAGAAGTATCAAGAGCCATATCTGGCTGAATCACAATAGTTGGTGAAGCTTGTAATCTATCACAATTACCATAACCACTGTTAATTAGAGAGTTAAAACGCTCTTCATTTAATCTACTTTCTTCTACCAATTGAGTGAAAGTCTGAATATACGCAGTGGCCGATATGCATGGTGTATCGAAAGCAAGTGTGTGTTACCAACTAATAAATATTAGCTAATATTATTAGAGAAAATGAATTTTGGTTTTACGAATAAAAAGAAAAATGAATACACTTGTAAAATATACTAATAAAGCTATTGGTCTCGGAGGGTTTGTAAAATATTTGTGGAAATTATTAGCGTCGCATTTTGCTAAAAATACTTTTATAATGTGGTCTGATTCGGATTCTTCCGATGGTGAAGAAGGTTTAATAATAATCCGCCGTCGACGAAACTTTTTGAGCCGAAATACGTACGAATTCTTAGAATCCACATTTGAGTTTAATGAAAGATTTCGTTTGACGAGCACAAAACTAGAAGATTTGATTGAAATTATCGGGCCAGGTTTGGAACGGTGTACCGAGAGAAGCCAGGCCATGTCATCAAAACTTATAATTCTAATTGCTCTACATTGGATGGGTACAGGAGTACAGTACCACGCAGTGGCCGATATGCATGGTGTATCGAAAGCAAGTGTGTGTCGAGCTGTTAATCAAGTGGTTAATGCAGTAGTACAAAACATGTTCCCGAATACAGTCAAGTGGCCAGAAAATATGCAAGGTGTTGTTGAAGCATTCCACAGATTGGCGGGGATGCCAATGGTTGCAGGATGTTTAGATGGCACATTAGTGCCTATTGATGCCCCAAATGAAAATGAACAGCAGTTTGTGGACAGACACGGAAAGCACTCGATTAATTGCTTAGTAGTTTGTGGTCCGGATCTACATTTTTATTATTCGTATGCTAATTGGCCAGGGGCAGTGCACGACTCGAGAGTTCTACGTAACAGTGCTCTATATCGTAAAATGGAAAATGGCTGGCGACCCTTATTTAATACAATATTACTCGCAGACAGTGGTTATCCACTGAAGGATTGGTTAATCCCACCTTTAATCACGGATCCAAATGATCAAGCAAATAAACGTTTTTTGCGAGCTTATAAGAAAACTAGGAGGGTAATACTGCCGTGATATATCTATAATGCCGTTATCTACCAAATATATGTTTTAAAAATCGGAAACACAGATTGATAGTGATTTTTTTCTCATTAATATAGCATTATAAGTAAAAAAAATACCAGATGTCAGATAACCTACCTTTCCAGGATGGGTATTTAAACATATTGGACATAGGGCTTTAGATTTTACTAAGTCTAGTCTATCTTTAACTGGTAACAGTTTGAATTTTGCACAAGTGAATAACTTATGATCCAACTTACAGTGTATACATTGGCGAGTGCTGGGCTGGAATTTCTCCTTGGTGTCCTGTCGATATGCTGCATTCACCACAACCTCGTTGCGTTGCATACTTTTACCTTGGTCGACACTCTCCAGTGCCAACGCTCGTTTCTCTATAAATTGGATAAATTCATTAATTGTTGGCTCTTTATTGCAATCTCTGTTTAATTGGAAGGCATTTGCAGTTGTGGGATCTAGCTTTTTTGACAATAAATGTACTAGAATTATGTCCCAATGTGAAACAGATTGATGAATTGATGTAAGTGCCTTCACTTCTTGCTTTATATTGGAGGCAAATACTCTAAGACTAAGTGCTGTCGGTTGTGAAGGTGGTATTTCTAAAAGTTGTGCTATGTGATCATTCATTATAAGATATTTATTGTCATACCTTTCCTTCAAAATCGACAGTGCTTCAGTATAGCTGACATCAGATATAGGCAGGTTTTTTATTAAATCGAGAGGTTCGCCACTTACGAAATTTCGCAAATAATTAATGATTAAACGAACTTACCTTCGTGAAGTTTAATCCTAATTATACAATATTTTCGTTAGACAGACTTAATTACATGTAGTTTACACGATATCGATCGCTATCTGTACCAATTAATAGTTGAGAGGTTTTTTTTGTTTTTTTTTTTAATTACCTTGTGACGCTTAGCCACTGTTAACCCACTGGCAACCCCAACCCTTCATTTAGTTGAGAGTTACTCATTTATATTATTTTCATGACCTAATTTATTTGGGCATTGGGCGGTTTTACGCCCTCGGGTAGGGTGGGACCTAGTCTGTCTAACGAAAATATTGTATAATTAGGATTAAACTTCACGAAGGTAAGTTCGTTTAATCATTAATTATACTGCTTTTACAATTTAAATAAAAATAAAAATAAAGAATACAAAATGACTAAATTTAATAAAGAAAATAGAAATAGCGAACGAGAGGGATCGAATAGGGTGCGCGACGCCGAGAATGGGAATGGGCCTCCGGGCACACTGGGCGACGCCTTAAATAGGCTCGGTGACGTAGTCTGAGCTGGCCGGAGGTGTGTAAGTAGGGGACGCTGCTGATGCAACTAACACGGCCTCTCCTGACGAGCCAGCGTCCTCGCAGGCTTCTGCAGCCACTGAAGCTTCTTCAGCGGGAGCTGCCTCCAGGTCATTTCTGGGTGTTGCCGACGAGGTGCTCGGCTGTGGGTCTACTTCATTCTCCTCGTCATCGTAACCTACGCATCAGTAACCAAGAATAAACATCTCAATATCAGATATGACAGCAGGAGACTATTTTTTTTATTTTATTGAATTATTGGCTCGATCAAATGCTAATCAGACTAGAATTGTTAATGTTGTTAAGATAAGATAATAATACAACCTGACAACGACCTCTCACTCACTAAACGTAACCATACGCCACAAAAACTGAAAATCTCATTAAGCTCACTTCCCATAACACCAACCAAAACCCTATGCCTCCGCATTCGGGCTTACATGGTATACGTGCCACAGTTTATCCTCAGGCTTTACACAGTACTTTGCCAGTCACGCCCCATATGCCATACTAAGTCACATGGGTACTTTCTGGGTCACGACTGATACCCATAGGTAGGAACAAAACTGAAGGCCAGGCTTTACACAGTACTTTGCCAGTCACGCCCCGAATGCCATACTAAGTCACACGGGTACTTTCTGGGTCACGACTGTTACCAATGGGTAGGAACAAAACTAAAGGCGCAGGCTAACGCACAGATACAGTAAGAACTCGTTATCTCAGTTGTAATTATTCCCTCAAGATTTATATAAGTACTGACGGTATTTCATTCCATACTTCAAAAGCCACTTGTACACAAAGATTAAACAAAGTTCTTGGAAACGTTAACCTTGTGTGAACTAAACGATACTTAACGAAACAAATGAATAGCTCAATTCAATAGGTTCATAGAAGGGTTATTTGTTTAGTTAACTGTTCATATTTCACAGTTGGCCGCGTTGACTGCCCAAGTGCCTACACTCGACATTTACCAAGTAGCGGTAATAAGTGCCATGAGTGTGTTATTATCCCATAAATTTTAAAACTCATAACAATTCTAAGCCTGGTTAGCATAACTACAAAGGTAACTCTAAGAATGATGTTAGGTGTCAACAAAGAGGCAAAATGCACCTCTGAAAGAAATGAATTCATTTTTTTTATGCGGGATCAGTGGAAATAGGGGTGAGGGGCCTAGAATTTAAAACAGCCTCTATTTGAGTGAGGCATGTAGCCATTTCCTCATAAGTAAAATGAGTGGTTTGCAATAAACGCTTAAGATGGTGTTTTGTAGAGCGTACTGCTGCTTCAGCTAAGCCATTAAAGTGAGGGGTATAAGCGGGAACAAATTTAAATTCGATGCCTTCTTGAGCTATTTGACCTTCGAGTTCTGACTGAAGAAGAAATTGAGCCAGCTCGTTGCTTGTACCGATAAAGTTCGACCCGTTATCTGACGTGATGCTCTTGGGCTTTCCGCGACGGGAAACAAAACGATTTAAAGCGGCTATATATGCTTCACTGGATAGTGCCGTAACGAGCTCAATATGACAGGCTTTTACCGAACTGCAAATGAAGATTGCCAAAAAAGACTTAATAAGTTTACAACCTCTGCCCTTACGGTCTGCTATCAACACTGGCCCGGCGTAGTCGACGTTACAATGAAGGAAGGGAAACTCTAGTTCAGTGCGCGAGGCAGGAAGCTGGCCCATTATCGGCTGAGCAGTTTCCGCCTTGTGCCGAAAGCATCGCATACATTTGTTTACTGTAGCTTTAGCTAGGTTTTTGCCACCTAAGGGCCAATAAGTTTGCCTTATATTTCCTAACAGAAGTTGCGGCGGTGCATGTAAATATTTTATGTGAAAATGTTCGAATATAACCTTAGTGAAATGATGTTTGCTGCATAATAAAATTGGGTGCTTTGTGTCGTAACTGTAAGGGGAGTTATCGAGTCTTCCACCAACCCTTATTATGTTATTAGCATCGAGGAATGGACTTAAAGCTATAAGTCGATTTTTATTAGGAAGCGCCTTTCCGGACTTAAGAATGAGATATTCGTCAGGAAACATCTCAGTCTGAGATTTAACAATAACTACATTTAAGGAATTTTGAAGTTCTTGAACTGAAAAATGTCCTTTCATTTTGTTTTCCTTGTTTCGGCAGTTGTAAATAAATCTTCGCAAACGTGCTACCGTGTTTTGTAAGTTTGTTAATTTAGATTTGGTTTTGATTAAGTTAGATATTAAGTCTATATTAGAATTGTTATTAAGCGCGAAGGAACAAGTAATCAACTCTGGTAGATCTTGTTTCACGCTGGCGTTGGGCATTTGTGGCCAATTAGTTTCAATTTCTGATAAGAAAGGTGGCCCTGACCACCACAAGTCTGAACCGCTGATGAGGTCAGCCTTCAGCCCACGGGAAACAAGATCCGCCGGATTGTCCTTCGATGGTACGTAGCTCCACGTGTGACCCTCTGTGCACTCCTGAATTTCATGTACACGATTCCTTACAAAACTTTTAAGGTTAGTTAGTGGGTGGTGTTTTTAACCACCCCAAAACAATAGTTGAGTCACACCAGAATCTACACTTGCTGATATGTAGTGTTAAAGAGGTTAATACTTTGTTACACAGTCTTGCACCCAGTAACGATCCGCAAAGTTCAAGGCGCGGAATAGTGGTTGGCTTTATTGGCGCTACCTTGCTCTTAGAAGTCAGTAAATGTACTTTTATAGAGCCTGATGCGTCCATAGAGCGAACGTAGATGCAAGCCCCATAAGCTCGCTCAGAAGAATCTGAGAAAACATGAATTTCATGGACGGTTGAATGGTCTTGAAGTACCCATCGAGGAACCTTTAAGTGGTTAAGAAGCGGTAAGGTGTCGGCGAACAAAAACCATGACTGTTTAATATCCAACGAAACCTCATCGTCCCATGAGCATCGTTCGATCCACAGCCTCTGCATGATGAGCTTTGCTTCGATAACACAGGGGCCCACGAGACCAAGTGGGTCGAAGATCTGACTGATAACGGAAAGTATGTGACGTTTTGTTACTTTTTCACGAAGTTCAATATTGATTGAGAATGACAAAATGTCTAAATCGCAAATCCAATTTAGACCTAAAGTTTTAGAAGAAACATGAATATCGCTGTTTGCGATGTCTAAGACGTTATGTGACTGGAATGAAGATGAAATTTTATGTAAAATTAATTTGTCGTTAGATTGAAATTTGCGTAAGTTTAAATTTGCAGTTTTGAGTGTATTAATAACTCCTTTGCACAGCTTAATAGTGTCCTCAATAGTCGACGACCCGCCTAAATAATCATCGACGTAAAAATCGCGTTGAATGGACTGCCTTACGTCGCTATCGAGAGCACTAGATGCTAAGCTAACCAAACACTTTGTGGCTAAGTATGGTGCAGATGCCGTACCATACGTCACAGTGTTTAAAGTGTAGGTTTTTAACGGCTGTGATGAGTCATATCTAAATATGATTTGTTGAAGTGAGCGTTGGGCGGGATTAAGCTCAATCGCCCTGTACATTTTCTCTATGTCTCCAGTAACGACGTATTTATGCTGGCGAAAACGTAATAATATTGAATAAAGGTCTTCTTGTACAGTCGGCCCTACCATTTGAATGTCGTTAAGCGACAAACCGGAACTGGAAACGGCAGAAGCGTCGAAGACTGTGCGAAGCTTGGTGGTGAGGCTGGATTCACGGATGACTCCGTGGTGAGGTAAAAAAAAATTGACCTGTTGTAAATCACCAAATGAAGACTCTTTGTTTTCAGTCATGTGACCTAGGCGTTCATATTCGTGCATGAACTCCATGTACATACCCTTAAAAACGGGCTCCCGACTAAATTTGCGCTCTAAGGATAAGAAACGGCACTTAGCCATTTGAAAGGATTCACCTAAGACTGACGGATCTTCCTTTAGCGGCACGGAGACGACAAAGCTACCGTTCTCACTGCGTACGGTGTTTGCTAAGAAACTCTGCTCGCAGGCACGCTCCTCAGGAGACAAAGAGTGTTTTGCTGCTACAGTGTCTAACTCCCAAAAACGAGTTAAGTCTGGATTCGAGTCCTCGCTTATAAAATGACAAACGGGAGACGAAGACTGTGCCTTAAGACGGGCGACATGCCCGGACACTAGCCAACCTAGTTTTGTCTCATACAACTTAGGCTGATTTTTGCCTAAGTCGATTGAGTTGTTACATAAGACGGACCAAAATACTTCGGCACCTACTAAGATGTCTATAACCGACGGTATGTTAAAGGAGGGGTCGGCTAGACTTATTCCCATCGGAAGAGGAATATTTTGAATGTCTATGAATGAAGACGGTAAAGCTTTGGTGATCTGAGGCAATATAAGGCAGTCTACAGTAAGGCTATAATCATTATGAAACGACTTAATGTTAAGGCTGCAAGACTGTAATATGAGATGAATTGTTGTTTATACCTGTCACCGTGGAGCATACGCTACGTCGCGACAAACCCAGCTTACCGCAGAGTGATTGCGTAACGAAGTTAGCCGTGCTGCCATTGTCGAGCAGCATGCGGGCAGAGTGCGCGGCGCCGTTGCCGTCCAGCACCTTCACCAGCGCTGTGGAAAGCAAAACAAGCGGAGGAGTAGCTAACTGCTTTGATTCGCTTGAGTTTGCGAAGTGGTTGATGCTGCTAGTTGATGGCATAGCAGGCTCAGGGATCGGCTGTGGCTCATGCAAGTGCAATAGCGTATTATGCCTTTTTTTACAATATTTACATGACGATAGATTGCAATTATTTTCTAAGTGCCCCGGTCGTAAACAATTAAGACAGACGTTTGACTCTTTAGATTTTTGTATACGAATTTCAATTGGAAGGGCTCTGAATGTTTCACAGGTAAATAGAAAATGTTTTTGGTTACACAATGGACATGTAAATATTTTTTTATTAAATAAGTTGTTTTTTTTGACGAAGTTTTGTTTCTCCTTTTGAGTGTTTGTAGCTATAAGTAAATTTGTATTAGTTTTGTAAGTTTCATATTTTTGTGGTTTATTTTTACTTTCTTGTAAAGTCTCCAAAAGGTCTGCCCTGTTGCTGAGAAAAGTCGTAAAAGTTTCCAACGTAGGAGGATTATTAAGAGTATTTCTATGTTCTTCCCATTCTCTATGAGTGACAGTATCAAGTTTTTCAGCCATCATGTGAATAATAAGTGTATCCCAATGCTGTGTCGGCTGGTCTAGGGTATTCAAAGCACGAAGGTTTTTATTTGTAACGTCTATAAGGCGTCGAATACCTATGCAAGATTCATTGCGCATATGTTCAACATTAAATAGTTCCCTTACATGGTTATTGACCAGTAAACGTTTGTTGTCGTACCTGCTACACAACAAGTTCCACGCGGAGTCATAGTTTTCGGCTTTAAAATCTAAGTTGTCGATAACTAGCAAAGCACTACTTTTAAGGGATGCGCGAAGGTAATGCAGTTTATTAATGTTATCAATATCTTGTCTCGAATGTATTAAAGATATGAAAGTGTCTCTAAACTCAAGCCAGTGTTGATAGTGACCGTTGAAGACGGGTAAATCAATTTTGGGCAATCTGACGCAATTGGTTTTAAAAGCACCTGTTTGCTGCAAGCTTGCGTCCTCGTAGCTCGATAAGGAACGATCCAGCGGCTGCTCGCGCTGCCGCGCGGGCGTCGCGCCGAGCAGGCTGCGCGCCGCCGCCGCTAGCGAGTGGTACTGGCCCTCGAACTCCTCGCGATCTTGCTCTTGAGCATCACTGTCGTCCGAAAACACCTCGATCTCGCTCTGTAAATCGTCATATTTCGCGTACAAGGCATCGAATTTTTTAAAACGACCTTCTAAGTCTAGCAGTTGTAAATCGCTAGGGGGGCCGCCTGATTGCAATACTTTTACGTATTTATTAAATATTTTTCTCCATATCATACTTAATACTAAAATCAAATTATTGCATACGCCTACGCCTATTGCATTGCGCTCGAATAACGGGATCTTGTTTACGCAAATCGCTCGCTTCTTATCTACTTTCTACCTGCGCCGGCCGGCCGGGTCGCCGCTTGCACACCTGATCTTTTGTTCGCATACCAAGGTCAAGTTCACGCTGCATTCTATAATTACTTTTGCGTTATAATTTTGTTCTTAAATATTTCATTACCGCTTAGTCATGGCAGAAGAGAAACTTCAAAAATTAATTAAAATACGTAGTTCTATTAAATCTAAGGTTACCATTTTTTTTTTTTTTTTTTTTTTTTTTTTTTATAACGAGATTATATTGACTCAGGCGAAGGGACCGCTGAGAGGGATGATGACGTTGAAAGGATGGTGAAAGGCGATTTGGCAGATGGACAAGTGAAAGATGACAATAAATCTACACAACTCAGTGTCAAAGAACTAAAGGTTGATGATGGTAATATCCCTAAGACCAAACTGAACACCGTTGATAATGCCCTAAGTGGAACAGCCAAAGTACTAGAAGGTCCTATAGGAGCAAAAGCTGAATGGCTAAGGAAAACGCCCAAGGAACAAACTCCAGCAGAATGGACCACAAAACCTATATAAAACCACTCAATAGCGAGAACTTTCCAAAAATACAGATCCAGACATCGGGCAACGGAATACAGATACTTGCGGATAATGAGGAAATCACTGGTCATTATGATGACCTCCACAGTTACAATAGACTAGGGAATACATATCTAAAAAAGTCGTAGATTATTGCGTTGAATACAAAAACCGCAACAGACGAGGAGGCACATAAATTGTCTATGATACACGTGAATAGAATAATGCAAGTTGTGTTTGACAATCACTACATCAGGAAGATATCCACAAGCTGGAGCCACTGTATTCTGTGCGACCAAGTGATCTGCAACAAAGCGATCAACTCTCACTAGCTTTCTATGTGCCACTGAGACAGAAAAACCGCATGTATTGTTCATGAAGGACCGACAGCTGAAAACGTTAAGAAAGTCACCGCCATTATCGCCTTGGATCTAATAGGAGGCCAAGAGAAGAACTAGATCAAAAGGGTGTATTATCAAATATATCCAGATTATCTATAGATCCCACGGGAGGGTTTTAAATACCTTTAAGAGGATGATCTGAGTGATCTTTCTCTTTTAATTTACGTTCTAATTTCTTCTCCCCCGTTCTGAGGAAAAAGTTAACCAAGCGCCACACATGAGGGCCGATCAACAGAAGAACGAGTCCAGAAACCACTGACACAGCGATATGAAACAAAGGGACTCTCCAATCCATAAAATTTAAAGGATCATAAGGAGGGTCACGAGGATGAGGAGAGGTTGCATAAAAGGTTCTTTCTTCGGTTGATCCTGAGAGTTCCCTCTGACTATATAACACCCCAGGGTTGGATGCAGAAATCTGCTGAAGGAGGTGGAGACGATCCACACTTGAGTCAGTAGTAATGATCTCCCCTGTTATGGGATTGACGCCACTCCCATTTCTCCCCGGTAACCAAGAGGCTAAGGCTGAATAATGGGTCAGAAAGGGTTGGGAGAATAGATGACCAGTCACAGGTTCTACCCAGTATCTAATATGAGTATCTCTTTTGGTGACTAGATACATACCATGTGAGATATTTAAAGGGAAGCTTAAGGAGAACTTTAAGCGGGAATCTCTAGTCTGAGTGATCTTGTATGATCCATCCACATACTCCCCTATACCAAAAGGTTTTCCCTCGTAAAAGGCAGCTACTTTATTGGGAAGATTTGGGGGTTGTAAGAGAGTCCATTTATGAAGAATGGCCTCACATATTGATTTCTGGATCATTACTATGTTTGCATTGATCTGTTTTATGATGGAAGCCTGTTCAAATCGAAGTTGAGAATATACCAAGTCCACTCTTAAATCAGAGGAGAAAAGCTGAAATGTCTCTGTATGCCGTTTCCCTCGAACTTTGGAGAGGGATGTGGCCACAGGATCATTATAGAATGGTAACACAGGAGTTTTTACCCTATCTACCTTGAAATTTAGGTCCCATAGGTTGGAATTCATATTAATATTCTCTCCAGAAATGGAAACCAGATAACCTCCTAATGTGTGGTGGATCTGATAATTTTGATATTTCAAGGTACAGTTCAAAATCTGCCGATCTGCAGACAGAGAAAATTGCTGCCGAGAAGACGGAACTGAGACGATTAATGCCCGGTTCCTATATTCAAGAAACGAATCGTTTTCCTTACGTCTCGTTAAAATTTGACACATTTTGTACGTAGCAAATGTCAAATTTTAACGAGACGTAAGGAAAACGATTCGTTTCTTGAATATAGGAACCGGGCATAAGTTATTGTCCACTGATTTTGCGATCACCCCAGCTTTCACATGTGCTATCATAAACTGACAAGTGTCGGGGGAAGATGATGCTGATGGAATTCTCAGCATGCGCAGTCCATCTGTAAACACTCCATCCCCCATTTCCACCCAGTTGCCAGAGGGGGACTTTACAGATCCATCAGGGTATCTGAAAACATAGATCTTTTTTGCCATCAACCTGTAATAGGTGTTGGGGTAATTGTTTCGACAGTAGTAACAGTAATACTTCTGGTCCTCTGTCAGAGTATAAACCTCATTTGCCTCATCAAATGGCTTCATCAATATGGTGCTTACCTTTTCATCAGGGAAAGTCTGTTTTAAGGGGGAAAGGCTGACAGAGGTCTCCCAATGTGATTTAGCTCCCGCTCGAAGGACCAATGACCAATGTTAGAGTCCTGGGACGTGAATTAAATAAAAGTGGACTGTATACTTTTTATAGGGCTGATATAATCATCCGTACTAAACAATAACCCGGTCTACTTTCTAAAATGATATATTAAATTAAATAATGTAGTCGTCCGATCGCGGTGGAGTATCGTAAGGCGAGTGAAGCGGCGGCCACGTCGCTGCCGCTCGTCGTGACGTCGACGTGTCGTCCTCCCGCGCGTCTCCACCCGCGCGTCTGTGCGACCGGTTCCCAACAGCCTCTCTGTTAAATAATCTATGCTAACTCCGGTTCCCTGACATGACAGCTTACTAGGGTTGACAATATTTTTGGCTTTGATAATTTATTATATTTTTTACGGGGTATTTTGTAACACGTTGTATATTATCAACAGCTACACGATAAAATGCATTTATTAAGGCAGCTGCAATTTTGAAATCTACAAACAAGTGTGGTAAGGCTCTATTAAAATAATCTTGTCGCAAAAGCTTGAATCTGTTCTTAAACTTGCCATTAACAGCCTCGACTATCCATCGACATAATGTAATCAATCGTGACTTATTTGCTTGCTCTGTTGTCAGTTGATTTTCATGTCGCTGTTTTGTCGGTGGGATATGAGCTATATAACCTAATGATTGCAGGTTTACTACACTATCTCTAAAACCCCTATCTAAAATCAGAGCATCGTTTTCGTGGAACATCCAGTGAAACGAATTTTGTTCATCGTTTAGCATATCGTTCATAATCATTGCGTCTGAACTCGTTGCAGCATATGGACCATATACATCAATTATGTAACCATCACTACATACCATTAAAAACGGTTTCAGGAGGTTTTGATACTTATGCAAGCTGTATGTGTTTCGCTGAAACAAAAAATTAGAACTTTTCTCTATATATGCGTAGGTGCCGTCACATATAATGATTGCTATGGTATTTTCCTCATTCCCAAATAAGGCTTTCGTTAAAAAAAGGTTTCGTTGGATAATATCTTCTCTTGATAAATGATCAATACCCAGATGTCTATTTACGAAATGTAACATCAGACATTCTCTAGCTAATGATAGTTTTCGTTCAAGTGACCGGCGTGAAATGTTGAACAATGTTGTCAGTCTTTCGTTTGATTCTCCTGTTCTTAATTTAGATAAATATATTCCTAGTACAGTGCGTGGATATTTACTTCGCTGTGCCAAGGAGGGAGTTTCTTCTAAAATTAAATTAAACTGATCTGCGTAAAGTCCAGTCCAAAAGTATAAGTCGGTATTGGTTAACGCGTTTTCTATTTCAAAGTCAAATCTCGCACTTCGAGATGTTATCAGTAAGTGCATCATATCATTAATGAGCGTTGCAGTAAAACTATGCGTCACGTTGCAGTTATCAATTAATAAGTTCCAGTGGTTGCCCTCTAAATGTTCTCGGCAAACTCTTGCATTTTCAGGTATATATAATCTGTACTCACTAAGCATGTGCATCTTAATTGAAGGGGATATTCGAAGACGCTCTTCGCTTGGGCACCTATTAAAAATGCAATGAGTCGTAGTGTTAGGAGCTCTCACAAAATCTGGAATATTAAGCTGCTGTATTTCTGCCTCCTGAATAACATTTATTTCTTGCTGCCGAACTGCATTTCCAGCTGTTTGCCAACATCGATGGCATGTGGCTTGAATGTTATTAAATGCAACCTACAAATAAAATAATACATATTAAGAGAGGTCATAAACCATACTCATACGAAAAGTGTCTACTTAGATTCAGTAAGCGGTGGACATAAGCATGAATTAAGTGCGTAATTATGTACCGATCTTAGGGAAAGATTTATATTCATCTAACTACATTTAGTACCTATAAACATACTATAAGTACATAACGAAAAAATCATGCTATCAGAAATACCACAATGCATATGTTTACTCACCGGAATAAGTGCATTTTCCCGTAAGTATTGTGCAATCAGAGGGTGTAATTCAGGTAAGTTTTCTTCTAAAATATGTCGCCGCTGTCGCAAAATCGAACGAGGACATAATACACAACGGCGTCCTTCTATTGCCATGTTTACATATTATTAGGCTTTTTAACTAAGCAATATCAATTGAACACTTAAACGTTGCGATATCAAGTAACACTTGCACGGATAAGATAGGTACTTAAGAATAGATACCTAGGTAAAAGGGGTTTTAAATTACTCGAAATAATATTATTATTGGTAAAACACGATATTCAACAAGAAATGACACCGAACGAACATAATTAATGGAACGGTCGATATCCCTACCTTCATTTTTTAATTTGGGTTTGCTCAATACCTACCCTCCAGAATATGAATATACTCCGAATGCATTTATCGTAGCTCGTACTCACCGTGACTAAAATACAAATATCTTAGTTCTGCAATGGAATTAAACTTTGTGCCCATCTTAGAATAATAACACATAGAATGATAGTTTTCTAAAGCCAACCCGTCAAAAGTGACGCACAAAATGGATTCATGTGGGCGTAATCAACGCGTACTGACACACGACAACACGCACACAAGTAAACAAATAATGTTGCTAGCGGATTACATTTCCCCCTAAACTAGAGGATTTTTTCACATAATAAAGTTTGTTAAATTATATCATTTCTTTGCAGTTACTTAGTAATACAAACGTTTATTAACACTTATGTAATAAATAAGAATAAAAATTGTCTCTTTCTAATTCGCATAAAATATCATGTCTTAAATTCGTTGAAGCCATGATATACAACTATTATAACTTAATTTTACTACATCTCGATACAAACGAATAATTTCACGAATTAAATCAGCGTTTTTAAACACAAATTTGTCATGCGTGTCACACTGTAAAAATAATAACTAATTATTTTTCTTATTTCAATATAAAGGTTGTAATACTTTAGAACTATTAGGAGCAATAATCGGATTAGAAGGAAATCTTGAACGAGAAAATCAAGTAATTATATAAACAGAATTCAACTAATATCACAGAATAGATAATAGTACAAGTACTCACTACGTCAATTTAGCGGAATAAAATTCGTTATACTGGCAACATTTTCATGCAATGTCGTTAGTAAATAATATAATATTTTAGTGAATGTTTTACGTAAAACGACAAGTCAAAACATTGTACTTACACGTGGAATGTTACTTTAGAGTGTTTATTTACTTTGTCTGATCGGTTGTGGCACCCATTAACAACGCAAATCGTCATTATAAATAAAAATCCGGGAGCTGTTGACGCTGTGTGACGTGATTGCGACTGACGGGCGGCGATCGCCGAGTACACCAATATGGTGTAGTTTAAGTCTGACGGGTTTGGTGCGCGGACTAGGTTTCTAAGTGTTATTATTCTAAGGTGCCCATATAATGAAATAAAGTAGATTTTAAGATCTATTTATTGACATAACTCTCAATGCTGTTGGTTTCAGGCCCATTTTGACGCATGGTCCTTTGGCTCATTAAAATTTTTGGTCAAGCGTGAGTTGTTCTTAAAAAATTATAAAGTTGGTAATTTTTTTTTTGACGCGGTTCGACTCTGTTTCATGTAAGGATTATTTCATTGTATGGAAAGAAAAAAATCTGAACAGCAGAAGTTGGTCAAATTTAAAGAAAACTAATCTTCATACAATTGCAGTATTCGCCTTTTAATATTCTTACAAGTGCCTAGGCGTGTAATTTTTTTTTTAAATTATTCCATTTTTAAATTTCGATAATCGATAAGAGCTCCAGATGATTCAAGAGAAGAACGTTTTTTTTAATCTTCGTAAAAATCATGGCACGCGATAGTCTTGAAATTATAAAAAAAAGAATTCAAATTTGGAACGTAAGTTATTTCTGCAGCAAAGAATTCAAAAATTTGGAACGTAAATTATTTCTGCAGCTGTGATTTTGTTTCCAATAAGTTCATGCTTGTAATTTTATTCATCATGGCGTTAACTAATTCACATAAAGTTGATTTGATTGAGGCGTATTTTCTTAATTATCGCAGTAGAGATAATGCACTTAAGTGGTATCAAGAACGCTATCCTGACCGTGTACTCGTAGTACCGAATCGCAAGATATTTGATAGTTGAACACTTTAAACACAATTCACCATAAGTCTCTGTTAAATGCAACTAGAAGTGTCTTGAAGCGTGCTCGTACCAACATAAGACAAGACGGCGGCCACATCGAACATTTACTCAAGTAATAAACCAACTGTTTTGCTGCCCTGAATTGCTTCAGGTATTTTCACAAATATTAACCGAAAAAGGTTAATATTTGTGAAAATCACTTTTGATTTGATTTTTAATTTGATTATTAAAATTATCTGTAGGCTAGATAAGATCTGAAATTAAATTCACAATAAATTAAAATCTGTTATCCTATAGAGCTTCATAATAAGATAAGATCTATAGGATAACTGATTTTATATTATTGTGAATTTAATTTCAGTGATCAAAATATTTTTTCGATTTGGTGTTTTAGTTTTAATCTTTTACCATTTATTTACTTGTTGTTGATTTAGTTTTTTGATTGAAGTAGTTTAGATTTTTGATTGAAGTAAGTAGTTTAGTTATTTGTGTGTTTAAGTAGTTCATTAGTTCATATTTAAAGTAAGGATGACTGATTTTAATTTTTGTGATTTTAATTCTTCTGTGATCATTATATTTCTTAGATATTTAGTTTATATTTAATGTAAGGACGACTGATTTTTTGTGATATTTTTTTTGATTTTAATTCTTCTGTGATAAAAATTTTTCTTAGATTTAGTGTTTTAGTTTTAACTTTTTACCATTTATTTACCTATCGTTGATTTAGTTTTAAATTACATTTTTTTTGATTGAATTAGTTCTTTGTTTTATTATAATATGTGTGTTTAAATAGTTTATTAGTTTATATTTAATGTACTATATTAGTTAACCTATAATCATGTATAACATTTGAGACTGAGGTCAAACGCAAACCCATTACTTATTGATAAAAAAAATAAAAGATTTTTTTTTAAAATCACAATTATTTTTTTTTTTTTTTTATGGAGCCCCTAATTTTTATACAACTTTCAGTTGATCAATTACCTTAAACAACTTTAAGGTAATTGATCAACTGAAAGTTTTATAAGGGGCTCCTAATTTTGTCCGCGGCGGCGACTCTCCGCCCCTATAACGGCCGCCCGCCATCGCTCCTGGGCGGCCCTTACTTCCGGCTCGGACAGCTGCCGCTGGATCAGCTCCTCCTCTTCCATTAGGAGCCGGCGGTAGAGGCGGAGTTGGGATGCGCGAAGAGGGCGGGGGGTCGCTGGCGGCTCCAGGACCCCCACTAAAAGCGGCTCCTCCTGCGGATCCGGTTTCCTATAATCCAAGCATATGATATTTTTATTTTAAAAACAGCATAGTTAATTCAACTACCAAGTTGACCAGAACTAGTAAGTACTTTCACATTAACATTTTTAATTTTATCTTATAAATATTGGTAAAGAATTTTATACATTAAAATGAAACAAAGCTAGATATTAGGAAATAAATATACATAATAAAGTAAGTATAAGATCAAATATTCAAATATTTCTGAGGTTGATCATGATTTTGAGCTATTTTTTCATTATTCTTAACTATTGTTTCGCTGAAACCGGTTCCATTTTGCCTAAATCCCCCAAAGCCCACTTTGTTTATTCATATATTTTTTTTGGAAACCTGTAGTAAAAATGATATAAAGTATAAAACCAATGTAGGATTTCACATATAGCAACTAAATAACAAATTTCAAGTTCAATTAAACACACTCTCTCTTTTATTACTAGGAAAAAGGTAGGTATTTGGTCTCTGAAGTGGAATTAGAATTGAATTGCCAAGCTAATAAATATCAATTTAGAAGGTCAACTTATATTCAAAGTTGGAACAAAAAGAATTAAACTTTACCCTTTTTTAAATGTGTGTTGACCAGTGTTGATTACTATGTATTTCTCACAGGGCCTCCGGAAGTAAAATAAAAGCTTTATAATTAATACTTGCTTCAGGCAACAGAGCCACCGCCCCCACGCCGTAATTTTGTCACATATATATCTAAAAAAAAAAAAGATTAATTTATACTTCTAATAATAAAATATCATTCACATAATGTGCATATACAATGTACATGCAACGGTCACAGGCCTAGTATTAGTAAGCATTAGTTTACCCCATCAATGAAAATAATGTTAACCATGTAAATATGTATTTAATTAAAACCTGCCCATGGTGCACCCATCATCTATTACATTGTGTAACACAACACAAAAAGCAAAGACCCAAAGGTAGGTTAGGTTAAATTTGATAACAAGCTGTGTGCAAAAACATCGAATGTATTTTGTGGCAAGACAAAAGAAAAATCTGCAAATTGCAACTCGCTTTACAACCACAACAAATAAGAAGCGTCACCGCTCTTACATAACTAGGCCCCGGATTATGAATAGAGGTAATTTAATGGGCCCACTCTGGTTCAGTGGATAGTACTAGAGGTCCCATACTCAATAATGCAACATGCATTGCCTCTGTCCATAATCCGACCTTGGTATCAGTAACACAAGACGCCACGTGCTCTCAGAGAAGTTGTGAGGCCATCATTTAATAAATACCTTTCAACATCGTGTTTCGATCCACCTTAAATAAAATATTTTTAATGAACACGTGTAGGTAATCAAGTTATTTGCGATAATAAGAACAAATTACTTCAAAGTAGTACTCACCTGTTGCTCATCTTGGTCGCTACAATTTGATTTAATGCCACAGTCTGTGGCCCACAGATTATAAGGGTATATCTAAAGGGTATGTTTGATGCGCATACGATCAGTGTAGCCAACTCCTTAATTGAAATATTGCTAAAAGTTAATCCAACAGATGCCAAAAGGTTGGTAAATTGGTATATAGGTGGCGTTTTGACAATTATAACTTATACCATCTCAACTCAAAAAAACCATAACAATCTACCGATTATCGATATAATTTATCGTCAATTTTCCTTTTTGTTGTATTTCAAATGGTCGTCCATTTGTACTTAAAAACAGTAAATCACTAAAAAATGTGCTAGATGCTAAATGAAAATTTTCAACTCGTCGGCGAATACGGTAAATTTAGTTACAACGTTGCTAAATTGGCAACAATGCAAACGATACGCCGGATTACTATTGTACCACAGGCTATAAGGGAATGTGTTATAGGTACACCTGGGTAATAATGTTCCGTATGATTGGAAATGTTCCCCATCTGTTCAACATTACCATTCGCATATACGGACACGCTTATAGCCATTTCTAAATAGTTTTGTTTGGCTGGGTATAGAATAGACTGGCAACTCCGCCTTAATGTTTATAATAAGTGCTGCAACCTATTATCTCGGTCATCTTATAATATTGCTAACGTCTATTGCTATCCCTTTTACTCGTAAAGTGACGGGGCGATCTGAATTTCGCATGTGTATTTTATTACACTATAGTAATGCCCCTGTATGGTTATACTCGTACCTAACACGAAACACCATCCCCTTCACTGTTGTAGGGCCATTACCAATAGAGAGAGAGTCGGGGCAATAAATCATTTCAGTTGCGGCCACACCAATGCTTAAAAAACGGTGTCGGTACGGAATCGCAATGAGAGAGAGAGAGATCCGATCATACGCGACGTTTCTAACCCATACCGTCGTCACCGGATCTCTCTCTCTCTCATTGCGATTCCGTACCGACACCGTTTCTTAAGCATTGGTGTGGCCGCAACTATCAGACTCTCGCTCGCACTCGTCGGCTTATGGCGAGCGTAAGGGATGCAAGACAACGCTGCTGCTACAAATGATTTATTGCCCCGACGCTCAATTGGTAATAGCCCTACAATAGTCAACTGTTTATTTATCGTGAGAAAGGGAAGGAAAATAAATGCATACCCAAGCGTGTACCTACGCTACATATTCGAATCTTACATGGACTTTTCATAGAAAAATATAGGGAAAGAAAAAAACAAAAAGGTAGACTATTGTATTTGAAAAATAAAACAACATATTTAAGAAATGACAACATCTAATGCACCGATATCCTTCAGCGAAAACTGGGACAGCACGGTGTGTAACGTGAATCCACCTTTACACAGACTTTTCCTGTGCCGTGGCATAAGATCAAATGATCTGGCGCGTTTATAAAAGCTACCTATTTATTTTATTACTTTACGCTGGCCTTCAGCAAATAAATGGCTGGCAATGAAAGTAAGAAAATTATCTTGTCGTTCGGCACAGCCCTGTGCCTTGCCTGCGCCCGCCGCGCGCGTCGCCGGCATAGAAATAAGTGCGCCCGCCGAGTAGGCGCTTGGCGTGCAGTATTGAGATGCACGATATGTGTCCCTACGAACTCACCCAGCGGGCTCTATAGATAATTTTGTGGCACCGGGGTACGGTACAGTTTTAAGTCTGGCGGTCAAAGTGTTAACTAATTCACAATTCAATTATCTTTGTGGAAGGCCCTTTTTAACCCTCTCCAGTGACTCTCAATCCACTGTGTGTGTGTGTCCCATCTGGTGCCACAAACCTGTTTTCGGGATCACTGATTCATTTTTTTGTGAATGTAACCATGTTCAGGAAGACAATCATAATGCTCTCCAAAAGTCAGTATGAATAATGCTGCCTTCCTGAACATGTTTTTTAATAAGTGGCACCAAGATTTCTGCTGAGCGAATGTTATCAGGACACACTTCCAATCGCAAATCGTCACTATTATCCTCAATCATTCCTATTACCCAGTGACCCTCTATTTGCCTTCCACGGTTATATTTCCTTTTTCCAAATTTGGACTCATCGATTTGAACTACTTTATTAAGACCTCCAATTTTCTCCTTGTCTTCCTGATTTTCTAATTCATAAATTATTATAACCTCTACAATAGTTGAACCAATCAGCTTGGAGCTGCCGTTGGCGGCTCCTCGACGTTGGGAAATATGGAGCTGAGACACTGACCGTGATGGCTTCTTTACTCGTAGATTTCCGGAGATTTAGGCTTGCTGCCAGACCGGCGCGGCGCGGTTAGCGCGGCAACGCGCGTCTCCTACGGCGTTAAAGCGCTTCTCCCTTTTCACTACACTAAGTCACTGGGTCGGTGCACTGGAAATTGAGTCTGATGGTGGTCTAGGTACCTAGATATCACGGTTTAAGGCGAATATGGGCGGAGAACGGTGATGCGCGCGCGGCTCGCTCATTTAACAAGACTCGTTTGCAGTGTGTAGTTCCGCTTCTATCCGCGGCGCGGCGCCAGCATCGCCGTCAAAGAGCCGACACGTCCCGGTTTACGCGGGAACACAGCTATGGTTTAAAAATGAGACAACAGTGTCTCGTCCAGCATCAGCCGTCTCCCTTTGCACCTGCTCATATGAGTAACCACTTTTAAACATGTACATTATTTGAAATTGTAGTGGCAAAGGCAGGTGCATATTTTCAAACCACGTATCTTTGGCACGGCTGATACTTTTTGATCTGCAATTGGTCTTGCGGCATCGAAATGCTTTTAACTGTCCAGATGATTTCTGAACATACATAGATTTCTTATGGTAATTGCACAGCATTTCTTTTTGAATCAGACCTTCGTCTTCAGCAAACCTTAAACACTGATCAGCTGTTCCCAGTGTTGCCAAAATTTTCTGAAAATTCCATTGTGTCTTTAATTCATCTTAGTAAAGGTTTTTTACGCCTGCATGTGGATCCAGACACTTAAACCAGACGGCAAGGGCTGCTCCAGCTCCGTGAACGTTGGTGATGAAGGTGAGCGTGGTGACCACGAAAACTCTGTGATGGCTGCTAACTGAAATAAGGAAATAATTACTTTTTCACCTGATTGGGCATAGAGGAGGGAAAGGGGGAGAAGGGGATGAAAGGGGGTGAGGTGCGGGGTTACATCCTTCCGATCCAAACCCAATCATGTTTGAAAGTGGTACATTACGACTGGTAATATAATTTACTAACGCTCTGTATATATTTTCAGCATTCGCCGTGGGAACTTTGTCAGTGTCCGTTTCTGTCTCTTTAAAAATCTTATACAGTTCCCAGAATACGCTGCAGATCTTCTGAGCATCTTTGTCAAAATAACGTACCACAACACAAGCCGTTTTAATCGTAGATACGTCGGTCGGTGGTCTCATCAGTTAAAAGAGAAAAAAGTCGATTTCAACTTACTCGCCTAATCAATTTTGTGCTCCTCACCAATAGCACTTTTTACAAATGCAGTGACTTTAGTACGTTATGTTGAATTTCTTGTACTAATTTTTAATCAGTAATAATATCTTTTAACAGATCAGTCAAGTGGTCGGCCACAGAAAAAGCAATATTATGTTCGGCATAAAATGCAGCTAGTTTAAGTTTAGCTCGGTTCTTTTGTTTATTTCTTGCAGGCGTAACCCGCCTTGAAACCAAATGAAGATAATTTTTGGGGTTGTAGACCCGAGGAACCAGGTTTGTTTCTCAAATGCTTTTTTGATTCAGCGTGAGTTTTCTGATTTGAGATTTCCTTAACTAAGGAACTCGACGGACAGAATGCGCACTTCGCTTTTATTTTTTCCTTTTTTGTCACACAAAACTGGTTGTTTTGCTGTCGTGGCCGCGGATTTTCTTTCTTTAGCTTTATTCCTTTCTTCAGCAATTTGATTTTTTTCAGGCGTGTTCGTCGCAATCATGCTCCTACCAAGCTTTCGTGGCTTGCGCTGTCCAGTTCTTGGGCCAGCTTTTAAAGGTTGCATAAAGTGTTTTGGTGATATAAATTTACCTTCGGTACCAGAAGAAGAGCTTGCAGCAGCACAAGTATCGGAAGGTGGAGTCATTTCCCTGGTATTATCAAGTAAATTCAAGTTCTGTGAAAGTAAACTAACTTCCTGCATAGGTTGCTCTTCTTCAAAAATGTCTGCGTTGTCGGGAAATATTCCACATTTTTTGAACGCTGCTGTAATATTTATTGGCGTCATTGCCTTCTGATATGCTTGACCCACACATTCGGTGACGTTATAGATTGTCATCTGCTTACCTGGGTTTCTTCGCAACCACGAATCTACAGCACTATTATAATAGGTTTTAAACGGCCCGTTGAAGCCCACATCAAGTGGTTGCATTTTTGCAGTAGTGTGTGGATGCAGACTAAGAACAGACCCCAGACTTTTTGGCCAAACCTAAAGCATCAATGCTTAGATGGGATTCGTGATAGTCTATAATTAATAATGCGGGGATTTCCGGAGAGGCACATGTATGTTTTATAAAGTGCTGCATGACTTGGATAAATAGCTCCGTATTCATTCACCCACTCGGAGTGGCAAGTCCAAGGGATCCTGTAGGCGCACCGAACAACATATGATCCTTGTAATTTTATCTCATCCACGGTCAAGCCGATCAACCGCTCACAGTTGAGCTTTGCCTCAACCGCACTCTTGTACAAATCCTCGTTAGCTCGTAGTATTTTAAGTTTGGTATCCGCTGGCAGGTGCTCTCTCACAACAAGGTTTCTTCGGGCTGCTCTGAGCCTAACGTGTAAGTTTGCTCTCACCGGGCGATGGTCACTACTCGTACTGAATCTATTTAGCACATTGACGTCCTCGACCATAAGTTTAGTGTCTGTAATGATATAGTCGTATTCGTTCTTATGTACGCCATCAGGGTGCCTCCAAGTCCACTTACGTTGCTGTTGTTTTTTTAAGAAGGTGTTCATCGCATATAATGAATTTGCCTGTAGGAAGTTGAGGAACGTTTGTCCTCGAGCATTTCGAACTCCTAGCCCGTAGCTGCCTATGCTAGTTTCCACGTTGTGTTCCTTTTTACCAACTCGCGCGTTGAAATCGCCCGTTGAGGACACATTGCGAGAATGCACGAGAGTCGCTGGACAAGACGAGTCTTGGAATGGAGGCCCAGAGCGGACACTAGAGGGCGTGGCAGACCACCGCAACGCTGGATGGACGACATTCGACGACACGGAGGTCATGACTGGATGAGACGGGCGCAAGATCGCCGGGAGTGGAAGAAGAGGGAAGAGGCCTACATCCAAGAGTGGATCACCAAAAGGCCGACATGATGATGATGATGATGATGACCACGTCAATTGATTTTTTAAAAGTGCACTTTTTTATTTTCAATGATTTATATCGCTTTCGGTATAATTTATCTTTATATTTTCAAAAGTAGACATTTTCTTGCCTTTATCCAGACCAGAGTCTTTGACTTCATTATAAATGGTGTCATAGATTTGTGAGACTGGTGTAGTTAGATCCTCGACGACTAGCTTGTCCATTTTGTCCATGTACTTCTTCGTTTCGTTTGCACTAAAATCGGGATCATGATTATGATCTGTCTCGTGAACGATGGCATTATCACCAGTTGTTTTCATGACAGCGTGACATGTCTTACACTTAACACATCGTCATAAAATTGTCCCATCTTTATTTATCCTTTTGATTCGGTATCGATGACCTGACTTCAACATGATTGGCTTTCCACGTTGCGAAGCTATAAAACTTACACTATCTGAACTGGACGACGCGGCGGTTGTACTTAGTTTAAATGGGTTAATTTTCGACGTAAAAATTATATTTTAAATGTATTTAATTACCTCCGCGTTTCTTTATAACTTTTTACAAGAATTCAATGTCGTGTCAATGACAGTGTCAATTAATCTTAAGACGCAAGTGTACAAGTCAGCCAGTTATTATTATGAACGATATGCATCTTCTAGATAGATCTGAGAGATTGCATAGTAACAAGGTCACTCTAAAGGCCACAGAAAAAGATGGATACCAATACAAATAAATAATTAATAGTCGATTGTGATTATCGTACTGAGTTGACCCTTAAGCTGTAGAGATAGATAGTGGGTATTTTAGCCCGCGGCCTGAGTTGATCCTTAAGCGATATATAGTGGTGGACTTAGCCCGCGGCCTGAGTTGTCCGATCAGTGGGGCCCAGTCACCCACAACAAAAATAATATTGGTCAACTGAACCCGCGGGCTCAGTGTCCGGCGGGCTCAGTTGACGATGAAGGGCTTCCGTTGTAAACCCAGAAGGTTGTTCCATGAACACTTCCTCTTCTAAATCTCCGTTCAGGAACGCTGTGTCCACATCCAAGTGCCTCATTTTTAGGCCCATCTCCGCAGCTAATGCGAATAATGTGCGAAGGGAAGAATGGCGAATAACTGGAGCGAACGTTTCGTCATAATCAACTCCTTTTACTTGATTAAAACCTTTGGCGACGAGTCTTGCCTTATATCTGCTAATATTACCATAGGCATCTTTTTTCAGCTTGTATACCCATTTGCATGGTATAACTTTCTTATTTGGTCTATTTACCAATTTCCAAGTGTGGAGTTTCATAAGAGATTGATACTCATTTTCCATTGCTAGTTGCCATTTATCTGCATCTTCAGCATGAATAGCTTCATAGTAGGTTATAGGCCCCATGCTGAAGATCTCTCCAACAAACTGGTATTCTATTTTAAATGATAAACTTTGATTAGTCCCATCAAAATGCATTGTGCAGTATTCATCATTCTCTGTGAGAGGGATCCTCTGTGGTTCTTTAGAACATGACAGTTCATTCATATAGAAGAAGCAGTTGCTCGAAAATCTTAGAAGACCAGTTGATCTAATATCAGTGTTTGATAATATTATTTATTGTGCCGGTAGGCACGTTTAGTAATTATTATCGATTCACGTATTGATGAATTGCATTTCGCGATTATGTGCTAGGGCAGCCATCTCCACCGCGCGAACGTTGCCGCCCGGCGCCGTTATAGTCCGGCGTACCTCCTCAAAGACCAACGGCCGCTGCTCCTCCCCCTCGCGTACCTCCACAGGCTCGGGTGTTTCTCCGGCGTAATGGGCCGCCAAGCAAACCAGGCAGACCCTGGAACCGACTGCGCGGGAAGCCAAAGGCTTGTTATAGGTTAGGGCCGCGACAGCCAATTCCAGACGCCTCCCAGGCTTCTGGCGCTCCTCTATTACAGTCAGAGCTTCCTCCGACGACAACCCGGCCAAGTTGTGCAGGGCGGCCTGCTCTTGTGCTGGGTCGGCGACGTCCTCGTCCTTTCGCTCCTCCTTTGTGGTCATTAGGGGCACATCCCTGCAGGCCCACAGCCCGACCACTGCCATCAGGGAACGTGCCTCCGCCATGTCCTTGAGCTCTCTTGCGAGCCTGTCCACATTCAAGCGCGCTACCAACATGCGCGCGACGGCGGTAGCGAATATCACGTTGGAGCCGCCCGCCGCAAAGAATCCACGTATACTTACCGCCGCGTTGGCGCGACCTAACATCTTGTTCGCGCAGCGGACCGCCATGGGTAGGAGCACACCTTTCCGGTTTGCTGTGTCTCTGACTACCGTCGGGACGAAGACGGCGGGCCTTCCGCTGCCGCGGGCCTCCTCACTCGCCTCGGCTCGCCGCCTATTGGTTGCGTCGTGGTCCACCAACCGTTTTGCTTCCGCTTGATCGCTTCCGCTTTTTCACTACATCCATCACACCCATAAGTCATCTCCAGCTTAATTCCACATGATGCCGCTTTTATAGATTGAGCAGCCATATCTTTTCTTTGAAGCATTAATGAAACTGCTCCTCTGACTTTTGTAGTTGTAGACAAAGATCGTTTAAATTTCCGAACATCAATAGCATTCTGAGAATCTGTTTTCAGTGAATGGGTGAAGCCACTATTTGGGCTGATGCAGCTCATTGATAATCCATCTGGTCTACATTTAATAGTCCACTTTGGATAAGATGTAGAATTTCCATCTTAAGAAATTTGCAAATCACCGAGCAACCCTGGCATGTTCCTGTTGAGTGTGGCAGCTGTCGTTGTTAGATATAGACCATAATGATCTCTAATGCTCTCTGATGCCCTACTGGCATCGGTCTGCATGGTAATTAAGTTGGTAATTATTGGTGTTGATGTTATTGGTGCACTGTTTGATAGAGCGAACGGAATTATATCACCATTTTCTGATCTATGTTCGAAGTGAGCGATTTCTTCCCTTGATGAGAATTCATAAATTATATCACAGTTTGCAACAATATCCCAATAATACCATATACAAATCTGCTCATGGATGCAACTTTGTTCTGATAGGTTGGGGACCAGCATGCAGCCTACATTCTCCAAGGGCAATGAATATGCCTTTGGCAAAAATTAATAAGTGACTTGCCCTATGACGACATTTTGTCAGAGATTGACAAGCACCTATTGCCAAGAAAGTCACTTTTTTTTTCACCGAAAGACATTTTTTCCATTGTGGAACACAGAGGTCAGGCGAAGACTTAACCCAGTGGGCAGCACGCGTTCGGCAATTGTCGAAGGACTGCAAATTTGGATCAGTCATAGACGAGATGCTACGGGACCGATTTATCCTCGGGATGCGGCCAGGTGTCGAACGAGACACGCTGTTCTTGAAAAATCCAGAAGGCCTCAAGCTTGAAAAAGCACTGGACATTGCAGTGTCAATTAACAGCGCGCGGCAAGTGGCACGCGACTCGGCAGCGCCGGCGCTGGGTTCGGTGGCGCGCGCCGCGGCCGGGGATCTTTTTAGGATGACATCGCAGCCTGCAAACAATACAAATACTAACAAATGTAAATTGTGCGGTTACTCTAATCACAGTGCGGAAAAGTGTCGGTTTAAAAACTACAAGTGTGCAAAAAGTGGTCAAAAAGGACATTTAAAAAAAATGTGCCCTAATCGTTATATAAAAATGCTACAAGAACAGCCGGCTGACGAAAGTCACGATGATGACAATGGTAAGAGTGCTATTTACAACATACGGAGCTACCAGGGAGAGGCGATGAAGCTGTCCCTCGAGGTATGTGGTAAATTAATTGATTTTGAAGTAGATAGTGGGTCATGTGTCACGGCTATTCCCTTCGAAACTTATAAACAAAATTTTGACAATTTGCCGTTGTCAACACCTAAAAATATGTTGAAAGCGTATACTGGACAAATTGTCGAAGTGGTAGGTATGTTTCAGGCTTTAGTAAAGTACGAGGAGAATTGTAAAAACGTAGAAATTTTTGTCGTAAAAGGGGGCGGGCCAGCAGTGTTAGGGAGAGATTTTTTAGTGCTATTAGAAATGCAAATATCGAAAGTTAACAGCTGTACCGAACATCCAAACGTGGATTATTATTTTAATAAGTTTCCTCAGCTATTTTCACAGAGATTGGGCTGTTTAAAATCAGTTAAGGTGAAGTTACATTTAAAACCTAATAGTCAACCAATTTTTTTTAGACCTAGGACAGTACCTTTTGCTTTGAGAGCAAAGATAGAAAATGAGATACGTAGACTGGTCGAGCAGGGGGTTTTACAACCAGTCGACCGATCCGACTTTGCTAGTCCAACGGTGCCCATTTTAAAGCATAATGGCGACATAAGGCTCTGTGCAGATTTTTCCGTAACGTTAAAATTGTAAAGAAACATATAAAAGCGTTATGTTTAGAAGGGAAGTCGTGGACGGAGATCAACTCGAGACTGCTAGAATTTCTTTATAGATATAGGAATTCTAAACATACCACGACGGACAGCTCTCCTGCCGAGCTAATGCTCGGTCGACCGCTCAGGGCACGCTTCGGGTTGTTAAAGGTAAACAATCGCCGGACGTCCCCGTCACCTTCGTCAGCCGATGAATTAAGGAAAATAATACAACGAAAACAGTCTTTGCAGGTTAAAAATTACAGAGGAAAGAGAAAAGTAGAATTAAATTTAAATGATAATGTTATAATTAAGTTACATCATGTTAATAAGTGGATAAAAGGCCAAATTGTTAGTAAAATAGGCAACAGTTTATATGGAGTTTTTGTACAAGAATTAAATCAAACAATTAAAAAACATAAGAACCAAATATATAAGTTACAAGATTCGACGTCAAGAGGAACACCAGGTGAACCACGGACCAGTCTAGAAGAGACTAGTGAGTTTCCGTACTGGTTCTATGATGAAAACTCGAATGGTATAGGGGAGAGAGCAGCAAACCGAGCAGCACCGTCGGAGGAGCCTGCGACGGATGCGGAGGAGTGGGCCGAAGCTGAGGCCGGACTGCAGCCAGACCCGGAGGGCGACACTGCTGTCCAGCACGACAGCGCTAGTCTGAGGCCCGACGGAGCAGCCGAGCCACAAGCGGCTACTAGAGTCGTAGCAGACTCGGATTTACAATTGAGAGACATACCAAGAGTTAATTATAGACAATATTTCTAGTTTTAGACTTGTTAGTTAAGAAATTATGGTGGAGGGATGTTGGGGATTAAATTATGCTTTATGCGGGTATGTGAGTTAGTGCATTAAACACAGTCATACCGTACGCACGTCTTTATTTTACAACACTTTTGAAGAGAGATAACTTACAAACTCGGTATTAACATACTCTTTTCCTCCATCTGTCCTAATAGCCTTAATTTGAGCATTCAATTGTTTTCCCACAAGTGTTTGGAATAAAACAAATTTATCTTTTACTACCGTCTTAGAAGCAATAAAATAAGCAAATATTTTACGTGTA
>OZ014453.1:16573179-16627189 GCA_963966035.1 Acleris laterana | reverse complement strand
GGCCGGGGCAGCCTTAGCAGGCTTGGCGGCCGCCTTCCTAGGGGCCGGAACGGGGGCGGGGGCTGGCGCCCTCGCAACCTTGGCCATCTTGGCCTTCGGCCGTCCATCTCCTAACCTGGCCCTCGCAACCGGCTCCAGATCTACAGCCGGGGCCGGGGAGGGCCTAACGACCTGTGGCTGGGAGGGGCCAGCCACAGGCTTGGCGGCCCTCTTTTCGTGCGCCAGAGGGGGGCGGAGGACGGGTTCCGCCGGGAGGCGCCTGCTGACCTCCTCAATCCGGTCACTCACCATTCGACCGAGGCTAAGGAAGAGGTCACGTTTCATGACCTCTATCGCCTCGGTCAATTCGGCGGTGCCGAACTGAAGGGCAGCAGCAACAGGGGCGGGCACAGCCAGGACCTCCCTCTCACTGAAGGCCGTTCGAAGGGCCTTCAGCTCGGCCGAGTTTAGGGCGAGTTGCTCCCGCATCCTCTTGTTATCCGCCTTAAGGATGCGGATCTCCTCGCCCTCGGACTTGGCCGCCTCGACCTCGTCCATATGCCCCAGAATACGTCGGCAGGCCCGGTTCATCCGTCCCCAGACCTCCCCCTTGAGGTTTCCGGAGACCTTGGCCGCCTCTAAAATTTCCCTCGCTGCCTCCCTGGTGGCGTCTATCGGGTCAACCTCAAGTTGAACCTCCAGACCACCACGACAGGTAGACAGCACTGGGGAGCGCGAAGCTGAGCGAGAGCGCTCGACGTCAGGCGGCTTCCCCTTTTTCCCCCCCTTGGAGCGGAGCTCAGGGTACTCCCTCCTGTAGCTGAACTCAGGGTTAGCTACCTCCTCCGGCTGGGGCTCAAAGTGCGGCTCCAGCAGGAACTGCCTCGCCCTGATTCTGGCCGCAGCCAGCCCCGAATAAGCCCCCTTGGGCTTCCCCCTTACGGCCGAGTTCACTTTCGGCCCTAGCGGAGGACGAGGATCATCCTCCTCGTCCTCGTGGACCCTCTTATTCGCCAGCGGGGCAGCAAGGTCGACGTCAATGACGTCGTCCTCCGAGTCTAACCCGGACATCTCGCTCCCCCCCGGCGAAAACTCCCAGTCTTTGTGCCTGACACATATAGGCACCCGCGTCCCTTCTTCTTCAGTGTGGCCCTGAGAAGGGCCGTTTTCGGTTTGGTCCTGAAAAGGACCTTTTTTATTGTTTTTTTTTTCCAAATCCATTCTAAATCCCACGAGTGGGGCCGATATAAAAGGTACGCCCCCGGGTGACGCCCATTCCGGGGGTAAGGCTATATACAGCAGAGGTCGCCTGGTATCTGCTGGTTTTAACGACTTGGCTGTCGGGTTTTAAAGAGTTTTCCTTCTCGCGGGCCGGCCAATTAAGGCAAGCCCTCCGTTCTGGTGTCTCTCAACTACCCCATAACGCCGCCAGATGGGGATCGTTGAAGAGAGACACCAGGTACGGGGTGCTAGAGGAGTCGACGTGCCTCCTCTAGTTTTGGGCGGTAAGTGCTCGACGGCATTGTAAGTGCACGCCGAGCCCGCCCAGGAAGTGGGAAGGGATAGGTAGTGGGAAGGAAACTGAGGATTGGGAAGGTGGGAATGGGAAGGAAGGTGCTGCTCTTAGTCTGGACCCTCACCCCGAGACTTTCCGGTATGGGTAGCCCTGTCCGGTATAGCATCGGGGATCACTGAGCCACGCAAGCCCCCCCACCACGGCAAGGTGGCAGCACATTGGGGGGGAACCTAACCTAACCTAACCTAACCTAACCTTTTTTTTTTTTTTTTTGACGGAGTGGGAAATGCATTTACGCATCCCCCCTGGCCTAAGGGTGACCGTGCAATGGGGGGTATAACGGACTCTCGCCCAGGCGAACTACCGTTTAAAACCCACTCCGGCGTAACCCTCCTGGCTGGTAGTGGAGACGCCGCGGTCCCGCTTTACAGCTTAATCCGCTGGGCGCCTCCCAGCCCGCTCCGAAGAGCCCCACGCCAAGGAGGAGACGACTGCGTACGCACACAGCGATCTCCCCAAACGTAGAGCCCGTGCAATGCGGGTCCTTCACCCGCGTGGCTCTAACGGAAGTTCGGGCGAGCAGCGAATGAACGCTGAGTTCGCCTTCCCTCCCTCCGTCCGCCTGTGGTGTATGTTGCTTTCCGGCAGGCTATTCCCCCCGGGCACAATGACCAGGGTAAGTCCACGGTCCTTCAAGCAAGCACACCACACCCACATCCAGGGCACTCGGGTTCGCTTTCCGGGTGCGGATTTCGGGGTGTCCCCCCCCCGTACTCCGACCCTTCAAACTCCCCCTCGTGCCCTCCACCTCCATGGTGTGGCTTCTCGTCCGGACAGGTTTCACGACCATGGTCGATCCACGTATCCTTCAGATAGGCCACACCAACACGTCCAAAGCGAGCAGAATAGCGGAAGCTGTCCGGGGCGGGGCGGCCCACCCCTTTCAGCGACCTCTGCCGCGACCCACAACTGGTGACGAGACGGTTTTTCCGAAGAAAATCCGCTCGTCACCAAACCCTCCCCAGATGACAGAGGGAAGCTGTCTGGGGGTGGAAACCACCCCTTCTAGCGACCCTCTGTCACCTCCCCGTGTGCCGCTCTTTGTCTGGACCCTCACCCCGACCCTTCCCGGTATGGGTAGCCCTATCCGGTATAGCGTCGAGGATCATTGAGCCACGCAAGCCCCCCCACCACGGCAAGGTGGCAGCACATTCGGGGGGGAACCTAACCTAACCTAACCTAACCTAACCTAACCTAACCTAACCTAACCTAACCTAACCTAACCTAACCTAACCTAACCTAACCTAACCTAACCTAACCTAACCTAACCTAACCTAACCGCAGTTGCGCCACGGCTGTCGTCGGAGTCGGACGGTCGGTGCCATTCCTCCGTGAAAGAAGTTGCCAGTTTCATTGCCACTATCAGTGCCGGTTCTGGTGCCATTTGCGGAGCCAAATTGCCACTTTCATTGCCAGTTGGTGCCACTATCAGTGCCGGTTCTAGTGCCATTTGCGGAGCCAAAAGTGATTGCCACTTGTGGGTGCCAGCCAAGTGGGAAGTGTCGTGTGACTGTGGTGTGTGCCAGAAGACGCAGTTCATCACCGCGCATCTGGAGTGGTGTCACACAACAACCTGATCGTGAAATGCGTTACACCATAAGTTGTGGAAAATTTCCTTCACCTAGTGACAGAGGTGAAATGAGTGATTTGGTGTTACCTAAGTGAAATATACCTCAAAAAGTGAGTTTTTGGAGGTTAGTGTTGGTTTTTTCTAACTTAAAAGTTCGGACGGTCGGTGCCATTCCTCCGTGAAGGAAGTTGCCACTTTTGGTGCCATTCTCAGTGCCACTTTCATTGCCAGTTGGTGCCACTATCAGTGCCGGTTCTGGTGCCATTTGCGGAGCCAAATTGCCACTTTCATTGCCAGTTGGTGCCACTATCAGTGCCGGATCTAGTGCCATTTGCGGAGCCAAAAGTGATTGCCACTTATGGGTGCCAACCAAGTGGGAAGTGTCGTGTGACAGTGGTGTGTGCCAGAAGAGGGAGTCCCAGCGGTGCCGTTTTGCTGGGGCCAGCCGAGACATTGGAGGATCCTGAAACACAAATAAAAATAATTTAGGTATTGTACTTTTTTAAATAACTTAATTCTAAATTAAAAATTTTGGGGCTTTATAACTCCCATACCCTCTAAGACGCGTGGGTTTTGATTTTTGTTTGTAGTGCAGGCTGGCCCGGCCTAACCAAACTGTCAATTTTCTAGAATTTTTCCGGACCGTTAAACTTTAATTATAACCGGTATATTGTTTAAACTATAAGAGGAATTGTTTTGTGTAGTGTTTTCATGTTTTTCCCGTGCTCGTAGGTCTCAGATTGTATTTTTGGGGCTACTTTCATTGTTTTCTGGGTTTTTCGGCCAAATTGCCAATCTGAAAATTATGCAGGCTGTGGCCTCTAAAGCGCCTGCACACGCACATCTTTTGTGAGGCTTTCCTGGCTCGCTGGGACCAATAGCACCCGAGATCTCTCGATCCTGACTTGTCAAGGACCAGACCGACTCCTCGGAACCGTTTGACTGGGGCTACCCGTTCAGTTGGATTGTGGCACCACCTGCAGGACCTGGAATATTGAGGAGCCGGACACCGTAGAGGAAGACGAGAGCACTTGCTCGGAATGCCCCCAAAAAATATACCCCCTGCTCCTAAAATGCCAAAAGCACCCTTGGGCACCAGGCGTCCTGGAACGACCAAACCTGTAAAGGCGGCACCAATGCCGGTTCAGGTCATGGGCCAACCGACAATGCCAAGCTCACACGAGGATGACCCTCAGCCTGTGCCTATGCCCGGCACAGCTCACTCCCGGCTGGACCCGGAGTCTTTTTCTCCGCCGGAGAGGGTGAGCGAAGACCCCGGGGCAGTCCGACCAACAGCATCGCAGGTGGAAACGGTTGCCAGCCAACCAACACAACATGCGTCTCTGGAACGCGCACCGAGCCTGATGGCATGCCCTGAGGCTGCCGGATCTGTACCGGTGGTGGTGGACGCGGTCGCGGCTGCGAAGCAGTCCTCCTATAACGTGCCTCCCTCAGCTCTTCACGAAGAGCCGGTTAAGGAGGCCGTCAATGTGTCACCAGTGGCGGCGTCGACTCCTGCCAGAGGCGACTTGCCGGCAAGCTCCAAGGAGAGGCCGACTGCGAGGGCGGAGTCAGCCCTGCTTCGCATTAAGACGCAGGTGCGCGAGGCATGGGCGGCCGACCTTAGGGAGCGAACTGGAACGGCAAGCGAGCCTCGCGACCCCGAGGATGATGATGCCGAGACGGGGTCGCTCAAAGTCGACGACCGGTCCATGTGCTCTACTAGGGTTGGCGGAGTTGGGCTCCTTAGCGAACTTCCGCAGCGAGCCAACGTAGTCCTTCAGGCAGCCAAAACTGCAATGGAATCGTCCGGAAACCTGAAACGATCCGTCAAGGAGGTAATGGTTGAGTCCCTACACCATCTGTATGAAATGGTTTTGAAACTAGCGGACTCCCGGACTCGCCACTTGACGGAGCTTCAAAGGGAGAAGGCGAACCAAGAGCGGAGGCTCCTGGGGCTGGAACGGGCTCACGCAAGAGCGCTGCGAGTCGCTGAGGAGGGTTTCCGCGAGGACAGGATGGCCCACCGAAAGATCCTGGAGAAAATATCCAGCGAGGTGGCAGCCCAGAGAACCATCTTGGTCTCGGATCTGGGAGACTCCATGGACCAGCTAAGGGCGGCCGTGGCACGTGGGGGAAAGACCTCAGCGCCAGCTACTGGAGAGGGGGTTGCGGCTGGAGGAAACTTTGGGTCCCTGCGAGCGAGCGTAGACGGCCTAAAAGACATGCTGGAGAGGACGCCGGTGAGGGGTTCTCAATTAGGGGAGAATGAGATTATCGTGGAGGTCAGGAGACTCAGGCAGGAGCTGGGCGAGGTGGCTCAAATAACGACTGCTTTGCGAGATGGCGTCTGCAGGGCTGCTGCGTCGAGTGAACTGGCGGTCGCAAGCGGGAACAGGGCGGAGACGGGCATTGCTGGGATCCAGAATGTCTTGGATGGAATCGCTCAGGAGGTTCACGGAGTAACACGGAAGGAGCAGGTGGTCCATATCACCCAGGGTCTAGAGGGAGTGCAGGAGACCTTTAAGAAGGAAAGCGAGAGGCTCTACTCTAGGGTGGTAAGGGGGTTCGAGGTCATGGGAGATGACCTGCAGGCAGCGGTGGCGATGAGGCCCGCGGGCCTGAACCTGATGGACGAGTTGGCAGGGTTCGATGAGGCTGCTGGGAACGGAGAAGGAGCGGGAAGGACGACGGACCACGGACAGTGGCAGACGGCTGGCTCCCGGAAGTCTAGGCGGAGGACTGCAGGGAGAACTCCCGGGGCAGAGGGAACGCCTGACTTCCCGCCGAAGCCACGCTATCCTCTCACAGTCCAGTCAACCGACCCTGGTCACACCTCTGCGGGGGTCATCCGGATGGTAAAGGAGAGGGTGGACGTTTCGGAGCTGGGAGTAGGAGTGGACTATGTTCGAAATGTCCGAAACCAGAAGGCGGTTCTGGGCCTGGCCTCGGAGGAGGATCGCGAGACGCTGCGCATAGCCATTGCGGAAAAGTGCCCGGATCTTAAAACTACCAAAACTAGCCTTCGGAGGCCATTGCTCCGACTGGTGGGAGTGGTGAGGGGCCAGACCGATGCTCAGATCCCGGGAGCAATCAGGAGGCAGAACACGTCCTTGCTCGGGGACATCCAAAATGTGGAAGGCAGGATGCGGGTGATTCGGAGGACCAAGGGCCGGATACCGGAAACAACCAATGTTGTCCTTGAGGCTGATGCGGAAATATGGGCACGCCTCCGGGACAACAAGGTGAGAATAGGGTACCAGGTAGTAATGGCCTTTGACCAGTCACCGGTGGTTCAGTGCTATGGCTGCCTCCGCTACGGTCATTATGCAAGAGACTGCAAACACCAGCGGACCTGCGGATATTGCGGAGGTGACCATGACACCAAAGAGTGCCCTGGGCGAGACGCGGACCCCAGATGCGCGAACTGCGAAAGGGTCGGGGGAGCGGTGGCTGGAACATCACACCCAGCCTACAGTAGTGAGTGCCCGGAGTGGCAAAAATGGGACCGGTTGGCCCGTACACAGGTGAGATATTGCTGAGGGCGGCGATGGCGTGACACCAGGCGTGGCTGCGCCGACCCAGGGTAATATGGCCAGAAAGGTAAAGGTGGTCCAGCTCAATCTTGGTAGGGGCTACGCCGCAACGAAGGAGTGTCTTAAAGAAGCCGAAGATGAGGGGGTTGGGGTGCTGCTACTTCAAGAACCGTATGTGGGGGCCAAGGGCTATCTCACCACCAATTTCACCACAGTCCAGCAAACCCTCGGGGAAGGGCCGGTGAAAGCGGCTATAGTTATCATGGACCCTACGGCAAGGGTAGTGGTGAACCCGGAGCACCTGTCGAAAAACATAGTGGCGGCGACGATTCAGTTTAGGGATGCAGCGGTGTGCATGAGTAGTGTCTACTTTGAGGGAGACCGTCCAATCGAGGGATACCTGTCCGACCTAAAAGCCATCCTGGACGCCAACGTGGGAGTCGGGACAATAGTTGGGGGAGATGTTAATGCGTCCAGCCACTGGTGGGGTTGCAAGGACGAGGACGGGCGGGGAGCGGACTTCGTCGATCTGTGTTCGGAGTGTGGGTTGAACATCCTCAACCGGGGGGAAGCACCCACATTCCACACATGGAGAGGCGGTAGGCTGTTCTCCAGCATCGTCGATGTCACTGTTTGCACCGATCAGTGGCTGGGACGCATTGAACACTGGGGGGTAGAGTTGGAGGGCACTGGGCTGACGGACCATCGACGTATACAATTCAGCGTCACCTGCGGAGGAAATGGGCCTGCGCCCGCAATCAAGTCGACTAGAAGGTACAACGCAAACAAAGCCAAATGGCCTCTGTTTGCGAAGCTACTGAAAGGTCGGCTTGTGAGCGGGGGCATCACGGTGGAGTCCATCGAAGCCCTATCCTCCCACGAGGAACTGGACATTGTGACGGCGAGCTTGACGGAGATGGTCCAAGCTGCGTGTGTGGGTTCCATGCCAGGGATAAGGGGTGACTCCAGGGCCAAAGGGTCAACATGGTGGACGGTTGAACTCACTGAACTCAAGGCGAAAGTGAGAACACTAAGAAGGAGGATTGCCACAGCGAACCCGGTGCGCAAAACCCTGGTCTTCGCTGAGTATGTGGAGGCCAGAGATGGGTACAAGGCTGCTATGGAGAGGGCCATCACGGAGAGCTGGAGGAACTTCTGCTCGGCGCAGAAGGGGGAGGACCTCTGGAAGACCTCTTATAGGGTAATAAAGAAGTGCCTGGTAGCGGAGTCGAGTCAGGAGTGCCTCCTGAAGTCCCCGGCTGACAGTACTACCCTGGGGAGGAAGGAGTCGGCGGAGCTCCTTGCCAGGACCTTTTTCCCAACGGATGACCCTTTACAGGATGATGAGTGGCACAGAGGGATCCGGAGTGAGGCAGAAGCGATCCGGAGAGCGGCGGCAAGCCACTCGCCGGGAGTGCCCATGGTTCCCTTCACGGAGGCGGAGACCATGGAGGTTTTCAGGGGTATGAACCCCAACAAGGCGCCGGGCGAGGACGGGATAACTTCGGATATAGGCCAGAAAGTATTTGAGACGTGCCCGGGGGTGCTGCTGGCCGTTTTCAACAGTTGTTTGGCACTCTCGTACTTCCCAGGGTGCTGGAAGGCGGCCTATATCCGAGTTATTCCAAAACCAGCCAAGGCCGACTATGGAGTCCCCAAGGCCTACCGCCCTATCGGGTTGCTCCCGGTGTTGGGTAAGGTTCTTGAGAAATTGGCGTTCAACAGGCTCACCTGGGAACTCTCAAGGGGAACCGGCCTCAACCGGAGGCAGTATGGCTTTGTGCCTCAAAAAAGCACGGAGGATGCCCTCTACGATGCCATAACTCCAATCAGAGAAGCGCTCAAGGAGAAGCAGGTTGCAGCCCTTGTGTCGCTGGATATCGAGGGGGCATTTGACGGAGCTTGGTGGCCCGTAGTCATAACCCAGGTCCGGAAGCATTGCACGGATGACTGGATCACGGGCCTTCTCTGCAGCTATCTGGACGGTCGGAAGGTGAAGCTGAACTACTTGGGGGAGAGTGTGGAAGTAGACACTGCCAGGGGATGCGTCCAGGGATCGATTGGGGGCCCCTTACTGTGGAACCTCCAGCTGGACCCTCTGTTGGTGGAGGCCGATGGGGAGGTGGCCCAGCTCCAGGCTTTCGCTGATGACATAGTGGTCGTGGCGAGGGCCAGGACAGTGGCCGAGCTGAATGAGAGGGTCAACAGCGCCCTGAGGATGGTGGCCAACTGGGGGATAAGGCACAAGCTGAAATTTGCCCCCCACAAGACCCAGGCGGTCATTATCACCAGGAAGCTGAAATATGATGTTGAACCCTCTTTCAGCATCCTTGGAACCCGAATCTCCCTCACTGACTCAGTTAGGCTCCTGGGGGTCACCATCGACCGGAATCTCGGGTTCGGTCCCCACCTGGACATCGTCACCGCGAAAGCCCTCAACCTGTATAAAATAGTGGCGCGGATGGCAAAGGTCAGGTGGGGTCTGAACCCAGAGATACTAAGGACTATATACGCCACAGTGGTGGAACCCACCATGCTCTACGCGGCCGGGGTTTGGGGGGATGTTGCGGGCCGGGTGCATGTTAAGAGGAGGATGGACCGTGTGACAAGAGTCTTTGCAATTAAAATATCAAAGGCTCATCGCACGGTCTCACTTATATCCAGCGCAGTCTTGGCACGCATCATCCCGCTAGACTTACGGCTGCGGGAGCAAATGGAGTTGTACCTGGTGAAGAGGGGGAAATCACTCCCGGAGATCCCTGGGCGCACACTCCAAAAACGAGTGCACCCGTCAGAGCTTCCCCACCCGGCTAAAAGAAGGCGCCATGGATTTGGGATGGTGACGGGGGAGGAACTGGTGGAGCCCTCATCGGACGAGGCGATCCGCTACTACACCGACGGGAGCAAAATAGAGGGCAGAGTCGGAGCGGCGATCTCGATGTGGATCGGAGAGAAAGAGACGGCCTACGTGAGTTTCCGCCTAGGCGACCATTGCTCAGTATACCAGGCGGAGATGACAGCGCTCCACAGAGCGGTTGAGATCGCAATAAAGAAAAAGAAGGCTGTAAAGGTTTTCTGCGATTCGAGGTCGTCCCTCCAGGCTGTCTGTGACCCTGCCACTCTTAATCCGATCGCAGTGGAGATTCGGGAGAAGCTGGAGTTGGCGGAGACAGAGGGGCATCCAGTCCAGCTGTACTGGATAAAGGCGCACGCAGGATTGGCGGGTAATGAAAGGGCGGATGAGCTCGCAAAGAAGGCCGCGCTCAAGGATAAGAGGGCACCGGTCTTCGACAAGTTCCCCATCTCCTATGCAAAACGAGCCATCCGACAGAAAACCCTTAGAGAGTGGCAAACCAGGTACCAGGAAGCGGAGACTGCATCGGGTACCCGCCTGTTTTTCGCGGATGTGCATACAGCCAAGTCCATAATGGAAAGAGTGGGGAACAGAAGCACCATCGCCCAGCTTTTCACGGGGCACGGGGGTTTGAGGCAGTATCTGCATAGATTTAAGTTGACAGACTCCCCACAATGCGTCTGTGGCGACGGGGCGGAGGAAACAGTAACCCATATCCTCACGGAGTGTCCAAGGTTTGGGCTCGCAAGATGGGAGTGTGAGTGTGAGCTCAATGTTAGCCTATCTAAGGACAGTTTTGAGAGGGTTATCTCGGTTGCCGGCTCCAGAAAGATCTTTCTGAGGTTTGCGGAAAGAGTTCTGCGCTTGGCAGCAAAGGCAAACGGGGCCACAGCCATCTAATTTCCATAAAATGTATCAATTGCTGGTGGCGCAACTGCTAGTTAGTGCTCAGGGGGTGGGGTATACTAAATAAGATTAGGATCAAAATGTAATAGTTAACAGATGCTGCAAAACATCTAGCATCAGTGGAGATGTGACACTAAATTATTAATTGTGTGTTATTAATTAATTCTTATTTAATTAAAAAATTTTGAATTGTTGTTTCATTACATTATTGCTCGTTGACATATTACTATTTAAAATTATTTATAGATTGTATTTGAACGAATCTGTGTTAAATCAAATTGTCTTGGCTAATTTATTCTCGTATTATTGTTTTATTCATTTTATACTGCTTAACTACATTATTCCTCGTGGGCATTTTACTTTTTAAAATTATTTATAGATTGTGTTTGAACTATTCTGTGTTAAATCAAATTGTCTTGATTAATTTATTCTCGTATTATTGTTTTATTCATTTTAAACTGCTTACATAATTGCTCGTGGACATTTTACCATTTTAAATTATTTATTAATTATGTGTTAATTATTGCTTAATGAAATTGTTGCTTTTAAATGTGTAAATTTTATGATTGAAATTGCTACAGTAATAGGAACTGCTACAGGAATAGTATGAATAATTTTAATTGATGCTGTTAAGGAAGCACATCTCTGATGTTGAGATGGGGTGTAGTTATCTTTATCCTATAGTCTAAAAATAATATAATTGTATAACTGAGCATGTTAGATTTTAAGAATGTGTTGCATGATAGGTGTAAATATTATAAGATTATTATGAAAAGAAAATATAAAAAGATAAAACAGATAAAAGAATCAACCTCCGAAAAAGAAAAATCGGAGAGATAAGAATGAGGCGTGTAGGGGTTTTAGCCCGTGAGAGTCGTGGCAGTACCTGGGCCTCCCTTCCCAGGTCTCCATAATGGATTTCCCCTGCACGCCAAAAAAAAAAAAAAAAAAAAAAAAAAAAAAAAAAAAAAAAAAAAAAAAAAAAAAACCTAACCTAACCTAACCTAACCTAACCTAACCTAACCTAACCTAACCTAACCTAACCTAACCTAACCTAACCTAACCTAACCTAACCTTTTTTTTTTTTTTTTTTTGTTGACGGAGTGGGAAATGCATTTACGCATCCCCCCTGGCCTAAGGGTGACCTGTGCAATGGGGGGTATAACGGACTCTCGCCCAGGCGAACTACCGTTTAAAACCCACTCCGGCGTAACCCTCCTGGCTGGTATTGGAGACGCCGCGGTCCCGCTTTACAGCTTAATCCGCTGGGCGCCTCCCAGCCCGCTCCGAAGAGCCCCACGCCAAGGAGGAGACGACTGCGTACGCACACAGCGATCTCCCCAAACGGTAGAGCCCGTGCAATGCGGGTCCTTCACCCGCGTGGCTCTAACGGAAGTTCGGGCGAGCAGCGAATGAACGCTGAGTTCGCCTTCCCTCCCTCCGTCCGCCTGTGGTGTGAGTTGCTTTCCAGCCGCCGGAACGGCCTTCCAGCAGTCACACCACACCCACATCCAGGGCGACCCGGGTTCGCTTTCCGGGTGCGGATTTCGGGGTGTCCCCCCCCCGTCCTCCGACCCTTCAAACTCCCCCTCGTGCCCTCCACCTCCATGGTGTGGGTTCTCGTCCGGACAGGTTTCACGACCCTCCTGGTCGATCCACGTATCCTTCAGATAGGCCACACCAACACGTCAACAGCGGCAGAACAGCGGAAGCTGTCCGGGGCGGCCCACCCCATTCAGCAACCTCTGCCGCGACCCACAACTGGTGACGAGACGGTTTTTCCTAAGAAAATCCGCTCGTCACCAAACCCTCCCCAGATGACAGAGGGAAGCTGTCTATGGGTGGAGACCACCCCTTCTAGCGACCCTCTGTCACCTCCCCGTGTGCCGCTCTTTGTCTGGACCCTCACCCCGACCCTTCCCGGTATGGGTAGCCCTATCCGGTATAGCGTCGAGGATCATTGAGCCACGCAAGCCCCCCCACCACGGCAAGGTGGCAGCACATTCGGGGGGGAACCTAACCTAACCTAACCTAACCTAACCTAACCTAACCTAACCTAACCTAACCTTTTTTTTTTTTTTTTTTTTTTTTTTTTTTTTTTTTTAACGTTGAGAAATCCTCATGGATACCCACCGCCTGGGGAAAAGCGGTGGGTTATGTCGGACTCTTACCGACTAAAACTCAACGGCGTTCCTGCATTCCACATGTATGCGCTGTATATGTGAGACCGCGAACATTCTTTCACGCACACAGCTGTGGTGGCCCATTTTACTGAGCCCCGTCTTTGTTGTCCATCTGAGAGGCGCGCGGGAACACGCGCCACGCCATCTCAAGCCCTTGTGAGCGATTGACTTCCCCAAGTCATTCGCTCAGGCGTTTATCAGGGTGGGAGACACTTGTATCCTGATCCCTGGGTACCTGATCTACCTGGATGGGCGGCAGATCAACCTGCATGCTACTTCCTGCCACTGTTTCAGGCAGCTGGTTGACTGGGTTTGCCAACCAGGTATTCCTTCTTCTTTTAGGTGGGGCAGAACAAGCCTTGCTACCCAAAATATGCTCCGATGGTTTTGTGTTCGCAGCGCAAATAACACAATGCGCCTTTGCTGAGCACTTCACTGCCTTGTGTCCCTTCTCACCGCAGCGGTAGCACAAATCACTCCTGTCAACGTCAGATTTGCACTGAACAGCCACGTGCCCTTTCTCAAAACATCTGAAGCAGCGCATGGGTCTTGGCTCCAGCAGCTTTACGTGAGCCATGATCCATGGCAGCCTCAGTGTGCCAACCTCACAGATAGTTTTAGCCGCCGAAACGGGGCATCGGACCCAAACATGGCCATTCCTGGACCAGTTCCGGACTATCTCTCCGCATTTAATTTCCTCCTGGGCACACCCTCCAGCCTCGGCTACAGCAGCCAGGATTTCCGCCGGGGTGATTGAGTCGTCCAGGCCAGAGACACGGACACTCGCTGTCTTACATGGCCTGGATACTCGGACCAACTCTGGACTAAGTACTTCCGTCAGTTTGTTAGCGAGGGCATCAGCCTTGCTCCCACTATTTTCTCCCGGCACCTCGAGCATTCTCGCACCCGTCACACATACTCGGAAGGTGAGTCGCTCCTCGATCCCAAGGTCAGGGAGTTTGATTTTCCGTTTGGCCTCTGCGATAGCCATTGGATAGGTCATACCCTGTGCTTGGGCCTCCGGCTGTAAGGTTAATACCACAGCGGAAGAAGTCGGTGGTATAAGCTTTCTAGCCTTTTTTGCTTTCTTTGCCTTCTTAGGCTTTTTCCTGGCTTGTGAAGCCTGTAATTGTGAAGCCTGTGCCTGCTTGTTGGCAAGATTCAGTCCCTTCTTTAATACTTTATTGTAAGGTTCCCTCATTGTCTTTTCCGAATTAACACTCGGTAGAAGACCTTTTCCTCCTTTCGTTTTTGTTTTTGGGGCCCGTGTGTTCAGCGCAACCCCCGGAGGTCGAGATTCCGATGGAGGTGGATCCGATGGCAAATCAGGAACCGCAAAATCATCCACACAAAGAGATAGTCTCCGGTCCGCAGCTAGCGGAGGCCTCATCCGCACTTCTGGGAGCAACCTTTCTTCAATCCCATCAAACCGAGCGCTCATCATGTTGCCCACCTGGCACATTATGGAGCGCACCAGCTCGTCGGTATCGATTGGCATTCTCGGTGGTGAGGCTGTTCGAGGCGGCGCTTCCACCACCACGTTTGGTCGTCTCCTGTCTTCCTCCATTTGAGAGCGCAGGTCCGCCAACTCCTTGCGGAGCCCCGCCATCTCCTTCTGTAACCGTTCGTTGTCCGCCTTCATACGACGCGTCTCGTCGGAGGTGCAGCGAACCATCAAGGAATCACAGGCATCCTTGATATTATCCGCTGCATCTTTCAGAACGCGGACAAACGTACCCTTTAAATTTTTGGAACTTGTGGCCACCTTATGGATGGCGGCCACACTGTCCGTCACCAACTTTGTAAGCTCCTCCGTGCTTCCAGCGTCAAAGTTCGACTCAGCAGGCTGAGACGAGACGCTTGGTTTTTCCCGTAAATGGCGGGTTGAAGCGATGAGCTCGGACTCTGCCTCGAGCATCATTCTCTCGCGTTCGGCTTCAACCAACGCCATTTTGGCCTTTGCCAGGCCAACGTACTGTCCAGTTGTTGGGGGACGACCTCGCCCTCTTTTTGCAACCTGCTTTCGCGGCGCGATGTCGTCACCGGTTTCCACATCCACAGCGCGTTTGCGCTTCTGTCCGTTTGGACTGTCATAGTCATGTTCCTCTACACTGCTGCTAGAATAAGCATCTTCCTCATCCGTCAAATTGTAATTTACTGTATACATTTTTGTTCCCACGATTAGGGCCGATATAAAAAGTACGCCCCCGGGTGACGCCCATTCCGGGGGTAAGGCTAGATACTACAGAGGTCGCCTGGTATCTGTAGGTTTTAACGACTTGGCTGTCGGGTTTTATAGAGATTTCCTTCTCGCGGGCCGGCCAATGAAGGCAAGCCCTCCGTTCTGGTGTCTCTCAACTACCCCATAACGTCGCCAGATGGGGATCGTTGAAGAGAGACACCAGAGTACGGAGTGCTAGAGGAGTCGACGTGCCTCCTCTAGTTTTTGGGCGGTAGTGCTCGACGGCAGTGTAAGTGCACGCCGAGCCCGCCCCCTAACCTAACCCATTTCCCTCCCCAGTGTGGCGGTGACAAAGCAGCTTCTCAACCGAAAAGCTGCTAGTCACCACCCCCCACCCCCCCTGCCGGATATTCGCCATGGGCTGAAAGAATCCCCCATAAGGAGAAAGTCTCAGCCGATGCCCAGGGTGCACCAGCCCAGATGCTGCGTTCTCTCCGGATCGAGATCAAGAGAGACTGCAACACCCAGGCCAACGTGGAGGAATCCGGCCCGCACCCCAACCTAACCTAACCTAACCTAACCTAACCTAACCTAACCTAACCTAACCTAACCTAACCTAACCTAACCTAACCTAACCTAACCTAACCTAACCTAACCTAACCTAACCTTTTTTTTTTTTTTTTTTTTTTTTTTTTTTTTTTTTTTTTTTTGTTTTTTTTTTTTTTTTTTGACAGGGTGGAAAATCCTTTATGGATTCCCCTCACCATGGGAGTAGTGAGGGGATATGTGGGACTCACCCGCCACCCCCCCTCAGAATGAGAGGGGGCGGCAAAGCGCAACCCACTAAAAACCACCCTGGCGTACCCTCCTGCCGGCTCGGAGACAGCGTGGAACCTGCCGAAGCCTTACCCACGCTGCCTCCCGGCTGCCCCAGCCACTGCCGGGGCTACCCGCGCCTAAGGAGAGAGGGGCCGAGCACGCCTGGTCCCTCTCCCAGACAACCCAGTGGCTAGCCTACGGCGAGCCAGGGACTCCCATCCCCGACCCGCAGCCACTAAGGGTTGAGGCGGGCGGCAAAACGCCGCCGCCTCAACCCCTGCCGTCTGCGCCGGAGCGGATGCGCCTGAGGGGACTCCTCGCGCTCACGCTCCGAGGCCTCCTTCTGCGAGATGACACACTCGCAGAAGGAGGCCACAGCCCTCCAGGACCTGTCGCTGCACAGCATTGCAGACACAACGCTGTGCAGAGAGAGGTCCCACTGCCCGATAGCCAGTGCCATGTCGGCGCGCTCCGAACTCCACCGGCTGCACACCGCAAGGGTGTGCTGAGCCGTGTCGTCCGGATCGCCGCACTCATGGCACTGCGGGCCGGGCTCCCTCCCAATTTTGTGCAGGTAATGACCGAAACAACCGTGTCCGGTCAATACCTGCACAAGCCGGTATGATGTGGCGCCGACTGCCCTCCCCAACCAGGTGTCCAGCGACGGGAGGATCGCCCCTATGGTCCGAACCCCATAGGGAGCGTCCTCCAGGTGCGCTTTCCACCTGTCCCGCAGTCGGCGCGCCATCATACGGCGCGTCCCCTCAACCTCCTCAGGGTCCGGGCGTTCACCCCTAGCCCGGGCCCTGGACCTAACTGCGTAGGTCTCAGCCTGCACTTCCGCATCGAGCTCCCAGGGCGGTGTGCAGGCGAGGAGGCAGGCCGCGGCGTGGGCCACCGTCACGTAGGCCCTCACAATCCGGAGGGCCACCACCCGCTGAGGCCTCCGTAGCAGGGCCCGGTTCCGGGCGGACAGCTTGTCCGCCCAGATGGGGGCCCCGTACAGAGCCATGCTCCTTGTGACACCGGCATATAACCGGCGGCACAAGGAGCCCGGCCCACCCACGTTCGGCAGAAGCCTGCTCATCGCCGACGCGGCGCCCACAATTCGGGGAGCCAGCTGGGAGAAGTGCTCCCCGAAATTCCAGTGCCGGTCCAATATAAGCCCCAAATACTTGATGTGGGGCTTGATCCTGACCGGCACACCCCCCAGTGTGAGCGCCGCGCCCGCGGGCAACCTCCACCCCCGCCCCCCGAAGACTATCGCCTCAGTCTTCGGGAGGGCCACCTTAAGGCCGAGCCGGCCAATCCGGTATATGGCCAGCTCGGCCGCCGCTTCCGCCCGGCAAAGCGCCTCCCTCATGTCGGTCCCACGAACGGCCACCATGGTGTCATCTGCATAGCAGATGGTGGCCGTACGTGGGAGCAACTCCCCCCTGATGGCCCAGTCGTACCCCAGGTTCCACAAAAGTGGTCCGAGCACGGAACCCTGGGGCACACCACAGGCCATCCCCGTCGACCCCCGTCGACCGTCCGTCTGCTCATAGAGCACTACCCTTTCGGTGAGGTAGTGCTCTATGACACGCTGCAGGTAGGGAGGCACTCGATGGTAAGTGAGTGCCTCCCTTATCACCCCAAAGGGGAGGGTTCCAAACGCGTTGGCGATGTCCAACGACACCGCCACGACACCCTCCCCTCTGCTCGACGCGTACTCACAGAAGTCCCTGAGGGACTTCAGCGCGTCGAGCGTAGACCGCCCTTCCCGGAACCCGAACTGTCTATCCGAGACGTTCGGGCCGGCGGTCTCCAGGTGCCGCTGGATTCTGGAGGCCAGGATTCGCTCCATGATTTTCCCGGCCTCATCCAGCAGCACAATGGGGCGATACGCAGACGGACTGTCCGGGGGTCGACCCTCCTTCCGGAGGAGGCATAGCCTCCCCTCCTTCCACACCTTCGGGAACCGTCCCTCCGTCAGGCAGTCGTTCATCAACTGCCTGAGACGGTCCCCGAGGTGTTTTAAGGCGATGGGGAGTACCCGGCCCGGTACTCCATCGGGCCCCGGGGCTTTCTTGCAGCCCCGGAGCCTGTCCACCGCCCTCTCGAACTCGTCGTCGCTAACCGGAGCGACGGCGGGTTCGAGTGGGTCCTCCAAGTCCCCCGGTGGCTCGGACATCACCGGGGGAGTTATCGAGGGGGCTGCCGGAAACAGCCCCTCGATGACCCTCCTCAGGAGGGGGGGCTCCAGGGAGTCCATGGGGGGGGCGGTGCGCATTTTATTGCGCACCACCCTGTATGGCCGCCCCCACGGATCCCTGTCAAGGGTGGCCAGGAACGAAGCGTATGCCTCTTCCTTGGCCACCGCTATTGACAGCACCAGTGCCCCCTTTGCTTCCTTGAGGGCCCTGTGGAGCCCCTCCTCCTCCTCGTCGGTGTGCCGCCTGCGCCTACAATGTTGGTAGGCGCGGCGGGCACCGTTACTGGTGGTCCGCAGGGCCGCAATGTCTGCAGACCACCAGTAAACACACCTCCGGGCGAAGAGCTTCCTCGCCCGGGGCATGGAGGCTCCGCACACCGCCTGAAGCGATGTGCGGAACCTACGCGCCCTCTCCTCCACCCCGAGGGCGGCGGGTGGGGCAGCACACCACGCCTCCACCATCGCCGCCTCGTCCGCCCTGGCCCTGTCCAGAAGGGACAGGGACCATTTGGGGAACTCCTCCCCTCCCCCCCTTCGCCCCCCCCTACTCCCCCCCTGCGGGATGGGTGGCGGCTGGCCTGCTACTGTGGAGACCCTCATTCTAATATATAGATGATCCGAGAGGGTCTCCACATCCTCCAGGACACGCCAATCTGTGAGGCGTGCGGCTATGGCAGGGGTCGCGAACGTGACGTCCACGATGGAGCCCCCCTGCCGCCGCACGCATGTATTGGCGCTGCCCTGGTTGATTACCTCCAGGCCATTCACCGCCACCCAATCCCGCAACTCTGCCCCGCGCACGTCCGTTACGGGGGATCCCCAAGCCGCGCTTTTCGCGTTGAGGTCCCCCAGGACGATGATTTGGCGCGGGGCTGCCCTCCTCGTTACCCCCCCCAACCCAACGAGGAAGGCCTCGAAAGCGGCCAGCGGCCTAGTGGGGGAGAAGTACACCGCAACAAGTACGGTGTCGCTCCCCCATCTGGCCGCCACAAACCCCGGGCCGCTTTCGATCTTCGTCAGGGGGGGACTACTCCCCACCGCCGGCACCACCACGGCAACCCGCTCGTCCGTCGACCCCGCCCAATTGGGCAGGGGAGGGACGAGGTAGGGCTCCGCCAGCACCGCAACGTCAATCGACCACTCCGCCATAGACTGCATGAGCAGGTCCTGTGCTCTGGCGGAGTGGTTGACGTTGGCCTGCAGGAGCTCCAAATGGTGTGCTGGCATTTAGAGCTCCATGCAGGTCTCCTCGGTGGCCCGGCCGGCGGCTGTCGCTGCGGGGGCATCTACATTCATACCTTCAGGGCGGGTGCGCTGAGGCCTTATGTCCCGCCCTTTGGTGTGTGGGGGGAAACACTTTCTTCCCCCCAACATGTGGTTGGCCGGGAGCTTGGCCTGGTGGCATACCGCACACCACGCCGGCTCCCAGCACTCTGCCATCTTGTGCCCCTCCTTGCTGCACCGGAAACAGGCATTAGTCCGGTCAGTCTTGGAGGGGCACAGGTCCCTTGAGTGGCCGACACCGTAACAGCGGAAGCACCGCATCGGTGTCGGCCCAACCGCTGTGACCCTGGCGGAGGCCCAGCCCACCAGAATCCGTCCCGCCTTCTGCAGGGCCATCGCGGCCTGCACAGGGCACTGGACCAGGACCGATCCAGTGCCGTCGTACATATTGCGCACGGCCCCCACCTTGACCTGCTCCGTTGAGCAGGCCCCCGCTGCGGCGACGGCTATCGCCACCGACTCTTTCGTGGCCGACTCGTCCAGGCCGGCGATCTGGACGCCGGCCATCTTGACGGGTCGGCTCACGTCGGCGACGTCTCCGACTAACCCCTGCAGCTTTGCTGCAAGGGTGTCCGCCGCCTTGTGGCCCTCCTCCCCAGGGACCTCAATGATGCGGGACCCCGTCATCGAGGTCCTGACCCTGACATGCTCCAGGCCCACCTCTTTCAGGCTAAGGCCGTTGATGGCCTTAGCCATGGTGGCCTGCAGGGTGGTGGTGGCCCCCTTCTTTAGGGTGACCACCACCGCTGCCGTCTTTGGGGCGGTCAGTTTTACGGGCCTGGGCCCCTGCGCCGCCTTCCCGGTCTTCTTAGTTGGGGGAGGGGGAGGAGCCTTCGCTTTCCCCTTCCCCTTCTTACGGACCACCTCCGACCACGACATTTGCGCGGCTGGAGGTGGCAACTGCTCCGAGGGACCGGGTCCCTCCTCCGAATTCCTCAGTACCCTCGGTGGCGGGGCAGCCTTAGCAGGCTTGGCGGCCGCCTTCCTGGGGGCCTGAGCGGGGGCAGGGGCTGACGCTGTCGCAGCCTTGGCCGCCTTGGCCTTTGGCCGTCCATCGCCCAACCTGGCCTTGGCTATCGGCTCCAGGTCTGAAACCGGGGCCGGGGAAGGCCTAACAACCCGCGGCTGTGAGGGGCCAGCCACAGGCTTGGCGGCCCTCCTTTCGTGCGCCAGGGGGGGGCGGAGGACGGGCTCCGCCGGGAGGCGCCTGCTTACCTCCTCAATTCGGTCACTCACCATTCGACCGAGGCTAAGGAAGAGGTCACGTTTCATGACCTCTATTGCCTCGGTCAATTCGGCGGTGCCGAATTGGAGGGCAGCAGACACGGGGACGGGGCCAGGGGCAGCCGGGACCTCCCTTTCGCTGAAGGCCGTGCGGAGGGCCTTCAGTTCCGCCGAGTTAATGGCGAGTTGCTCCCGCATCCTTTTGTTATCCGCCTTAAGGATGCGGATCTCCTCGCCCTCGGACTTGGCCGCCTCGACCTCGTCCATGTTCCCCAGAATTCTACGGCAGGCCCGGTTCATCCGGCCCCACACTTCCCCCTTGAGGTTGCCGGATAACCGGGCCGCCTCGATAATCTCCCGTGCAGCCTGCCGGGTGGCGTCTATCGGGTCAACCTCAAGTTGACCCTCCAGACCGCCACGACTCACAGAGAGCACGGGGGAACGTGAAGCCGAGCGGGACCGCTCGGCAACGACTTTCCTCCCCCTCTTTTCCCCCTTGGAGCGGAGCTCCGGGTAACCACTCCGGTATTCCACCGCGGGGTCCACCACCTCTTCGACCTGGGGCGCAAACTCAGGCTGCAGCAAGTACTGCCGAGCCCTGAGTCTGGCCGCTGCCAGCCCCGAATACGCCCCCTTGGGCTTTCCCCTAATGGCCGAGTTGACCTTGGCCCCGTGGAGAGGAAGAGGATCATCTTCCTCGTCTTCGTGGACCCTCTTGCTCGCCATCGGAGCATCGAGGTCGACATCGATAATGTCGTCCAAATCGATATCGGATTCCGACATTGCGTCCCCCCCCTCCGGCGAAAACGACCTATATTTGGTAGGCGAGGTCATGACGACCCCGTCTACCTAACCCCCGAATTTCACCCAAATCCGACCGCTAGGACCCAAGTTAGGAGCAAACCTAACTTGAAAACGGTCAAGCGCGAGTCGGATTTAAGGATTCCTATACAAAAGTAGGTTTAGCCCCTGATTTAGAAAAATAGCAATTTCACAATTTTTCAGGGGCTAATTAAACCTACTTGCCGTGGACGTAGACGGACCAAAAAATAACCAAAAAATAGGTCTCAACGAGACCTATAATTTGGTACCGTCAGATTTTAAAAAAGGTTAAAAGGTAAAATGTTATTCAAAAAACAAACTTTCGCTAAAAGCTTAAGTTTGTAACTTGAAAAACACCGGCTACCTTACACAACAAATTAAACTATAACTTTTGACCTAATGGTCAAAAGGTTAAAAAGTTCGAAGAAAAAATTTAACCAATGAAATTTCCTAACTCCCTAATAGACTTAAATATTTTACAACACTACAAACTAAATACTAAAGACTACCAAACACAAAAAATATAAAAAATATTTTCAAAAGTTCCGCACAGAAACACGAGACTTTAAAAAATAAAAATTAACCTACGAAATAAAGAAAACCGAAACCAAAACTACGCTACAATCAGCGGGACCGTTGCCGGTACCCCCACCCAAAAACTGGGCAAGGTGGGATAGCAGCAACACCGACTAAATTGCAACGAAAAAATGTAAACAAACCCTAAAATCTAAGAAAAATTAAGGCTAATATTTACAAATTTTCAAGGCCAATAATTTTGAAACGAAGGTTCCGAAAATTATTGGACCAAGACCAACACAAAATATATACAAGCCGCTATCTTCTAGCCTTTAAAAAGGCTAAAAAAGACAGACGGAAAGACCAAAACAAAAAGATTGAAAAACAGTCAAAAGTGAACAAAAAATAACCAACCGCAAAACCAAAAAACGAAAAAATAAGAAAACTAAGAAGGCTACAGGAAAACAAGAAGCAAGGAAAGGATCAGCAAAAAATGTAGTGTTCTGATTCCGAATCTCGCAACTATTCACCCAAAGGTACCCCAAAATTCACGTCAACCTAACCTAACCTAACCTAACCTAACCTAACCTAACCTAACCTAACCTAACCTAACCTAACCTAACCTAACCTAACCTAACCTAACCTAACCTAACCTAACCTAACCTAACCTAACCTAACCTAACCTTTTTTTTTTTTTTTTTTTTTTTTTTTTTTTTTTTTTTTTTTTTTTTTTTTTTTTTTTTTTAACGTTGAGAAATCCTCATGGATACCCACCGCCGGGGGAAAGCGGTGGGTTATGTCGGACTCTTACCGACTAAAACTCAACGGCGTTCCTGCTTTCCACGTGTATGCGCTGTATAAGTGAGACCGCGAACATTCTTTCACGCACACAGCTGTGGTGGCCCATTTGACTAGGCCCCGACCTTGTTGTCCTTCTGAGAGGCGCGCGGGAACACGCGCCACGCCATCTCAAGCCCTTGTGAGCGACTGACTTCCCCAAGTCATCCGCTCAGGCGTTTATCAGGGTGGGAGACTCATTTGAATCTTGGTCCCTGGGTACCTGATCTACCTGGATGGGCGGTAGATCAACCTGCATGTCACTTCCTGCCACTGTTGCAGGAAACTGGCTGGCTGGGTTTGCTAACCAGGTAGTCCTTCTTCTCTTGGGTGGGGCAGAACAAGCCTTGCTACCCAAGATATGCTCTGAAGGTTTGTTGCTCGCAGCGCAAATAGCACAGTGCGCCTTTGCTGAGCACTTCACTGCCTTGTGTCCCGACTCACCGCAGCGGTAGCACAAATCGCTCCTGTCAACTTCAGATTTGCACTGAACAGCTACGTGCCCTTTCTCTAAGCATCTGAAGCAGCGCATGGGTCTTGGCTCCAGTAGCTTCACGTGAGCCATGATCCATGGCAGCCTCAGTGTGCCAACCTCGCAGATAGTTTTTGCCGCCGAAACGGGGCATCGGACCCAAACATGGCCATTCCTGGACCAGTTCCGGACTATCTCTCCGCATTTAATTGCCTCCTGGGCACACCCTCCAGCCTCGGCTACAGCAGCTAGGATTTCCGCCGGGGTGATTGAGTCGTCCAGGCCAGAGACACGGACACTCGCTGTCTTACATGGCCTGGATACTCGGATTAACTCTGGACTGAGCACTTCCGTCAATTTCTTAGCAAGGGCATCAGCCTTGCTCCCACTATCTCCTCCCGGCACCTCGAGCATTCTCGCGCCTGTTACACATACTCGGAAGGTGAGTCGCTCCTCGATCCCAAGGTCAGGGAGATTAATTTTCCGTTTGGCCTCTGCGATGGCCTTTGGATAAGTCATACCCTGTGCTTGAGCCTCCGGCTGCAAGGTTAGTACAACAGCGGAAGAAGTCGGCGGGATGAGCTTTCTAGCCTTTTTAGACTTCTTCGCCTTCTTAGGCTTTTTCCCTGCTTGGGAAGCCTTTGCTTGTGACGCCTGTGCCTTCTTGTTGACTATATTCTTCTCTAGTCCCTTCTTTAAAACCTTATTGTAGGGTTCCCTCTTCGACTTTTCCAACGGTGCACTCGGCAGTGGACCTTTCCCTCCTTTAATGTTTGGCTTTGAAGCCCGAGTTGTCACCGTGACCTCCGGAAGTCGAGGTTCTGCATCTGAATCCGATGGTAAATCAGGAACCGCAAAATCGTCCACAAAGAGAGACAGTCTCCGGTCCGCAGCTAGCGGAGGCCTCATCCGCACTTCTGGGAGCAACCTTTCCTCAATCCCGTCAAATCGAGCGCTCATCATACTGCCCACCTGGCTCATTATGGAGCGCACCAGCTCGTCGGTATCTATAGGCATTCTCTGTGGTGAGGCTGTTCGAGGCGGCGCTTCCACCACCACGTTTGGCCGTCTCCTGTCTTCCTCCATTTGAGAACGCAGGTCCGCCAACTCCTTGCGGAGCCCTGCCATCTCCTTCTGTAATCGTTCGTTGTCCGCCTTCATACGACGCGTCTCGTCGGAGGTGCAGCGAACCATCAAGGAATCACAGGCATCCTTGATATTATCCGCTGCATCTTTCAGAACGCGGACAAACGTTCCCTTTAAATTTTTGGAACTTGTGGCCACCTTATGGATGGCGGCCACACTGTCCGTCACCAACTTTGTAAGTTCCTCCGTGCTTCCAGCGTCAAAGTTCGACTCAGCAGGCTGAGACGAGACACTCGGTTTTTCCCGTAAATGGCGGGTTGATGCGATGAGCTCGGACTCTGCCTCGAGCATCATTCTTTCGCGTTCGGCTTCAACCAACGCCATTTTGGCCTTTGCCAGGCCAACGTACTGTCCAGTTGTTGGGGGACGACCTCGCCCTCTTTTCGCAACCTGCTTTTGCGGCCCGAGGTCATCACCAGTTTCCACATCCTTGGCGCGTTTGCGCTTCTGTCCACTTGGACTGTCATAATCAAAGTCCTCCACACTGCTGCTATAACAAGCATCTTCCTCATCCGTCAAATTATAGTTTACATTATACATTTTTGTTCCCACGAGTAGGGTCGCTCTAAAATTCACCCCCGGGTGACGCCCATTCCGAGGGTGAGGCTACATACTGCAGAGGTCGCCAGGTATCTGCAGGTTTTTACGACTTTTCTGTCGGGTTTTATAGAGATTTCCTTCTCGCGGGCCGGCCAATGAAGGCAAGCCCTCCGTTCTAGTGTCTCTCAACTTACCCCATAACGTCGCCAGATGGGGATCGTTGAAGAGAGACACCAGAGTACGGAGTGCTAGAGGAGTCGACGTGCCTCCTCTAGTTTTGGGCGGTAGTGCTCGACGGCATTGTAAGTGCACGCCGAGCCCGCCCCCTAACCTAACCCATTTCCCCCCCGTGTGGCGGCGACAAAGCGGCTTTTCAACAGAAAAGCCACTAGTCACCACCCCCCACCCCCCCTGCCGGATATTCGCCATGGGCTGAAAGAATCCCCCATAAGGAGAAAGTCTCAGCCGATGCCCAGGGTGCACCAGCCCAGATGCTGCGTTCTCTCCGGATCGAGATCAAGAGAGACTGCAACACCCAGGCCAACGTGAAGGAATCCGGCCCGCACCCCAACCTAACCTAACCTAACCTAACCTAACCTAACCTAACCTAACCTAACCTAACCTAACCTAACCTAACCTAACCTAACCTAACCTAACCTAACCTTTTTTTTTTTTTTTTTTTTTTTTTTTTTTTTTTTTTTTTTTTTTTTTTTTTTTTTTTTTTTGACAGGGTGGAAAATCCTTTATGGATTCCCCTCACCATGGGAGTAGTGAGGGGATATGTGGGACTCACCCGCCACCCCCCCTCAGAAGGAGAGGGGGCGGCAAAGCGCAACCCACTAAAAACCACCCTGGCGTACCCTCCTGCCGGCTCGGAGACAACGTGGAACCTGCCGAAGCCTTACCCACGCTGCCTCCCGGCTGCCCCAGCCACTGCCGGGGCTACCCGCGCCTAAGGAGAGAGGGGCCGAGCACGCCTGGTCCCTCTCCCAGACAACCCAGTGACTAGCCTACGGCGGGCCGGGGACTCCCATCCCCGATCCGCAGCCACTAAGGATTGAGGCGGGCGGCAAAACGCCGCCGCCTCAACCCCTGCCGTCTGCGCCGGAGCGGATGCGCCTGAGGGGACTCCTCGCGCTCACGCTCCGAGGCCTCCTTCTGCGAGATGACACACTCGCAGAAGGAGGCCACAGCCCTCCAGGACCTGTCGCTGCACAGCATTGCAGACACAACGCTGTGCAGAGAGAGGTCCCACTGCCCGATAGCCAGTGCCATTTCGGCGCGCTCCGAACTCCACCGGCTGCACACCGCAAGGGTGTGCTGAGCCGTGTCGTCCGGATCGCCGCACTCATGGCACTGCGGGCCGGGCTCCCTCCCAATTTTGTGCAGGTAATGACCGAAACAACCGTGTCCGGTCAATACCTGCACAAGCCGGTATGATGTGGCGCCGACCGCCCTCCCCAACCAGGTGTCCAGCGACGGGAGGATCGCCCCTATGGTCCGAACCCCATAGGGAGCCATCATACGGCGCGTCCCCTCAACCTCCTCAGGGTCCGGGCGTTCACCCCTAGCCCGGGCCCTGGACCTAACTGCGTAGGTCTCAGCCTGCACTTCCGCATCCAGCTCCCAGGGCGGTGTGCAGGCGAGGAGGCAGGCCGCGGCGTGGGCCACCGTCACGTAGGCCCTCACAATCCGGAGGGCCACCACCCGCTGAGGCCTCCGTAGCAGGGCCCGGTTCCGGGCGGACAGCTTGTCCGCCCAGATGGGGGCCCCGTACAGGGCCATGCTCCTTGTGACACCGGCATATAACCGGCGGCACAAGGAGCCCGGCCCACCCACGTTCGGCAGAAGCCTGCTCATCGCCGACGCGGCGCCCACAATTCGGGGAGCCAGCTGGGAGAAGTGCTCCCCGAAATTCCAGTGCCGGTCCAATACAAGCCCCAAGTACTTGATGTGGGGCTTGATCCGGACCGGCACACCCCCCAGTGTGAGCGCCGCACCCGCGGGCAACCTCCACCCCCGCCCCCCGAAGACTATCGCCTCAGTCTTCGGGAGGGCCACCTTAAGGCCGAGCTGGCCAATCCGGTATATGGCCAGCTCAGCCGCCGCTTCCGCCCGGCAAAGCGCCTCCCTCATGTCGGTCCCACGGACGGCCACCATGGTGTCATCTGCATAGCAGATGGTGGCCGTACGTGGGAGCAACTCCCCCCTGATGGCCCAGTCGTACCCCAGGTTCCACAAAAGTGGTCCGAGCACGGAACCCTGGGGCACACCACAGGCCATCCCCGTCGACCCCCGTCGACCGTCCGTCTGCTCATAGAGCACTACCCTTTCGGTGAGGTAGTGCTCTATGACACGCTGCAGGTAGGGAGGCACTCGATGGTAAGTGAGTGCCTCCCTTATCACCCCAAAGGGGAGGGTTCCAAACGCGTTGGCGATGTCCAATGACACCGCCACGACACCCTCCCCTCTGCTCGACGCGTACTCACAGAAGTCCCTGAGGGACTTCAACGCGTCGAGCGTAGACCGCCCTTCCCGAAACCCGAACTGTCTATCCGAGACGTTCGGGCCGGCGGTCTCCAGGTGCCGCTGGATTCTGGAGGCCAGGATGCGCTCCATGATTTTCCCGGCCTCATCCAGCAGCACAATGGGGCGATACGCAGACGGACTGTCCGGGGGTCGACCCTCCTTCCGGAGGAGGCACAACCTCCCCTCCTTCCACACCTTCGGGAACCGTCCCTCCGTCAGGCAGTCGTTCATCAACTGCCTGAGACGGTCCCCGAGGTGTTTAAGGGCGATGGGGAGTACCCGGCCTGGTACTCCATCGGGCCCCGGGGCTTTCTTGCAGCCCCGGAGCCTATCCACCGCCCTCTCGAACTCGTCGTCGCTAACCGGTGCGACGGCGGGTTCGAGTGGGTCCTCCAAGTCCCCCGGTGGCTCGGACATCACCGGGGGAGTTATCGAGGGGGCTGCCGGAAACAGCCCCTCGATGACCCTCCTCAGGAGGGGGGGCTCCAGGGAGTCCATGGGGGGGGCGGTGCGCATTTTGTTGCGCACCACCCTGTATGGCCGCCCCCACGGATCCCTGTCAAGGGTGGCCAGGAACGAAGCGTATGCCTCTTCCTTGGCCACCGCTATTGACAGCACCAGGGCCCCCTTTGCTTCTTTGAGGGCCCTGTGGAGCCCCTCCTCCTCCTCGTCGGTGTGCCGCCTGCGCCTACAATGTTGGTAGGCGCGGCGGGCACCGTTACTGGTGGTCCGCAGGGCCGCAATGTCTGCAGACCACCAGTAAACACACCTCCGGGCGAAGAGCTTCCTCGCCCGGGGCATGGAGGCTCCGCACACCGCCTGAAGCGATGTGCGGAACCTACGCGCCCTCTCCTCCACCCCGAGGGCGGCGGGTGGGGCAGCACACCACGCCTCCACCATCGCCGCCTCGTCCGCCCTGGCCCTGTCCAGAAGGGACAGGGACCATTTGGGGAACTCCTCCCCTCCCCCCCTTCGCACCCCCCTTGCCCCCCCCTGCGGGATGGGTGGCGGCTGGCCCGATCCTGTGGAGACCCTCATCCTGATATACAGGTGATCGGAGAGGGTCTCCACGTCCTCCAGGACGCGCCAATCTGCTAGGCGTGCGGCAATGGCAGGGGTCGCGAACGTGACGTCCACGATCGACCCCCCCTGCCGCCGCACGCATGTATTGGCGCTGCCCCGGTTGACTACCTCCAGGCCATTCGCCGCCACCCAATCCCGCAACTCTGCCCCGCGCACGTCCGTTACGGGGGATCCCCAGGCCGCGCTTTTCGCGTTGAGGTCCCCCAGGACGATGATTTGGCGCGGGGCTGCCCTCCTCGTTACCCCCCCCAACCCAACGAGGAAGGCCTCGAAAGCGGAACCTAACCTAACCTAACCTAACCTAACCTAACCTAACCTTTTTTTTTTTTTTTTTTTTTTTTTTTTTTTTTTTTTTTTTTTTTTTTTTTTTGACAGGGTGGAAAATCCTTTATGGATTCCCCTCACCATGGGAGTGGTGAGGGGATATGTGGGACTCACCCGCCACCCCCCCTCAGAATGAGAGGGAGCGGCGAAGCGCAACCCACTAAAAACCACCCTGGCGTACCCTCCTGCCGGCTCGGAGACAACGTGGAACCTGCCTAAGCCTTACCCACGCTGCCTCCCGGCTGCCCCAGCCACTGCCGGGGCTACCCGCGCCTAAGGAGAGAGGGGCCGAGTACGCCTGGTCCCTCTCCCAGACAACCCAGTGGCTAGCCTACGGCGGGCCAGGGACTCCCATCCCTGACCCGCAGCCACTAAGGGTTGAGGCGGGCGGCAAAACGCCGCCGCCTCACCCCCTGCCGTCTGCGCCGGAGCGGATGCGCGTGAGGGGAATCCTCGCGCACACGCTCCGCGGCCTCCTTCTGCGAGATGACACACTCGCAAAAGGAGACCACAGCCCTCCAGGACCTGTCGCTGCACAGCATTGCAGACACAACGCTGTGCAGGGAGAGGTCCCACTGCCCGATGGCCAGCGCCATGTCGGCGCGCTCCGAACTCCAACGGCTGCACACCGCGAGGGTGTGCTGAGCCGTGTCGTCCGGATCGCCGCACTCATGGCACTGCGGGCCGGGCTCCCTCCCAATTTTGTGCAGGTAATGACCGAAACAACCATGTCCGGTCAATACCTGCACAAGCCGGTATGATGTGGCGCCGACTGCCCTCCCCAACCAGGTGTCCAGCGACGGGAGGATCGCCCCTATGGTCCGAACCCCATAGGGAGCGTCCCCCAGGTGCGCTTTCCACCTGTCCCGCAGTCGGCGCGCCATCATACGGCGCGTCCCCTCAACCTCCTCAGGGTCCGGGCGTTCACCCCTAGCCCGGGCCCTGGACCCAACTGCGTAGGTCTCAGCCTGCACTTCCGCATCCAACTCCCACGGCGGTGTGCAGGCGAGGAGGCAGGCCGCGGCGTGGGCCACCGTCATGTAGGCCCTCACAATTCGGAGGGCCACCACCCGCTGTGGCCTCTGTAGCAGGGCCCGGTTCCGGGCGGACAACTTGTCCGCCCAGATGGGGGCCCCGTACAGAGCCATGCTCCTTGTGACACCAGCATATAGCCGGCGGCACAAGGAGCCCGGCCCACCCACGTTCGGCAGAAGCCTACTCATCGCCGACGCGGCGCCCACAATTCGGGGAGCTAACTGTATAAAGTGCTCCCCGAAATTCCAATGTCGGTCCAGGATGAGCCCCAAATATTTAATATGGGGCCTGATCTGGACCAACTCCCCCCCCAGAGTGAGCGCCGCGCCCGCCGGCAGCCTCCACCCCCAAGAACCTAACCTAACCTAACCTAACCTAACCTAACCTAACCTAACCTAACCTAACCTAACCTAACCTAACCTAACCTAACCTAACCTAACCTAACCTAACCTAACCTAATCTAACCTAACCTAACCGGAGGTCAGCAAATGTAAGGCACGATGTCTTATGATAATTTGGGGGAACAAACGCTTGTGCGATCTAATCGACTGATAGCGCCATCTATCGAGTCTTTACGCAACTGCGTGATTATTTACGAATGAATATATATTGAGTTTTAAACGACAGGTGGTGACGACAATATACGTTTATGCTTACGGGAATGTCGCGCGTACAATACGGTTTGAAGTTTTATTTAATTCTGTACGAATCAAATCAACAAATCAACGCGAATGTTTGCTTATGTAATTTACCTATATGTCGATAGATGGCACCAGGTACACGTCGTTGATGATTTTCAATTTAAGTATTCCTTACGGGATCAGGATTGTTAAGCGCTTTTAACTATATAAACAAAAAGTTCAATTTTATTCTTGTGTGATAAATAGTTATAATAATTATACATTTATCAAATCAACACGATTGTTTATGCATATTCCAACGGCCCCAGCTTTTCTTGTTTTTTTTTTTTTACCGAAATGAATATAGCCCGCGCTATGCACGTAAAATAGGAATTGAATGTTATTTAATTTTGGTGCGATACATACATAACAATAATTCTATACGAATCAGATCAACAAATCAACGCGATTGATAACGAATGTATTGTAGCTATTTGACAATAGATGGCGCCAGGTGTTCACATTGTCGATTCGCAATTTATATTCATTGTCATAATTGGTTATTTCCTATGTATAGGATTTTGAGATTTAAATCAAATTATTGTTATTAATTTTTATTAAGTGTATGGAATAATTGTAATGATTTATAAAGTAGGTAGGTACATCTCTGATGTTGAGATGTGGTGTAGGTATTATAAGTAAGGTACAAAGAAAATTTGTAATTGTATTGTATATTGGCCATGTTAGATTTTAAGTAAGGTGTTGCATGTTAGTAGTAAGATAAATTATGATATTGTGTAAACAGAAAAGATAAAATATAACAAGTCTCAACATCAGAAAAAAAAAAAAAAAAAAAAAAAAAAAAAAAAAAAAAGGCGAGATAAGAAAGAGGCGTGTAGGGGTTTTAGCCCGTGAGAGTCGTGGCAGTACCTGGGCCTCCCTTACCAGGTCTCCATAATGGATTTCCCCTGCAGGAAAAAAAAAAAAAAAAAAAAAAAAAAATTTTACCAAGTTGAAAATACGTTACGCATTCCCCCCGCCATGTGAGAGCCGGGGGGGTATGTAGGACTCACGTCCCCGCCCTTCTCCGAGTGAGAAGGAGTAGGGGAGCAACTTACTAAAAACACCTTGGCGTACCCTCCTGCCGGTTCGGAGACAACGTGTTACCTACCTAAGCATCCCCACGTTGCCTCCCGGCGGCCCCAGCCACTGCCGGAGCTACCCGCGCCAAAGGAGAGAGGGGCCGAGCACGCCGGGCCCCTCTCCCAGACAACCCAGAGACTATATTACGGCGGGCGGGGGACTAACTTTACCTAACCTTTTTTTTTTTTTTTTAATGCGCTGAAGCAATGGAAGTGCGTAAAGCTGCCAGAGCGGGGGTGGCACAGCGGCTGGAGGCTTTCACGGCTTTCTAAAAGAAAACAAACAGGAAAAAATAAATAATTTCTGAATTATAAAAAATCAGAAAGAATGATAAGAAACTTAAAAAAAAAAAAAAAAAAAAAACCTAACCTAACCTAAATAATTTTAATGATTTAATTACATGGGAAATAAATAAATAAATAAATAATAATCAGTAGTCTTCTATTGGTAAACAAACATCTTAGCCTGTTTGTGCAAAGTGTGTTTGCGGAGTTGACGGCAGGGTGGAGTTGTTAGTAATCCCGTGCCTATGCCTCCCACTCTGGGAATGAGGTTGTGAGTGTATGCGTTACCAAATTGTTAACTTGCTAGCATCGGTCAGTTGCCGCTGACCCTTTGATTGACTGGCGCCAAGTGCTGAAGAGAGGTCCCGGAGCCAGTTGTGACGCCACTTCATTACCTAACCTGACCGTTTTACTAAGATTAACATAAAACATAATGAACAAAAATACATTTCATAAATTAACCATAATAGTTCAGTGCAATTTGAGCATTGCACATAATTGCGGACTCAAAGGCAGATAGATTTTACTTCTTACTCCATGTGTCAAGTTATATCGGTGTACTCATACTAGACACTTAGTTCTTTTCATTGATTTATTTCGTATTTTCCTTATCCATGTGCATTCGTTTTTTATTATACATGACTTCATCTTCCCTACGAGTTCCGCTTTATTTCACAAGCTTATAGCTTCAATATCAATACAGATGTATAACAACTAAATGTGCAACAATGGCATCACTTTAACAAGGAACACAGCCGCGTCGTACGGTCACGAGCGTTAATTTGGGACCCATTTCAAGAAAAATACGCTTGAAGTCGTCAATGTCATTAGAGATGTCAAGTCATTTGTAACTTTTAGGAAACTCAACCTTATTGTTGTAGAATGTCAGATTGACTTTGGACCTAAGGTGGGTACCAAATTTAATCTCGTGACCGTACGTGGTCGGCCGACCTCACTTTTTTCTTTATTTATTTATTGTTCATGGTACAAGAAGATTTTCATTTTATGTGGCAGTTCCTTAAGCAAGTATTTTCTTTATAATTTACCATACTTACTTGCCATAGGTCCAGGCATCATCACGCCTGGCAGCTCGACCGAGTCATAATCAGGTTACATCGATCTCGTGCCCGCCTTGTTACTTGGTGTACCTGGCATATTTATCTTCGCTCAACAGCGCGTCTCGGGGTACTGTTGATAACGGACGGGTCTTGATCCTATTGGTTCATCTCCTTTAAATATCAATCTAATACCATTAAAAAAAAAAAAAGGAACTCAATAAAACCTTAGCTCGTAAGTATTCCAATAACTTTAGGCGGCCTGGCTGCTACCCTCAGCTTTCCTTTAAAACTTAAAACCCAAGCACTCGTAATAAATACAACTCTATTTTTTCTCTCTCTCTTTACCGAAAATCAACTTCTCAAAATTAGTTCAAATAGCTTTTCTCTATAGCTTATTGTTTTATAACCTTAACTGTTAATTACTCAAATTTCCTTCCTATGTTTATTGCTACTACTTTTCGCTCTACTATTTCTTTTATTTCTGTCTTATAAGGTCCGATGTCAATTCCAATAAAAGTATTTTACATACTTCCCTAAATCAACTATATAACTAATTAAACTTACGTAGCGCAAAACAGTGCAATAACTATCAGTGTTTATCTTATAATGTCAAAATAAATAATTCATTATCGTGTAAAATTAATTGATACGCTTAACTACTACGAAATCATTTCATATCTATAAACATGTACTTTACGAAAGACAAGTCTTTTTAACTTGGTAAGAGAGGATTAGGAAATGTATTTTTTACTTTTGTCATTATACTTACCACGTGGTACTGCACTCTGCACCATTTCTGAAAGGATGATGGGCAGTTTTGAATGGGCACTGGCCTTAAATAAAAAAATAATGACATGCAATATGTAATTTGAAAGGTTTTTTTTTCATATTGTACAACTTTTTGTTTGGCGGGATATCTTAAATCGCAGTGTGAAATATTTAAAAAAAAAAAAAAAAAAAAAAAAAAAAAAAAATTGAACATCGAGACCGACCGATAAGACGACTTTAGCATATTTTTATATTACTATATTACTTTGAAAAACCGCTGTCTCTGCATGGCGATAACTTTTTTCACACAAAGATTTCGAGCCACCTGCCACAGTAAGTAAGTAATAGTTTTTCAACTTAGAGAATTAACTATTCGGGGACATATCGATGTCCTCATTAGGCCAACTAGCCCGCCCGCCTTTGATATACATATCTACTCTTCTCGTCAACAAACGTCCATACACACCAAAAAAATAATGCTTGAAATTATCACTTCATTACAAATTTACCTTTTTTATAAATTTAGTACTCGTTTATCAATCTTATAATATAAGAAAAAAGTATTTATACATCCAAAATTAAACTATTTGACTTAAACGTATAGTTAAATGTCCTGACTGTAGTGATATTTTTGAATGGCGTCAATACAAAGAATAATAATATATATACTTAATTGAGTCTAACAAATTACTTTGTTACTGTAAATCCTAACCATCATTTTCTTTTTCTCCTTCATTCTTCTTGAACGCTCCGACCTCATTGACCCCATCAATTTTCTCGGCAGCAACACTCGCACACATACATACATACATACATACATACATACCTACATACATACCGTAACGCCTTCATCTCAGAGTGGAGAAGGCAGAGCTACAGAATTATCAACAACTCTTAACAACAAAGTTCACGGCAGTAAATACCCAAAACAGGATGACCGCTCCCTGTCAAGCAGAATCATTAGATTCATCCTCTCCACTTGCCACATTTTCCAATAATATCTTCCATTTTCTTATAATGTCTCTCAGTCCAGCTTTTTCTAATTTAGTCCATTTAGCACGGAATACTGATTGAATTAAATTTAATATTATATTTTTAAATCTCTTAATAATCACTACGAATGGCCGGCGCGCTGCGCCGCCATCGCCGCGCGAAGGCAGCACTCGCAGGATTGATTACCTACGCCATCTGCCGGCAAGTAGCTGAACTAATGACCAACCAACAACCTAAACATTGCTTACCTACGCCATCTGCCGGCAAGTAGCTGAACTAATGACCAACCAACAACCTAAACATTGCTTACCTACACCATCTGCCGTCCGGTAGCTGAACTAGTTAGTAACAAACTGTAGTGTAGGGTATGCCTTTTATTGTGACTATCAAATGTAGGGTAGTTCCGAGCCGGGCGTTGAGCGTGTGACGCAGATGAATAGAATCCTAGAACCAGGTCGGTGTTTGATTTGTACCTGCTTCCCTACATCTCAGTGGCGAACGAGGATTCGGGATATAGTTAGCGCATGTGATACGTCAGAGTGTGCGGAACAATGTCCATCGGGAAGATTAAGGAATTTTGTGTGTCAGACGGAAATTGGTCGTTATACGTCGAACGACTGGAAATGTACTTTAAAGTGAACAATATCGAGGCGCAGATGTGGTTACCGACTTTAATTGCCGTCATCGGCGAGGAGACATATGAATTGTTAAGTAACTTAACGAGTCCAAAGAAGCCAGCGGACTTAATATACAAAGACGTGGTTGAGGTGTTACGTAAGCACTTACAACCAAAGCGGTCGGTAATGGCGGAGCGATATCGTTTCCGTCAAAGGAGGCAAGGCGTGGAAGAGAATATTTCGCGATACATAACGGGACTTAAGCAAATGTCAAAATTCTGCGAATTTGCGGATACATTGGAAACTAAATAATTTGCGGGATCAATTTGTGTGCGGCATAAGAAGTGAGGTTATCCGGCAACGGTTGTTCGCGGAGGATGATTTAAGTTATGGAAATGCAATCAAGCTCGCGAGCGCACTGGAAGCCGCGGAGCGGGATGCGGCGGCGGTGGAGCACGCGGTCGGGAGCGGGGGCGTAGGCGGCGCAGAGACCCTGCACGCGCTACAGGCGCGGCCGGCGCACGCGGCCCGGCCAGGCCCGAGGGGCGCGTGGGGCCGTCCAGCAGCGGCGCCCTCGGCGGCGACTACGGCATCATGTGTAGTGTGTGGGGCACATGATCACGTCGGTGGAGCCTGTAGGTTCAAAAACTTTGTGTGTCGGCTATGCGGCAACAAGGGGCATCTCAAACGGGTGTGCCCGGAGCGCGCGGGTAATGCGGCTAGAAACAAGGGGGGCCAGAACATGCACCACGTGGAAGCCGCGGCGGCGGCGCAGCAGCCGGAGGACGCGGCATCGAGCGACTCCGAGCTGGAAGAGGAGCTGCACCAGCTTTGCCTAAGGGACTACAGACCGGTGAGCATGTCGTTGTCGGTAGATGGGGTTCCCTTGAAGATGGAAGTTGATACTGGATCAGCTGTCTCGTGTATTAGCCAGGTTACATATTTAAAATATTTTTCTCAAAGACAGATTGAGAACTGTCAAGTTGTTTTAAATTTTTATGATGGCACTAAAATTAAACCGTTACGTATTATTCGACCAACAGTATCATTTAACAATAATCAAAAACAATTGGAGTTATTTGTAATCAAAGGAGGTTCGACATCCTTACTAGGACGCCACTGGCTCTCAGAGTTAGGTATTAACGTGCTGGAAGTACCGAAACCGAATTTGGAATCTCATAATTTTAAAATAGACTGTAAAGATTTTTCTGCGTTGATTGACAGGTATAAGGAGCTATTTAATGGGGGGCTGGGGCGTTTTACGGGCGGCAAAGCGACGTTGCGGGTGCGGGAGGGCGCGGTCCCGGTTTTCTGTCGGGCGCGGCCGCTGCCCTACTCGATCAAGGATCAGGTGGACTCTCAGCTGGATGACATGCTGCGCGAGGGGGTCATCGAACCGGTGGAGACGTCGGCCTGGGCCACCCCGTTAGTACCGGTAAGGAAGTCGGACGGAGGTCTTCGCATCTGCGCTGATTATAAGATTACCTTAAACCCTGCCTTGCTGGTCGATAGGTACCCGCTGCCTAGAATAGAGGACTTGTTGATAGGACTAAATGGGTCTCAAGTATTCTCAAAGATAGACCTGTCCCAAGCCTATAATCAGATAGAATTAGACGACTCAAAAGAGTTTACGGTTATAAATACTCACAGGGGTTTGTTCAAATATAATCGGCTAGTATTTGGTCTTGCGTCAAGTCCTGGTATTTTCCAGCGGATAATGTCAAACATTATCAGTGACATTCCTAATGTCGAAGTCTTCTTAGATGACGTCATAGTTGCTACTAGCGGCATAAGTGAGCATATAAAAACCTTGGAAAAATTATTTAGTCGCTTGCAAAGCCACGGGCTCAAGCTGAAAAGGAGTAAGTGCTCGTTCTTAGTAGATGAGGTTAAGTATTTAGGCCACATTATTTCTAAGGAGGGCTTAAAGGTTGACCCCGCAAAAGTGGAAGCTATAGTTAACATTCCACGCCCTACTAACGTTAACGAACTAAGGTCGTTTTTGGGCTTAGTGAATTTTTATGCAAAATTTATAAAGAATATTAGTACAGTATTAGCACCGTTATACCAGTTGTTAAAGAAAAGTACAACATGGCATTGGAATTCAAGTTGCGAAGAATCGTTTAAAACCATTAAACATATTTTAGTTAGCGCGGATGTGTTAGTCCATTACGATCCAAATAAAAAGTTGACCCTCACGTCGGACGCGTCGTCGCGGGGCGTGGCGGGGGTGCTCAGCCAGCCAGGACCGGGGGGCGAGGAGCGCCCCGTTGCATACGTGTCGCGGTCGCTTTCGGATGCAGAAAAGAATTACTCTCAAATAGATAAAGAGGCCTTAGCGATAATTTTTTGCTTGGAAAAATTACATCAATATTTGTACGGTAGACGATTTACTTTGCGTACTGATCACAAGCCGCTTGTAAGTATATTCGGCCCTAAGCACGGGGTCCCGGCGATGGCGGCCAGCCGTCTGCAGCGATGGGCTATTAAAATGTCCGCGTATTCGTATGACATCGAGTACGTGAACACGAAGCTCAACGGGGCTGACGGACTGTCACGCCTGCCACTGCCGGGCTCGTCGCGAACTCCGGTAGTGCCGGAACAGACATATTTACATTTCGCTCAGGATGCTATGTCGTTAGATTTTAGTACGGTTAAAAGACTTACTGCGCGTGACCCAATTTTAAGTAGAATTCTAGCTTACTTGCGGGACGGATGGCCAGCGGAAAATGAAATTAAAACATTACAACCATACTTTACGCGCAAAAACGAATTGTATGAGGAGTTAGGATGCGTAATGTGGGGCCACACGGTAGTCGTGCCTGAGGGTTGTCGGGGTAAAGTATTAGAGGAGCTGCACGGGTGCCATATGGGCATTGTGAAAACAAAGGCAATAGCTCGGAGTTACGTGTGGTGGCCGGGCCTTGACGAGGCACTGGAGGCGCACTGCCGTGCCTGCCCCGTGTGCGCCGCCGAGGCGGACGCGCCGGCGCGCCATGCGCCGTGCTCGTGGCCTTGGCCGGCCAAACCGTGGTCGCGGATACACGTCGATTTTTTGGGTCCAATGTTCGGTAAAATTTATTTAATAATTATCGACGCTAGGACAAAATGGATGGAAGTGTTTGTAGTGCCTAGCACGGCTGCGCCTCATTCAATAGATAGATTGAGTGAGACGTTCGCTAGATGGGGTTTACCCAGGCAACTAGTTTCTGATAACGGCCCGCCTTTTACTAGCGCCGAATTCGAGGCATTCCTGTCCAAATTAGGAATAGAACATACATTTGCAGCCCCTTACCATCCTGCGTCCAATGGCGCTGCGGAAAATGCGGTGCGCACTATTAAACGGGTAATAAAAAAAGCGGTTAGACAAAATAAAAAAATAGGGTTGGCCATATCTACATTTTTGCTTTATTACCGCAGCACCGAGCACTGTACTACGGGGGAGAGTCCAGCGTCGTTAATGCTAGGCAGGAAAATACGTACTAGGTTAGATGTTCTTCGACCTGATTGTACAAACAAAGTGCTTGACGCGCAGAGAGTACAAGCGGGCAGTAGCAAAAATTCTGAGTCGATTTTAAGGTCGGGAGAGGAAGTGTGGGTGCGCCAGTATCACGGGGGCCACAAGTGGTTGCCGGGGCAAATTTCGCAGCGGTTAGGGAGTAGGAACTACACAGTGGTGGATGATTTAGGTAAAACCTCACATAGGCATATTGACCAGCTAAGGCAGCGGCCTAGAAGTTCTTTAATTTGCCCAACCAATCAGGTAGATCGAAACCCTTCGGAAGGTTCGGGGAAACAGTCGGGAGTCATCCATACTGGGAGTCCAGCAAGATCTATGCCTCCGGCAGCGGACGCGTCAGGCGGGAGCCCGAGCGTAGGAGATGGCGGGGACGAGGACCCGGGGGCGGCCGGCCTCAGCCCGCAGGCATCAACTCCGTCACGTTCTTTGCCGTCTCATGTTAGGCCGATACGTAAGTGCCGTATCGATAATCCAGCACGTTACAGACTGTAATTACGAGTAATACAAAGTTGTTGATTGGTATGACAAATATGAAGATCAGTCCATGGTTACTATATTATTAGTGTTTAAGGACTCTTTTAGAGTATGGAAATTAAGGAGAACTTGCATTACTATATTTAGGGATGTATTCAGTATAGGTACGTTGAATTATACTATGCTTGATTTACGTTATTATTTAAGCTTTAATTGATTAAATTGTACATTAAAGTTTAGTGGTTATATATCTAGATCTAAGTGAATTTACGGTAAATGTCTTCGACTGTACCTACCTAAGTTTATTAGTATACAAGGTGTAATAATTATAAGGGTGTTGAAATATGTTATTATACTATTAGAATAAGGGTGGAGGTGTGTAGTGTAGGGTATGCCTTTTATTGTGACTATCAAATGTAGGGTAGTTCCGAGCCGGGCGTTGAGCGTGTGACGCAGATGAATAGAATCCTAGAACCAGGTCGGTGTTTGATTTGTACCTGCTTCCCTACATCTCACAAACAACCTTAACATTGCTTACTTACGCCATCTGCCGTCCAGTAGCTGAACTAAGGAGAAACAAACCACCTAAACATTTCTAACCTACGGCTCGTTTCTCATTAGTGCAGCCACCGACGGCAGATGGCGTACCGTCTGGTAGCTGTACAGTCAACAGCATAAATAAGTGATAATTTATGTACCTTGTCACTTTAACGTCGTGTTTGAAATGTTATACAAAATTGTGAAACAATTGCAAGCGACAAGATACTACAATATACTAAAATGATCACTTATTTATGCTGTTGACTGTACTAGTGAACGATTTTATACCCCTATTTAGTAATGTTAATGTTAAGAGGCTGTTCCTGACTATAAACAAATAAAATCATTTATCATTTCGCAGTATTTTTTTTGTTCATTGCAGAATCTATAAAATATCTCGCAATAGAAACATTCTGCCGCGCGGACATTGTTATAAACTCCCTTTGTTGTTCAGTAGATTTACTACTGCTCTGATAGAGATGTGACGTTATTTTATCTATAATTGATAAATGGAGACAATTTGAGTTCCGCGGAACGATGCGCAATAGTTAGGTAATGTTGGTACGCCATGTTACTTAATATCTAAGATTAAATAAGTTTTACAACAAACAAGTGGCCTTTTAAATATGTATCTATTTAGCTAAAAGCTAAGTAAGGAAGCACTGGGAGCACAGCAGTACCCACAAGATATAACCATTTTTCGCAAGATCCACTTTTTAACTAGTTCACCTATCTTATCGACATGTAAAAAAGTCATATACTCGTAAACAAATGGCGGTTTGTCGACGTTCAGCCCTGCTTGTTATGCGACGGCTGCACTTTGTTCTCGAGCGTCTTCATACCCGACAGCGAAAGGATTAGAGAAAAACAATTGCATTGTAGTTGTATGCTACTTGAGTGCTGAATGTAGATCCCGCCGCCGGTGGAAACCAGATAACACACGACGGTGGCGGGGAAATAAAAAAAAACTGGGCAAGAGCGTGTCGGGCCATTCTCAGTGTAGGGTTCCGAAGCCGTTACTACGAACACAAAAATCTATCTCAAACATACGATGTGCACCAGCAAAAGAGCGTATTTTGATGGCACTCACGTCCTTTTGTTGCGAAGCGCAACTATTCGACAATGAATCAAAACCGGTACGTCCGATGACGTTGAAAACCTTTCTTGATTATGTTCATATTATTTGGACATACGATTTAAAAGATAAAGGGGCAGGGGACACAAATCATTTTACTTAAAAAAAAAAAATCTTTTCTTAAGCATAGTCACGGTAAAAAAAAAAAAAAAGTTCGTCACTTTTCGATTCTATTTTAACGCCTTAAGGTCCAAACGTGAGGAACCTATTCTTACTGGGACTATACATGACATGTATTGATAATAAGAAATATTTATTTTTATTATGTACTCGTACCTACCAAACTAAGCAGGCGTTTCTACAAGACAGCTAGCTATATTCCGAATTTGTATGTCAGTAGTTTCTGAGTAAAAGGCCTGTGACCTGCGGACTGACGAAGCTAAAACGGTTCCGTTTTTGCCATTTTGGCTACGGAACCCTAAAAAACATGCGACTATGTGAGATATAAAAAACTAAATTGAATTGGTATTGTTTTTGATTTCCACACATTCGCGGGTGCAACGACGACTTACCGGGGAAGCACGTGGCGTAGGACAACACTTAGGCCCTGTTGTTTGATCAGTAGTTAAACAAATTGTTAAAATTAGAAAAAGCAAACGAAAATTTGACACATTTCCTTGAGATTCCTTCAAATATTCGATTCCTTTTTCGAATTTTAACAATTAGTTAGTTTAACTACTGTCCAAACAACAGGGCCTAAAGGCCTGACTGGTATGGTATAAAGATAAATGCAATTACCATAGAAAATGTTAAATCTATCTTTATCCGCATTTTAAACTCTTTTGTGACTGACCGACTGATAACTATGCACAGACCTATATCGACTTGGGGAAGAATATTCCATAGGTACAGTCAAAGGCAAAAATATGTATACACTTTAGTACCTTGTCACTTTAACCACTGTGACAGTTCATATATGGCAGTTCAAATATGACGAAATTAGACAAGGTACTAAAGTGTATACATATTTTTGCCCTTGACTGTACCCTAAGCTAGCGTCGTATTGTGGGTCGCGGCCCGCGGCCTATGCGACAGTCGCGTGCGGCCGCTGGCACGCCATATTTATGTTAGTGTCCGTCCAGTGCAGTTGTGTGATCTGTGATCTCTGATGGCTTCTAAAAAAGATATTTTGCTAGCAATACTAGAAGAAGAAGAGGATGGCGATTTGCTATTGCTATATTATTACAAGCAAAGGAATTCAATTGATCCAATTTTCAGAAATAGAGGTGATGAAGTATTTTATCGTATTTTAATAGAAACCAAATTATAAGAATTTCTTCTTCTTGTATAGAAAACGGTACAATAGTCGCCATTTTTTACCGCACATCACGCGTCAGTAGAAGACCAACCAAACACAGCAGCGCGCGGCTCGCGACTGTCGCTACTGACGCGAGCCGCGCGCGGCTCGAGCCGCTGGCCTCGAAAGTGGCGCCATTATGTTTCATAATTATTATTACTGACGCGCAGACCGGGCGACTGTCGCTAGCGTGAGCCGCGCGCGTCTGTCGCATCGGCCGCTACCCATGAAAGTCAAGCTTAGTTGAACCTCCGTATCAGCCGCGCGCGTGAGTCGCGCGCGGCTGATGCTGAGCGTCAGCCGCGCGCGACTCACGCATTGGCCGCTACCCATGAAAGTCAAGCTTAACAAACCGCAATATTGACTTCCTCCCCGTATTTACCATACAACAAGTATAGCCTCTTTCTTCCCTTATTCTGGTCCTGATGCTAGTATCTGTCCCCATCTGACTGAAAAAGCATCAAACGTTCCCAACAAGTAGCTCCGGCTCCCCGGTGTCTCGGACGGACAGGAGGGCCGACTACACCCGGTGGCCGGCGACGGCGAGGTTGAACACAGGACCTTAGCGGCCCATTGACGTACCCCCGGCCAAAAGTTCTCGTAGTGTGACTGTGGGCACACGGCGCCCCGGCTAAACCGACCTGTTTCTACCACCTTAAGACTGCGCCGAGCAAACGCCGAGCGTCCAGTGGCGCCCTCATTACTTTTATTGGGTTTTCTAATTAACTAAAGAATTTCCTTGGAACCAAACAAAATGTGTTTGTAGCGCAAGTATAAGCACAATTTATGGGATACGTAACAAACTTTAATAACGATTACCTTTTGAGTAGTCAGCTTAACGGGAAAAGGTGGCCACTTTTTTTCGTTAAGTTAATAACTCGAAGGTGAATTGTTATTAAAGTTTGTTACGTATCCCATAAGTAAATTGTGTTTATTGTTGCGCTACAAACACATTTTATTTGGTTTCAAGGAAATTCTTTAGTTAATTAGAAAACCCAATAAAAGTAATGAGGGCGCCACTGTACATCCGGCGTACGCTCGGCGTAGTCTTAATGGTGATAAACGACTTTGTGTCCTCGCAGCAGAAGCTCGGCGTAGTCATCGGAGCAGAACGGAACAGAACGGTTTCCTCAGGGTGCACGAAGCCAAGGTTTTACGGAATAACGGGAACAAATACTTTATTTAACTATGCGAAATGCGAAAATGCGAAAGGTCGGATGGATGGATGTTTGGCACTCAATTACGCCAGAACCCCGATACAGGTCTGGATGAAATGTGCTAAACACAGATATAGATTACAGTATACATCATAACTAAAATTTATCCCGGAAATAAATACGGGTCCCGAGAGAAGAGCGATAAAAGACTTAGGTACGCGGACGGAGGCGCGGGCAACAACGAGTATAATAATAAAAGTAAAGGGATTAACCGTAATGAAGTCCGCGGCCCGGCGGCGATCAACAATGGGCACTCCTCCAACAGCGCTCTCATCCGCCCGGCGGCTACCGTCAGCGATGCGTCGCTGGTTTATGGCAAATAAGAAAGCACGTGGCATTTTTTTTTTACGTCCCAACACTTAACGTAAACATGGTTTTTTTCCTTGTGTGCTTGTGGTTGGATAAGTTTTAAAATATTGGGACCATGTTACGTCCATTCTTCTATTCAGGGATCAGTTTGCGAAATAATTAGGCTTCTAGTTGGTCATTTTAGGTAAAGTCAAGTGTCCGCCTCCAAGAGCGTAGCGAGGGGGGGAGCCGCTAGAAGATGCAGGAATGCTCACAAACCTACAACATACAGCAAACCAAATACAAAAACTCATTCATTCATTAAATATTGTAAAAGATAACTTCTGCCTATGCTGCAGCCACCGCCATTAATCGTTTGAATCTTCTATCACACGCCAATGGGCCGCAGTCTAAATCTCAACCCTTTGTAAGGAGTTATTCATAAGTGCGCATCAAGCATATTGTTCTTATATTATATTGTGTAATTATATTCAATAAAGTTAGTCTTTTGTCAGCATTCGTGTTCATTACTCGTCCCCTCAAGTCCCGCTCCACATGGCGACCTTGCCACGTGAGGTGTCGGGTTCGGGCACCGCCGCTGCCGCGTACGTGTTGTCGGCCTTACTTTAAAAAAAATATCCGATCACTGATTCAGACATTACTGTGACATTATCGTCATCAACAATGTGCAACTCTAAAGTAGACAAGGAAAATGTATTCATCAATCAAAACGCAGCTGGAAAATCAAGCAACGATGCTGATTATCACGAAATGAAGTATCACTTGTCTTCGATAAGTATTGTGATGATAATAATTTGTGCATTTTTGGCCCTTGGATTGTTGTACGGCTGCTACAAGCTTTACAAAAAATGCCACGATAAATGGTCATCAGATATGATTGTTCGGTACAATATTCGTCGTTCCATTGATCGACGCATTCCGAGCAGCCGCTGCCGCAACTGTGACGCTCCCAAGCAGATCGGATCCTACCACGTCGGGGACTCCGTGGACCAGTAAACCAGAGGTGTGCTGCTGTACGCTACATTAGTTGTGCGTCGTTCCAATATGAATAATACAACCGTAAAAAGTTAAAAATTGTGTCGTGAGTGAAAAATATTTTGTGTTTTTTTTTTCCCCGTAAGTAAAGGAATAAATATGTGTAAGTTAATTAATTTCGCGTTGTTTCTTAAATATTAAGAAGGACAATAATGCTATTATGTATTATTAAGACAAAGAATATAAGGACAACTGATTTATTGATAGATAGAATATACGTTTGATATGATATGTCTAGTAAAGTTCAAGAAATATTCCAAAAGCTGAAAACTATTAAGGAATATTTAGTAAAACTCAATTACGAAAGGCGAACAGCCGAGTTACTTAAAACAAAGTTAGAAGAAGCTTCTTTAGTATATGCTGATTATCTTCAAATTAGCATAGTTATTAAGAATGAAGTAGATAGTAAGGTATTAAGAGGTGAAAGTTTGTTAGATATTAAAAATTATTGTGATCATATTAACGGTCTTTATAAGCAAATAGAGGAGTTTTGTAGTAAAACCTATACAAGTTCAAATAGCGGTGGAAGTATTGAAGTAGATAGTAAAGCCACAATGGCAGAATTCAATTTGAAAATCGCGCTTTCTTTAATACCGTCTATGACAGACGACGAAGTTGTGATAAAACAACTTATCGATTCCATAGAATACTATGAATCAACGTTAAAAGCAGACGCGAAACAAAGCCTCATCAACTTTGTTTTAAAAAATAGACTTACTCAAATAGCGAAGCTTAAATTATGCTCGTCGTACAAAACTGTACAAGAATTAATTACGGATATGCAAAAACAGTTGTTACCTAAGAAATCAGCCACAGCTATTCAAAATAAAATGCAAACACTCAAGCAAGGTGACTCTTCGTTGGATAATTTTGGGCAACAATTATCCAGCTTGTTCGTTGACTTGACGATCGCGCAGTCAGACGGCGATTCAAACGCTTTTAATATTTTAACAACTATTAACGAAAAACAAGCAATTAAAAAGTTTGCTGATGGATTGCGCAATCGTCGAATCAGCACAATTATCGCAGCACGCGATTACGGATCCTTGAAAGATGCTATACAAGGAGCAAAGCAGGGATTGAAAACCGGTTTATTTTCCGTACCGGTTAGAGCCGCACTTTGAGAGCCTAACCCATAATAAAGGTTACGCTCGCAAGAACCGCTCTAACCGGTATCTCTATGTCGGAGCGTAAACAGGGAACGAAATCAATTTACCGGTTAGAGAGCGGTTCCTCCGTGTGGGGGGTGAATGACCGCTCGTTTAAGGAGACAGGATTGGTTTGCTATGGTATTAGATTGATAGCGCAGCCACCAGCAGCGCCTCGACGCGCGACAGCGGTCATTCATCCCGTATCGAAACACAGAGTAACCGGTTAGGGAGCGCTTCGAAATAACGTTCCCAAATCATTTCGTTCGAACGTAACCTAAATTATTAACCGGTTTAACCTAAATAAATACCGGTTTATTTGTAACCGGTTACAATCCCTGGAGCAAAGGACGAGGAGACGGCACTAGCAAACACATCAACTGAGGTATTTTCTTTTAATCGTCGCAATTATAACAATTACAGCAGGGGATTCGCTCGAGGACGTGGGTCTTACAGAGGCAGAACGTATTACTCTCAAGGCACTAGGGCGCCGCAATATCAACAGCGCTCATACAACGATACGACTAGAGGCACTAGCAGAGGTTGGTACCAAGCCCCTAACAACCGAGGAGGCCAAGGCAGTCGAGGTAAGTCCAGTACTTTTCATAAAAACAATGGATATGCTAAAAGGCAAATTTACGTGACTGAAACAGATGAAACGAAAACCCCAAATCAGTTTTTTCGTGAATAATGAATACATATTTGCTAGTAGTAATACATGTACCGTTTATTTCAACATCAATAACCAGGCACGTTTATGGTTAGTTGACACCGGAGCATCCATATGCGCTTTGAAGTTGGCGACAGCTTTGAAATTAGATATTCCAATTTATAAACAACAATTAATTATAAACGGAATAGGTGGAAGTACTCGAGCCATCGGATATGCTTACATAGAATTAGCGGAACGTGACCACATGTTTCGACATAAGTTTTACATTTTTAATGAATTGCCATGTCAATGTGATGGCATCATAGGCCAAGATTTTCTTTTAAAATATCAAGCGTTAATTAATTTAAAAAGTAGAACTTTAATGTTAACCTCTGATAGGAATGAGTTAATAACTTTACAATTACAGGGTGGAAAAAGAAATTTTGTTCTTCCCCCTAGGACCGAGTCAGTACATTTCGTTAACACGAATATACAAGAAGATTGCATAATATGTTCGTCTGAGTTACAAGAGGGTATATTTCTAGCAAGTTCACTTGTTAGTCCCATTAATGGTCAATTGCCGATTAGAATATTAAATGCGACGGAGAAAGAAATAAGACTAGACGACTTCAAGCTAGTCATACATAAAGCAAGCGATTATGATATTTGTTACTTCGAAAAGAACAACTCACTAAACGCAGAACGTGTAAAAACATTATTATCACATTTAAAATTAGAAAAACTTAACAAAGAAGAACAAATATCTATAGAAAACTTATGTGCAAAATTTTCAGATGTTTTCTATTTGCCAGGAGATAAATTGACCACAACAGGCATTTACAAACACACAATAACATTGAAAAATAACACCGATCCCATTTACACAAAACCATATAGGTTACCACATGCTCAGTCTGATCTAGTAAAAACGCAATTAGACAGTATGTTAAAACAAGGTATAATAGAAAAGTGTTCAAGTGAGTGGTCAAGTCCACTTTTGATAGTTCCTAAAAAATCAGATAAACATAATGACAAAAAATGGCGCGTGGTTATAGATTACAGAAAATTAAATAATTGCATTCAAGACGATAAATTCCCACTTCCAAATATTACGGAAATTATTGACTCACTGTCAGGATGTATATATTTTACACATTTAGATTTGGCAAACGGATACTATCAGTGTGACCTAGACGTAGGTAGCAGAAAGTACACTGCTTTTGCTTGCGGTCAATACCAAATGACTCGCATGCCAATGGGTCTAAAACCAAGTCCCAACTCATTTTCCAGGATGATGAACTTAGCCATGTCCGGGTTAACATATGAAAAATGTTTAATTTATTTAGATGATTTAATAGTTTTTGGAAAAAACCTCCATGACCATAACAAGAATTTAATGGAAGTTTTTGAAAGATTACGTAAAGTCAACCTTAAGTTGAATCCAAATAAGTGTAATTTCTTAAAAAAGGAAATATTGTATTTAGGACACGTCGTATCCTGCGATGGTGTGTTACCCGATCCGGAAAAAATAACTGCAATTACAAATTATCCGACGCCAAACAATTCCGACGAAGTTAAAAGATTTGTAGCATTTGCAAATTATTATAGAAAATTCATTCGCAATTTTGCAGAAATAACAATACCATTAAATCATTTATCACGAAAGAATGTAGCCTTTGAGTGGGATGACAATTGCCAAAAATCGTTCGAACTACTTAAAGAAAGAATTTCAACACCGCCTGTACTACAATATCCAAATTTGTCCGAGCAAAACACTTTTATACTACAAACTGATGCTTCAGGGTATGCATTAGGAGCAGTATTAAGTAATGGAGATAATAGACCGATAGCATTTGCAAGCAGAACCTTGAATAAAGCCGAAAAAAATTACCCTACTATAGAAAAAGAGCTTCTCGCAATTGTTTGGGCGACAAAACATTTCAGACCCTATTTATATGGACGTAATTTTATTATCCGGACAGATCATAAACCTTTAATTTATTTGTTTGGTATGCGCGATCCATCAAGCCGCTTATTAAAATTTAGATTAGCGCTCGAAGAGTACGATTACAACGTCGAGTACGTGAGAGGATCAGATAACGCACCAGCTGATGCTTTGTCAAGAGTCCACATAACAAGTCATGAGTTAAAAGAGATATATAACAATATAAATGTCGTGACGCGATCACAGTCAAAGAAAGCAACTAATATTTCTAGGAAGACTATTGATTCCACAGATAATTGGTCTGATCAACCAAAAATCGTAGAAACACATAGTAAACCTAAGGAGTTAGTAGAATTAAAATTTATATCTCAACAAGAATTAGCTATAAAAATTAAGCAAAAAACAGGCATAGAAAATAAAATATTTTACTACGATGCTACGAAAAGTACTATTTATATAAAATTTCTAGATTCTTCATCACAACTCTCGCCAGACGAATTTGTGAAAGAACTAGATTTGTTTTGTAAACAAATAAACGTCAACGTAATATATGTGTTAAAAAATAATAATAATAACGTTTTCATAGAAAAGTTAACACAAGAATTGAAAAAACCATGGTGTAAAACCAATTTAAAGCTATGCATTTTAAAAGATGTTAAACGGCTAAACGATAAAGATCAAATCAAGGTCATTTTAAATGATTTCCATCTATTGCCCACTAGTGGCCACGCGGGCATGAGACGGATGTATAACAATGTAAGGAAATATTATTTTTGGCCAGGTATGGAACAAGATATACGAAATTTTGTAAGGAGTTGTGATAAATGCCAAAAACATAAGTATTCAAATCCAATAAGAGAGCCGATGGTTATCACGACCACAGCAACTTATGCTTTTGAGAAAATATTTTTAGACTTAGTAGGTCCATTAGGAATTGATGATAACAATTATAGTTATATACTGACAGTGCAATGCGAATTAACTAAATACCTAGAAGCATACCCATTGTTTTCCAAGAAAAGTGACGAAGTAGCACGAGCATTGGTCAACAACTTTATACTCAGGTATGGAGTTCCAAAGCAAATAGCTACAGACAGGGGAGCAGAGTTTCTTTCAGTGACCTTCAAAGAGGTAAGTAAACTTCTAAATATAGATCAGTTAAACTCTACTGCCTACCATCATCAAAGTATAGGTTCTTTGGAGAATATGCATAAACATATGGCTGCCTATTTACGCATTCAAACAGAAAAACATCCAGATACATGGAGTTCTTGGTTACCATTTTGGAGTTTTTCCTTTAATACTTCAGTACATACCGAAACGCGGTTTACGCCATTTGAGCTTGTATTCGGTAGGAAATGCTCACTTCCTAGTAATTTGAGAAATGATATTGTAGAACCATTGTACAATCATGAGAGCTATCCTAAAGAATTGAAATATAGACTTCAGTTGGCTCAAAGGGAAGCAAGAAACAACTTAATAAATTCAAAAATGAAAAGGAAAGAAAATTATGATAAGACGAAAAATCCAATTACATACAAAAGTAACGATTTAGTTTTAGTTAAAAATGAAGTAGGTAATAAGTTAGATAGTATTTTCTTGGGCCCATATAAAGTGTTGAAAGATCTTTCACCTAACGTAGAAATAGAAGTTAATGGAAAATCAATGTTAGTTCATAAAAATAGAACTAAGTTATATTATGTACCCTTATAAACAAAAATACAGCTAAAGATGTATTTTTCTTTTCTCACTCCGTGGGAGATGTAAGGAGTTATTCATAAGTGCGCATCAAGCATATTGTTCTTATATTATATTGTGTAATTATATTCAATAAAGTTAGTCTTTTGTCAGCATTCGTGTTCATTACTCGTCCCCTCAAGTCCCGCTCCACACCTTCCCACTTCCTTAACATGTTATCGAAACAATGGAATACGCAATGATTTCACCACTTCATCAAACACATAACCGGCAACCTAAAATCTTTCAATAACAACGAATTACCATTTATATACACTCGTTATAAAGTCAAGAATATGATTTCGATATCCAAGCAAGACGGTCTACACCAGTCATCGTTAAACAAAACCCAGTGCAGTAGCCACGCATAGTCGGCGAAGCTGTCCCCGGTGACGGGTCAATTTATTTGCGCCTCATGCATAAGTAAATGCTGTAGTTCAACATACATACATACATATATAAACTCACGCCTTTATTCCCAGAGTGGGGTAGGCAGAGCTACAGAATTTCCAACAACTCTAAAAACTTGTTGATAATTCTGTAACCACATTTTGCACACTTAGGCTACCAGTGTACGAGTATTAGTGACAGGTTGCAAGCCCATCGCCTAGCAGTACTATACGCCTTTATTACCTTAGTCGGCTTTTACGACATCCACGGAAAGATACGGAGTGGCACTATTCTAATCCGGCAACCACACGGGCAACAAAATCAACAAAATCCGATAGAACCTTATCTGTCTTATTACTGACGGTTTTAGACACCTTAAGTCGCTTATAGGATTTATCTGAAGATGTGGTTACCTGCATCTCATATCAAGATTTAGTGGTGATAGTTATCCTGTTAAACTCGCTAAATATGCTTTCATATAAGATATTTTTCAGAATTTTACAACGCAACTTTCAAATACCATGTTTCCTTAAATTGATGATTACATGTTCCTATACAATATCTTTTAATAGCTATCAAATAACACCTAACTCGATGTTATAATCAAAGAAAACAGCGCCAATATACCAATTCCACAGATTTTTAAGGTAGCGTTATGTACGAGTATCTTTACTTAGTTACTACTAATTTACTTTTGTGACGCTCGGAGCGCCAGGACTCCGCGCACCACTACTTATTTGCAGTAGACACAAATCTCCACGTGCTTATTTTTTTATTTGTGTCACGGTTGGTTTACCCCATCGGGAGTTACGCATACAGCTGGGTCATAAAAGGCTTTTAAAACTTTCTCTTTTGTTTGAAAATAGCAACTACTTAGCGTAACTATAAATTTACATTAATACTCTTTTAATGCCTTTTGCCAACGCGATAAGACAAGCTTCGTGAAACCGCGACGACCGCGAGCGACACTTACTGGAAGAAGCGAGAACAAAGCGGTCCGCCGACAACACGTGCCCGCGTCGAGCGGCCTTTCCCAAAGATCCTTTCTCGCGTGGTGATAAAATAAAGAAAAATGGCCAGGTGTGCAAAAATACCCAGTAACCCAGACGTAGCCAATTTGTTATTTTTGTTATTCAATTTGGTTAATAATAAATAAATTATTTTCACTATTAGGAATTTAAATGTTTAACATGTTACACAAAAATACTTTAGATTTGTGTCAATGATCAAATAAATCGAAATGTGTGGAATTCACATTGTGCAGAATTACGAATAGGAAGAAACAATAATGGCATAAGCGTCGAATAATCAAATTATAATAACAATTAATACTATTACCTAAAAATAATGGATATCGAATTAGGCAATAACTTATAATTAAAAAAATAATTGTATTATGATTATTTGACCTGTAAAACGCATAATTTTATTAATAATTGCTTGAATCTTGAATCTAGATATGACTTGCTGCTTTCAACACATGTATGTACTTTGCGAGCGGTTTTCATTGCACTCGAAATGCATTTAACATTTCTGTATACAATGTTATTGTGCTGACAAAAAGGCGATAGAAATTGTTAATCACTCTTTTATTAGTCTCTTTCATATTTGCTAAATATTAAAATACAGTCGATTTCATAAATATGTATACACTTTAGTACCTACCTACCTTGTCTATTTAGTATCATGTTTAAACTGCTGTATATTAATTATCACAACGATTAAAGTACCAAGGTACTAAGGTATACACATATTTATGAACTCGACTGTACATAAGACCCTGTTAGAGTATTGCGAAACATAATAAGTAGGTACTAGGTAGGTAGGTACGTATATTATTTAAGCTTGTTAGTGTTTGCACTTGCATTGCCAATTTAGCGAATGCTACATGCTTAATATTAAATCAATGGCAACGTCACATCTCACGGCTTATTATCACCATCAGGATATATTACAAGTCGTCTACTAGATACAGAGGGGCTATTGCTTAACGCACTCGCAATCGCAATTGTTTTCATTTTGAAAATCGAAGGCTTGTCTGCGTACAAAATGAATACAATTGTTCCGCTTTGAAGCCAATTGAGATTGCGAGTGCGTTAGGCGATAGCGTCGCGAGCAAGTTCTGTCAGATCAAAAGCTCACCCTCATAAAAGGTCACGTCGCCGCACAAAGCTAGACATTCAGCCGGTGCTAGCAAACTACTAACAAAAACAAAATTAAGTGTCAAAAACATGACATTCAGAAATAAAAAAGATCACGAGAAAAAATATCGGGCAGCTATAAGTGGTACTGTCGAGTATTAGGACATTGAGCGAAGTCGCGTAATATCCGAGTTCGTCTCTTGATTAAATAGTTCGCCAATAGGAGTTAGTGCTATCATAATAAGAAATTGTTATTCAAGTAGGTACTTATTGCGTCTAACTATCGTGCCGGGTCCATCGGATACCGGCTACAGTAGGGACCTTCGTCCGTGGGAAAAGGACTCTTGAATTATATGAACAAAATGATCGCTGCCTCGGCTTAGTCTTACGTATTGATATCAGGAAACGATCCGTCATCCGCTAAATATTCGAGACACCTATTAGAAACATTTTAATCTACCAGCCAACTATTCCACGGTCCTTTGCACTACTTATCTCGCTTGCACTAAGCACACTATATCTAGTTTTAATACCACGTGTCTCTCTCGCTCTAACGCGCGCCTAGCGCGGGGGGTGAAGGGAGGGAGCACCGTCCGGCGAGTCTGGTCGGACGGTCAGTCGGTACCCACCGTCAAGCCGCGCCGGTCACTAGCTGAGGTCTGCTCATACTTACGTTCCTCGCCGTCGACTATAATTTATTTTATAATTCTGTGATTGATGGCACGAAGTTTTTTCTGTAACAGACTTTAGTGATACGTGCTACGTAAAAACTAAACGAGGCAAATCGTGATAGAAGTGAAGTGTCGGCAAGTTAAGACTAGGTGCCGCAGTGGTCGCGCCGCGCACGCGCCGCCACGCCCGTGCCGCACGCGCAGGATCGAAACGCCGCGAGAAACTTCTATCGCCACGAAAAGTATTTCTATTTTATCTTTGGCTTACCGAGGGGCCTTCTTTGACGAATCAATACTAAAATGGCTAACACCAACACTGTGCCGTCCATTTACCATCAATGGACTACCATAGTGACATTTGTGATTTTTACCTAGACTCGTTAAAAGAAAATGTGCAATACCCAAATGGATATTTTTATTTATCGAAGAGCACGCAAAACTCGTCGCAGGTACCTGCAGTGCAATTGGGTAATAGCTACACACATTTTGAGTATACCCGGCCACATCTTAATCCTATAAACTGGGAACAATCGCAAAGTATTCAAGGTTATCATAGATTAAACAGTTTCCATCCTCATCATGTGACAAAGAGGGACTCGCCAGTGTCATCAGTAAATCCACTAGATGAGCCCCGAGCGCGGCTGCCGCAGCGCACGGCGCCGCCGCGGGGGCGCCCAGGGCGGGCTCACCCGGGCGACCGGCGAC
>OZ014453.1:15729611-15904779 GCA_963966035.1 Acleris laterana | reverse complement strand
ACAACCATTGCTATTATGAAAAAAGTCTATCAATTAAAAGTAAAACAAAATCCGGCCTTTTTAGCTAATGATTAAATATTGTTGTGAAAAAATGAGCGATTTAGACGATTGTGAAATACATGTATTGTATTTTTTTCGCAGATGTATTAAAAACGTCGTTTGATATACGTACGGAACTGTCATTTTCACTCGTCCCGAGTCTTGGCCCTCGCTTGCAGCTCGGGTCAAGACACCTCGGGACTCGTTTGAAATGACATACTTTCCGCACTAATATCAAAATGTACTATGTTAATACAGTTGCTCAAAAAGTAGTACTTTTCGTAGCTGTATATCGTGCGGAAAGTTGTTTTTTTCGAACTAGTGCGTTTTACTATTCCAATTTTTTAAATATAATTTTGTTTCAACTTCCAAGCCGTGTCAAAGAGTTTGCATGTTAATCACTTTTTGATTACATCACTTAGCATTGAAAATATAAATATAGGTAATGTAATATTATAGTACATTGTGTATTAAGGGTGGTAAAGAAAGAATTACAAACGAGAGTCTGTGTGTCTCTTGAGTGGGGCCTGTCGGAGGAGTACGTTGAAATTTTCAAAGGTATGTTAAGTAAATATAAGAAGAAAAACATTACGCGGCACGAAAGTAAACAACATGGCCGCTACTGCGCAGGTTCGCTTGCCCCGGGCGCCGCCTTCACCATAGGTGAGTGAGGCCCTAAAATCGACTTTGCGCACTTTTTACTTTCGTGCCGCGTGACACAATCGACACAGAATAAAAGTACAAAAAGAGAAAAAGTACAAGAAAGAAAGAAAGGAAGAAATAGGTAACTACTCTGTGCTCGTTCGTTTGGCACGCATCAAATTAGGTAGTAGTCGCTTTATGTAGTTTTATTCTTGTTTTTATTTGTATATTTTTCTGTCCTTGTGTTCAGTTCGTCCGCTCAAATGGTTTCCATGCCCTGACCCGCCGCCGCCGCTACAAAAGCCACGCCGCTATCGGCGCTATCGCCGTACAGACAGGTACAAATCCAATGCGTACTGCGAGTTGTACTGTCTGAAAGCCGGCACATACCTACCTACCGGGGGCGGCGCGGCGGGTCGAAGCATGCAAACTACCTGTAATATTTGAGTGGACCATGTATACGTACCTAGATAACCATTCAAGAATTTTTATTTTGCAGACAATAGGATCGATATCCATTCTCTAACTATTTTAGATAAGGATATGATCAAAGAATTAATCGGGCCCATTGGTGATCGCGCTAGATTCACACAAAACCTCAATCTATGGAAGCAAATACAAGGTGATAGCATCCCACAACAAGAGCAGCCACAGGTACCTATTTACTTCAGTATTTACTTACATAATTACCTATCAATTTAAGAAATTATTTGTGTAAGTACCTATAATGGTATTTTTAATTGTCAAGTTTATTCACAAAATTTGAATTTAGAACTAAATCGTTATTGAATTGCTTTTCAGGATACAGTATATGTTGATGTGTTGAATGAGAAACATCGAAACCCACCACCCTTAAACAATTATGAAAATGAAGTGTTCACAGTGACACGCACAGATGTTATACTTAGTGACACACAGGTGGATCTACCTTTAGCGGATGTGTCTAACATCGAGCCATCAAGTGAGGTTTACAGCTTGGATTGTATATCGCCTTCCACGGCTTCTACCAGCGCCACTAACGTGACGACAAATCCTTCATCAAAAGTAAGATTTATTACTATCTACCTACCTAAACAATTTCAGCAAACATCAACGTGTGGGCACATATTTCGACGTTTTTTATTTAATTTTATATTTGGTGCTTGGCTTTGGATTTTAAGTGTAAATGTCTCTTTTATTTCAACTTCACAAAAAGTTTACACTATAATACCTACAGTAAAACCAGCTCATTAATTGTAGGGCCTGCTGTCTCTTGCTGTCCCACTATCACTCACACCTGACAATATATATCATATTTTTTTATTGATTCAAAAAATAATAATCTTCTTTCTAGCTATGATTTATTTCCATTTTCATACTAGGGCGATAGACATTATTGAGTAGCCAGTTTCCACAGTTGATGCTTTATATATGGATTTTGTTTTCATTGTGTACAGTCACCGTCATAAATAAGTGATGATTTCTGTACCTTGTCGCTTTTAATCGTTTGACAATTTCGTATGACATTTCAAACACGACGTTAAAGTGACAAGGTTCATAAATGATAACTTATTTATGCCGGTGACTGTACAAGTATATTATAGGGAAAATTATTGTACTTATGCCTTAATATTGATTGATTGATTTTATTTGGTTACAGAAACTATTAGACCTGCTCAATAAATCTAATAAGGGTAGAAACTTAGTAAAATTATATAAAGAAGAGGGGTTACTAACAAATAATGGCAGAAGAGTAATATGCAATATTGTTGTAGAAGATTTACTGTCAGAAGATCACGAAAAAAGAGTTACCCATGATACTCTTTTAAGTATCGCCCATGATATCAAAACTATTTTTCCAAAGGAAAATATAAGTACATATTATATTCCTTATGTGAATAACAATAACATGAAAATTAAGACTTGTGCCAAAGGCAAACTGTATGACTGCTTACACAACCGCAAAAGAGAATATCGGGAGGCTGAAAAAAAGAACACTAGTCTGAAAGTAGACCAACTGACCAACATAAATAAAGATACACCAAATCAAACTGACCAACAGGAGGGTAAGTAGATATAATATTAATTCAACCATGATTAGCGTTGTGGTTAACGTATCTGTCTGCCTATCTGTCTGTCTCACACATAAGAAACGTGTTTTATTGTACGGTGGTACAGGACCATTCTTGTACGAGTCTGACTCGCACCTTAGCCGAGTTATTATGGGGTATGTATATTTGTCGATATTTTCCCTAGCTAAGAACTAATTTTAATTATGTTTTTAACCCCCAACGCAATAATGGATGAACTTATTTTGATTTAGTATTTTTTGGTTAGAAAGGTGAATTAATCATAAGTCATAAGTGAAAGCTTTCATGAAAATCCGTTAAACCTTTAGGAGTTATGGGTTAGGGTAAAGGAAAGGGGACGCAGGACTTTTTTTCGCCAAAATGGTATCATTATGACACCTAATTTAAATGATTTTATCGTATAGAATACGTTAAAATAAGCATGTTTTACTTAAAAAACTTTTCTCTAAAATCAAAATTGGCCGAGTTATAAGGGGTTCAAAAGTTGATAATATCAAGACGTCAGGGACTTAGAAAATTTTGGTGCTTGGAAATTATGTCAATATAAGGTCTATTTATGATGATTTTATTGTTTAGAATATACTAAAACAAGCATATTTTTTTAAACAAACTTTACTCTAAAATCAATTTTTACTGAAATATTACGGTTTGAATTAAGGTTAGAAGGACACGTCTTCACCGGGTGTAAAATAGGTTAGGTTAGGTTAGTTTGTTGTCCAGGCGCGAAGCGCCAAAACTACGTAGAATAGTCCGTCCGTCGACATCGCTATTGTAATCTTTGATGGCGTCTATCTCAGTCATCTTTAACTTTAGAAAAAAGTTTTTCAAGTAAAATGTGCTTATTTAACGTATTCTATGTGATAGAATTATAAAATAACCCTCCTTCTGACGCAGTCGGGTAAAAATAGTGTCAATAAGACATCGCATTGATGAAAAAAATTCTAAGTCCTGTCTCCATACAACGACACCGAAATTTTTCTAAGTCCTAATTTTTTATGTGTCGTATCTCAGTAATTTTTAATTTTAGAGAAAAGATTTTGAAATAAAATATGCTTATTTTAACGTAGGTATTCTATACGATAAAATCATTTAAATTAGGTGTCATAATGATACCATTTTGGCGAAGTCCTGCGTCCCCTTTCCTTTACCCCAACCATTTTTTTAATTAATAGGGTGGACTTACATATTTTTTATGAAAAAAACACAACCCATAAAAGTGAATATTTGAACTACAAAATTGAAGGCAATTAAGGTACAATTTTAGTTAAGTAGTTATTCATTTTACTAATTTATATTTTTAGATGTGCAACAACACATAATCTGGCTTGAGAATTCGATTGAGCCATGGCAGATGGTACAGCATAAATGGCAAGTAACAGCCACGCACAGACTAAAGTGTTTAAACAGTAGTGACAAAACTATCGAACAATACCTGACTGAATTCCCTGCCTTAAGAAATCCAGCTGGTTATTCTCTACTGACAGAAGACTTCAAAACCCTTTATCCTGACAAGGAATGTTTGTTACATGAGAAATTTTGTTTCCACAAGGACAATATTTTAAGCCTTGCAAAGCAAAAAGCTAAACGTGACGAAACAATCAAAAAGATCATTCAAGAACTGGAAAATCTGCCTGAAGGTGAGGTCATTTTAGATATTGTATATATTTCTTATTAATAAACTGAAATCCATAAATTTGTACAGGCCTCGTGAATAATCCCATGACATCCTAATTTGTCCGAGGAGTTCGTATTCATATTCGTATTTTTGGCTACTAGAAGACAAAGGTTTTTATTTCATGCGTTTTAGGGGTTTTTGAAGACGGTTTTTTTATATTGTTTTAATTAATTTTACATAATTGAAGAAACGATAAAGTTTATTTTTGAAGAATAATTTATTTAATTAATTTTCTTGGAGCGGTTATAATATCTCTTTAGCTTATACTTCAAGATTTCACTTTGGCATTTATCATTTACCCACTAATAAAGTTTTGTATTTGTTTGAAATAAACACATCAGTTATTAATAAGATTCTTTATATTACGAAACAGCTTTTGGAAACAATCGTGGTATCCGTTTACTCGATGTCATAGGATTATTTACGAGGCCTATATACTCATTTGCACCATTGAAATACACAAGTAAAAAAAGTATAAATATTTAGCAAGTCGACTGTACTTACAATAATTAAAAATATAACCCTAAAAGCTAAAAAATATGCCTATCCATTGTATGTTTGAGTTAGAGCTAAAAGTAAAAAAGTCAATATTGGATTGGTCTTTTCAAAGCCATTTTAATTATATGTATGTATTTGTGTTGTAGCAAAATCAAACTATAAATTTTATTTTTAAATGAGGCCTGTAATAGTTATGGTGTGTTTTCAGATGATGAAAACATCAGAACTAAGGAAGCAAAAACGATTATAGCATTTATGGTACTGCCGTTATTGCTAGGTAACCCCCTGTCAAAAGTGAAAAAAAACAGTTGGCGTCCATCAAAACAGGAATCCAGTGAAGGTTTCATCACTCATATTTATGATACAAGTGAGCTACAGAATACAATTTCAAGTAGGAGAGATAAATTCTTTAAATTGAATGTGACGTTACAACCCTTTATTGTAATTGTTGGACGTAACTATACCGCAATTAATAACTATTATGTGGTGGTCAATAATACATATTACGTGCTTCATTCAATCATCGATGCAGTTGATGTATGCTTCAAAATATTTCATGCATTAAGTTGTAGATACCCGATTGAATGCTCCTCAACTTGGCAATTCATCCAAAAAGCTTTGTTTAATTTGCAGACGCCATATGATAAACAATTTGTTTCCGTCAATGCCTTAATATCAGACCTGGGGATTGAAATTGATTAATATGCCTAAATGTTTTTTATGTAAGTTGATTTTACCAAATATAAAAGATTTGTGTAATCATATTAAAATAATTCACAGAAATATTCAGGTTGATTATTACCAGTGTGAAGAAACAAACTGTAATAGGAAATATTATTTACTAAATTCATTCAAAAAACATTTGGCAACACATCAAGACTTGCCAAATTTAGTTGAGCATAAGAAGGACCGTAATGACACATTTAATAGTAGCGCTACAAACAATACTTTAAGAGAAATCACAAGCTATTTACACTCTCCAACAAATTTGAATGATAGCAGTGTTTCCGATACTGTATCTGTAACAGAACAAGACACGGCAAATGTATTGATGTCAACCATGGATCATTTTTCTAATTTCACGGCCAGCATGTATGCTAATCCGTTAATCCCAAGAAATGTAGTACAATTTGTTATGTCCAATATGGAAATTTTTATTAATAGCTCTATTGTGGATCCCGTGACCTCTATATTATCAAATACTTCTCAAACTCAAACCTCAGAATTTTGTACACAAATATATGATCATTTAGATTCAATAAAAAAAGGTTTTAAAGAGTTACATTCCGAGCATTTACGACTTGAGTTTTTTAAAAAGAATGGCACTTATATTTTACCTATTGAGTATACCATAGGGTGTAGAACCCAAACATTAGTACAGACCCCCCTAACAGGACAGTGTATTCCTTTGAGATTAGTTTTACAAAAATTCTTTGAATTAAAAGATGTACTCAGAGACACTCTTAAATATTATGACGAAGTGAAAAAATCTTTAAGCGATGGTATTTTACAAAACATTGTGCAAGGAAGTACATGGCAAAAGAAAATGTGTTCTCATCAGGAACAAATCGTTTTACCACTGGCATTATTTTACGACGATTATGAAATTGGGAACCCCCTAGGTAGCCATGCAGGCGTTCATAAATTAGGTGCTACATACGTAACAGTTCTTTGCTTTCCACCTCATTATAGAGCAAAATTACAAAATATATTTCTAATGACGCTTTTCCATTCTGCCGACAAGCAATACTTTGGCAATAAAGCTGCCTTTTCACCAGTAATTTCGGAACTAAATTATCTTCGAAACCAAGGTATTATAATAAATGTTTCAGGGTCATATACTAGGATATTTTTTGAATTAGCAATTATTCTGGGTGACAATTTGGGTGTTCATTCTATAATAGGTTTTGCTGAATCGTTTTCCTGTAACTTTCCTTGCAGAATGTGTAAAGTATCCAAAGAAAAAATGAAATATCAAGTGTCATGTGATCCGCAGCTGATGAGGACCAAGGAACAATATTTAAGAGATGTTACTATCGGAAACGTATCTTTGACAGGAATTAAAGAACCATGCATTTGGCATGATGTTGATGGTTTTTCAGTAATTGATCATGTAGGAGTTGATGTTATGCATGATTTGCTGGAGGGTGTATGTAAATATGATTTAGCATTTATCATTCTCACATACGAGGGTGCATTGAAAAGTTCTGAGCCTAAGGTTGTATATAATAAAAAAAAAAAAAAAAAAATACTGGCAGGTAAAAGTGCCATATTTAGTCGCCATTATGCACTATCTTTTGTTTTTTTCTTGTCACAATTTTGCATTTTATGCTGGAACTGCTACATAAGGTCACTGATTTTTCAAGTAATGGATAAAATTGAGCACCGTTCTGTCATAAAATATTTGCAAAAGAAGGGGTTAACACCAAAACAAATATTTGAAGATATGAACAAAACATTAGGGCAATCTGCTCCATCGTATGCTACCATAAAAAGATGGGTAGCTGATTTCAAACGTGGCCGGGAGACTGTTCAAGACGAGCCTAGGAGTGGGCGGCCGTTGACGCCTACTACGGATGAAAATGTCAATAAAATATTAGATGCGATAATGAAGGATAGGCGATTGAAGATTGTGGAGATAGCGGAAGCAATGGGTATTTCTTATGAGCGGGCACAGAACATCATCACCGATGTTCTTGGATTTTCTAAGGTGTCAGCCAGGTGGGTGCCTAGACTGCTTTCAGTCGAGAACAAACGAGTACTGGTTACAATTTCCCAAGATTGTTTGGACATGTTTCAACGTGACCCCGAAGATTTTCTCAATCGTTTTATAACTATGGACGAGACATGGGTCCACCACAGTACACCAGAATCGAAAGAACAATCCAGGCAATGGAAAAGACCAGGTTCACCACCACCCAAAAAACCCAAGGTCATTTTGTCAGCTAATAAGGTAATGGCCTCGGTTTTCTGGGATTGCAGGGGGGTTATCATGATAGACTATCTCGAAAAGGGCAAAACAATAAATTCAGAGTACTATTGTGCTCTTTTACGTCGTCTGCGAGAGGAAATTAAAATAAAGAGACCTGGAATGCTGTCGAAAAAAGTATTGTTTCACCAAGACAACGCTCGCGTTCACACTTCGGCGAAATCAATGGCACAAATACATGATTGTGGATTTGAAGTGCTGCCGCATCCCCCTTACTCGCCGGATCTAGCTCCTTCCGATTATCATCTCTTCCCAAACCTCAAAAAACACTTGGGAGGACAAAGATTTTCGACTAATATGGAGGTACAAGAAGCAGTAGACTCATATTTTAACGACCTCAGAGATTCTTTTTTTTTTGATGGGATAATGAAGTTGGAGGCGAGGTGGACTAAGTGCATTGACCTTCATGGAGACTATGTCGAAAAATAAAATTGTTATAAAAAGTGAGCCAGTTAGTTTTTTTTACCAGGCTCAGAACTTTTCAATCCACCCTCGTATGTAACAGAATTAAAATTGTTTTCATTGGAAACTATGAATGAAAGGATACAATCTTTTAAATATGGTCCGGATGAATGTAACAAACCTATTATGCCAATTACGCTAGATCAGTTAAAAAAAAACACAATTAAAATGTCTGCGTCAGAAATACTTTGTTTACTTAGATACTTTGGGCTACTCATAGGTGATTTTATACCCTCCAGTGATTATATTTGGGAGTTATATATAGTGTTAATGAAAATAATTGATATAGTTACAGCTAATGCTGTTCACAAAGATAACTGTGATTTGTTACAATGTTTAGTTACTGAACATCATAAATTATATTTGATGTACAGTAAAAAGTTTTTAACTCCAAAATTTCATTTTTTAACGCATTATAGTGATATGTTACGGAAGTTTGGTCCTTTAGTGTCAATATGGTCAATGCGTTATGAAGCAAAACATCGCATATCGAAATTGACTGCAAATGTATCTAGTAACAGAAAAAACCCATGTAAAACGTTAGCAATCAAACATCAGTTACAATTAAATGACATCTTTATAAGAGGATCTCTAGATGAGTTCTTAGAATTTGGAAAAAAAGAAACGGTAACTGATAATACTGCACGTAAAATAAAACAATCTTTAAACTTAACATGTCAGACTCAGCCACTATTCCAAGTAAGTTGGGTTTCTATCAAAGGAATTAAATACTCTAAAAATATTGCAATGACTTTAGATATATGCGATGGCCTCTTACCAAACTTTGGAATAATTAAGTGTATCTTTATAATATTTGAAACTAAAACTGTTATTTTTGAAGTAAGTTTATTTGACACACTGTTTTTTGATGACAGGCTTCATTGTTACGATGTGGATTTGACTGATAATATTAGTTTTTATAATTATAACTCAATTTATTGCTATATTCCAAATACTATGTCAATAACGTCTAACAATAGAACTAAAATTGTTCTAAGATCTCCTGTATAAATAACAAAGACTATTTAATTTTTGAATGTAGTATTATGAATATTATGATAATTTGTAACATGTGAAACTTTGTAATAATTAAGTGTATCTATATCATATTTGAAACTAAAATTGTTATTTTTAAAGTAAGTTTATTTGACACGCTGTTTTTTGATGACAGGCTTCATTGTTACGATGTGGATTACACTGATAATTAGACTCCGTTATCAATTGCTCAGTTTGGGGGCAAACGTCGCAATAGGGTAGTCTGGGGACTAAATGGAACGGTGTTCATTAACACTACATCCTAGTGTATTGGTGTTCAACGGTTTTTTTTTATAATCAGGCATTCACGATATAAATTACTTATAAGTCAATTGTCAATTGATTAATTTAGCGGTTATCAAAGCAGGATTTGTAACGGTTGCTTGGATTTATTTGTATTTCTTGACCTGCATTAAGATTGTTAACGTTACGCGACGTGGCAAATCCGTCCTTTTTTTTAAAATAAAAATCTCAACTTTTCATACATCTTTCGTCTTCTTTCGTGCAGAATTAATTATCCACTATCAAAACAGATGGTGAAAAGCAAACGCGTTTTTTTTATGAAATTTTATTCTCTTTCAATGTTTGCTTTCAATATTGTACTTTTTGCCTCTCTTATAATAGTTTGATTTATTAGAGCTTTCAGAATCTATTTTTAATGTGGTTTAGAACAACTTTATCATTACAAAGGTTTAGTAATTTAGAACAACTTCTGATCTGGTACAAATACTCAGTTAACGAAAAAACAACGTTGCTAAATCATTGATAAATTAATCAATTGACAATTGACTTGCAAGTAATTTATTATTATAGTTTAATTTATGTCGTGTTAATGAACACCGTTCCATTTAGTCCCCAGACTACCCTATTGTGACGTTTGACCACAAACTGAGCAATTGATAACGGGGTCTACTGATAATATTATATTAGTTTTTATAATTATAACTCAATTGATTGCTATATGCCAAATACTATATCAATAAGTCTAACAATAGAACTAAAATTGTTCTAAGATCTCCTGTATAAATAACAAAGACTATTTAATTTTTGGATGTAGTATTATGAATATAATACAAAAAAAAACAACAAGTAAGTAAGTAAGTTAAGTATAATTTGTAACATGTGAAAATTGACAACAGGATTTTTTATAAAGGTGTACTGAAGAATATCATGCTTATAGAGGTTTGTCTCAAAAGCATAAGTACTATTTTTTTAAATTATTTTTGTTCTTTGTTTACTGAGAAATTAAATAAACAAATGTCTGCTAATTGCTAAAGAGCTTAAACGCCAAATGAACGGAATGACGTCATTTTGTTTGCAACTCTTACTTTTGATGAAGGATTTGTCGTCACGTTAGTGGCGGTGGTAGAAGCCGTGGAAGGCGATATACAATCCAAGCTGTAAACCTCACTTGATGGCTCGATGTTAGACACATCCGCTAAAGGTAGATCCACCTGTGTGTCACTAAGTATAACATCTGTGCTTGTCACTGTGAACACTTCATTTTCATAATTGTTTAAGGGTGGTGGGTTTCGATGTTTCTCATTCAACACATCAACATATACTGTATCCTGAAAAGCAATTCAATAACGATTTAGTTCTAAATTCAAATTTTGTGAATAAACTTGACAATTAAAAATACCATTATAGGTACTTACACAAATAATTTCTTAAATTGATAGGTAATTATGTAAGTAAATACTGAAGTAAATAGGTACCTGTGGCTGCTCTTGTTGTGGGATGCTATCACCTTGTATTTGCTTCCATAGATTGAGGTTTTGTGTGAATCTGTGACGTCAGTTAGACCATTTGTCGTTTAAGCTCTTTAGCCATTAGCAGATATTTGTTTATGTAACCGCGTTAAATTGCTAAACGATCTCTTAAAAGGACTCTTCTACGATTTCTAATTCATGCTGGTTATTGAAATTTCCTCACCTTTTATAAGACTCTTTCATAGCACATATCGATATGTTATTTATCGATATCAAATCCGTAGAGAGTTAGCACACGTATGATACACTCAATACCAAAAGGTTATGTATAAATAACATTAGATATTTAACAAATTCTTTATTAGACATAGGTACATATTGTTTTTGTTATAGACATTAGCGGTCTGTACACGGTACGGTTTGGACTGCGGGGATCATCCGCACTATTCCTACCCGCGTTCCAAAAGAAGAAATTTGTATTTAGAAATGCATTTATCTGTTCGGTTCTGAACGCGGCGCGGGTTGAAATGGCGCGAGGTGTTTCCCGTGGTCCGATCTTTACGTGTGGTAGGCGTTATTGATATTAATGATAATTGTTAATGTTTAAGATAGATTTAAGTCCAAGTACAAAATACAATTATGATGGTATTTTAAGTTTTTTATTCCATTATTAAGTTTTCAAACCCAAGTAATTATTTTGTAGTTCATAGAGGTGCTTCTTGTATGCAATGCATATTTATTATTCGAATTGTAAAATACTTTTATCTGTCTTTAAACAATATTTATAATTAGTAATGCCATTTATGACAAAATATCAGATTTGTGTAGAAGATGCACCCACATCTACTATGTTTTTTTTTCATTAAATCATTAAAATATGTTTATTTTCACAGTCAACTTTAGTATTTTATAATCTGCAGAATAAACTACTAATTAATCTATTGTATTGTGTCGTAGTATCTACTAAATTATTTGGAGTGTATACAGTCAGTATCAAATAGATGTGAGGAACCAAAGTGGCCAAATAGTTCATAACACATTTTTATTTCTATAATAATAAAGATGTGTCGCGAAATATTTGGCTACGTTGATTGCCCCCTCTAAATATGATGTTGACTGTACACACTACAAATAATTTAGTACGACATAATACAATATAGTAGATACTACGATTAATACAATATACATTACAAAATAATATAGTAGATACTACAATATAATACAATATACATTACAAAAATATAATAGATACTACAATATAATACAATATACATTACAAAATAAAATAGTAGACACTACGATACAATACAATATACATTACAAAAAATATAATAGATACTACGATACAATACAATACACATTACAAGATAAATAATAGAAACTACTGAAATTATGTAGTGGCTACTAAAAAGTAATGTAGCAAATACTAGAAAATAATGTAGTAGTAACACAGTATAGTATACGTAACATTGCAGTATGGTAGATATAACATTTTTTTGGTAACGGATAACAAAGGCTATAGCTATAAGCACAATCATATTCTTCACCGGTTACAATTCGATTTCTAATATTTACTATGTGCATTGTTGTATATACTATATACATATTTACCCGTACAATTAACATTTACAAGAAGTGAATCGTATAGTTTACTATCTGTAGAGTTGTCACATATACTACGAAAAAAATTGTAGTTCCTACTGAATTCTCGTTGCAGTAACCAGATTTTTTTTTCAGTGTAAGAAAAGTATGGATGGGTAAGTAATACACTTCATTTAAGTAATTGTTTGTGTGGATTCAAGGTTTTTTAACGAAAAAATGCTTATTTCATCAACCACTCCGACTTTGCAACTGTGTTAGTCCCGCCAAAAAAACTATTTCTTGTTGGCTATTCACGATACTTTTATGTAAAAGATTGTGAAAAACGAATTATTGTATAACTATTTACATATTTCCTACTTTAGATTCATCCAAATTAATCAATATTTAGCGAAATTTGTGATAAAATTACTGCCGGCATTGTGTTGTCCGGAGCGGTACAGTGCCACACGGCGTTTGACACTCAAGGTCAACCGATGCGGCCATTTCGTTCGCCGCTAAATTAATGTGGAGATGACTTTCGGATTATTTCTTTTTACATTATTTTTTTTGAGCTTGCATTTTTATGTACTAATTAGCATTTTCATTTTTTTCAACACTAATATTGGTTGGGGTATAGCAAAAGGTATAAATATACCTATAAAAATAATAGGTTTAAAAAAAGAATAAATAAATAGTTGCTAAAAAATTGTCTATTACTTGAAATGATAAATAAAACTTTTTTTCTTTTCCTCCTAGGGAATTCATGAAAGTCGTATCCATACTATTGTAGCCGCCCTGAGACCCCTTCGTGTGGCAAATTCCCGCTCCGGAGTAGAAATTGGGTGTTTTTGTTTATAAATTCTCAAAGATTTTTCTATGCTAAGACGTTTTCATTTTGTAACGTTACTTTAGTATAATAAATCTAGTTTTAGAAAATGTTATCAGTATTAAAAAAAGATAATCTGGAATTGTTTTACAGGCCATTCATTGTGAGTACCTATTTAGAGTCGTTTTTCGAGGGCTTTATGTTTATGTCTCAAGCTGCCAAACTTATTACTTTACGAATGTGAATATTTGTATAGGCTAACTATATGAACCGAACTTACGAATAAACAAAAAACATGAGCCACTTGAGCCACGTCTCTCTCAGAACTAATCTTGAAACACGAGTCACTTTATAGCACCGACGGGACGGCGCCTGATAAGGCCCACATTTAGTAATGCTCTTACTGCTAAAAAAATGTATGGATTGAAGTGATTTTATAGAATGTTTATAGTATTGTAAATAAAATACAAATATTGACGAGAAAAAGTAGGTATAATTTATGATATGGTATATTATGTATCGAAAATCGGAAAAAAACCCGTGACCCTATCTTTACTTTACGACATTGTTTTATTTTCACACTTTATACATATTTACCGTATGCAATATGATAGCGTACTTAATTAAGAATCTAAAATGCTACATTTTATTACGCTTATAATACAGAAAAGCAGTAAAATTTAAGTTTTTCTGAACATCGAAGACCAGTTTAAATTGTCCATCCTAGGCCTGTGCCAAACGTGGTAAAATTTGCAAAATGGCGGCCGCCATAATTAGTCTTTTCTTTTCTCTCCCGGAGCCGGACAGCGCCAGATGCGCGTAAATGACCAAAATGGCGGCGCCAGGCGAAGGGCTACGGTCTATTTGATGGCAAAGCGAATTCCACGCGAATGCGATGAGGAGCGACGCGGCGCGAAAGAAACAAACAGTCTACAGACAGGGTATTTTAAGTGTCCTACTACGTCCTACGTGACCAATAAAGGCGCCTGCTCTTATTAAAATGACAATATATTATATAAGTAAATTTTTTAGACGTTCCAAATGGCTACGCTTGTGAAAAACCATTTGACGCTATGGATATTTTACAGGGATCGCATCACAAAACGCTTAAGACTGCCAATTCCAAGATATCGATTTTGAAAGCAATTAGTCGAAATAACTCAAAAGTTCTATATGGCGCCTACTTTTCCTCAATCTGTCAACGGATTCGTTATCAGAGGCCACACAGATCCTCAGATATCGATTTTGGAAACAATCAGTCGAATACCTAAAAAGATCAAAATGGCGGCTACTTTTTTTCAAACTGTCAACCAGACCTTTATAACGTTATGAATAATATCGTTATCATAACGTTATATTTCGTTAGGTCTCAAAATTCCGTTTAAATATATCGATATTCTTTCTTAACGTTATGCTACACCGTAATGAAATCCTAATAACGTTATACTTAAATAACGTTATAATAACGTTATGAAACTTATGAACTACGCGCTGTTGCCGCTCCTCAGGTAGGCATTTTGCGTAACTGGCCGACTGGCGCGTGCACCGGCGCTGGATTCATGCATTGCGCGACGTTGCCAGATATAAGATATAACCACAGGATACAACAATTTTCTTGTCGTCTTATCTGCCTACCGTCCAGGGGTGTTATTCTCTCAAAAAATAGCCTGTAAGTAGGTATGAATATTTGGATACAAGCGTCGTCGCCACGTTGGGTATTTTATAAGGGCTAAGTAGTTGGGGTATTTTATATTATTTAGTTTACTTAGCGGTCCCCCGACGTGTCGACGCTTGAATCAAAATATTAATAAGTACCTACTTATAATTAAACTTAAAATAGGGCCAATACTCCTTATTTTTTACTTTTTAGAGGTTTTCCTTTACAGACTATTTTGAGTGGGGGTTTTTTAATGTTTTTATTTATTTTTTTATTTCACGCTTTTTAAACTTTTTCAAATTAACAATATGACTTTAGCTAGCAACGTCTCTTTAAAAACATAAAATGAATAATAGGGGGCTAATAAGTAATAAATAAAAAGAGGGGTGTTAGTTTATAACGGGCATCATAGCTCCCAAACGGATGAACCGATTTGGATGCGGTTCTTTTTATTTGAAAGCAAGTTTTCTAGCGGGGGTTTAAAGCAAAATCTCAAAAAGGGCTGAACCAATTTTGATAAAACATGGCTAAGAACCACCGACAAGAAACCTGCATTAATATAAAAAAAAACCGCATCCAAATCGGTTTATCCGTTTAAGAACTACAGTGCCACACACACACACACACACACACGCACGCACGCACGCACGCACGCACGCACGCACGCACGCACGCACGCACGCACGCACGCACGCACGCGCGCGTTTTTTGCGTCGGGGGTTAAAAACAACGGACGGTCGGACGAACGAGTGAATGTCCAAGCGGCGAGTTTAAGTAGTCCCGTCAGTGCGAACAAAACATATTTTAGCGCGTGCATTTTCAATTTAGCAGCATGGTTTCTGCCCATGGATCGAACGTATAAGGCAGCTTAATTGAAAATGCACGCGCTAATGAGTATTTTGTTCACTCTGACGATGACGGGAAGGGACAACTTAAACTCGCCGCTGCGATTTGGCTCGTTCGTCCGACCGTTTTTAACCACCGAATCACTACCGGGGTGTGATTCCCTCAGAAACAACACGGACGGGCGGACGAACGAGCGAAATCGCAGCGGCGAGTTTAGGTAGTCCCGTCAGAGCGAACAAAACACATTTTAGCGCGTGCATTTTCAATTAAGCTGCCTTAGTTATACGTTCGATCCATCGGCAGAAACCATGCTGCTAAATTGAAAATGCACGCGCTAAAATATGTTTTGCTCGCACTGACGGGACTACTTAAACTCGCCGCTTGGACATTCACTCGTCCGTCCGTCCGACCGTCGTTGTTCAGAGAATCACTACCCAGTACAGTTAAAACATCGGTACGAAGCAGGCAACGGCAACGGCAAGGCAAAACAATGTCACGCGCCATAAGCCGCAGCCGCACCAAGGTCAGGAGCGAGTGAAATTGAGTGTAAGAAAGAGATGGTCTATAACGTTATTGTAGCGCTAACCGAAGTATCGTTATACGTATAGCGTTTTGTTTGATAACGTTATAATGAATACCGCTACATTTATGACGTCAAATAACGTTATAGTATAACGTTATTCGAGTAAAATCACGTTATGAAACATAACGTTACACGAAAATAACGGTTATTAAAAGTCTGCTGTCAACGGGTTCGTTGTCGGAGACTAGACAAATCCCCAGATATCGATTTTGGAAACAATCAGTCGAATAACTAAAAAGTTCAAGTTTTCCTCAATTTATAGCTTCTTTACTGCTCTATATATATTTATATACTATGCGTGATTGTTCCAATTTTTAATCGAGATTTAATTGTGAAATTTGCTCGATTAAAATGTCGATTAATTTTGTGACGACTGATTGTTTAATGGATTAATTAGTAGATGTAAAAATTTATCGATTAATGTCCATCTCTGGCACTACCAACTAGGCCAACGCCTAGCGCAGCAGGTGGATAAGGGTAACCCTTATATATAGCGCTTTAATAAGCCAATTGAACGTTTTTTAAGCGATACGGCTTTCCTAAGTAAAATCCTTATAAAAAGGGACCCGACCACCAATTAAGCTTTTAAAAGACTTACCTGTCGAAGTATAACCCACTAAAAGAATAACCCATTTGGAAGAAATACATGACTTAGTTATTTATTAAACTAACCATTCTCATAAGGGAAGCCTAAAGAGCTAAACCTCAGATCGTCAGCCGTAAATTGATATCCCTCTCTTATTGCATAACCAAATATAAGGGTAACCCTTATAAATAGCGCTTTAAAAGCGGATTTGGATAGTTAATTGGTAAGGGTAACCCTTATCAATAGCGCGTAAGCAAATAGAACGGCTTTCAAGCGATACGGCTTTTCTGAATATATCCTTATAAAAACCCATTCGAAACCCCTTGAATGGGATAGCGGGCCGGTCCCTGATCCAAACTAACGACAGCAAAACAAGGGAATAGGAATCATCCATCGAACGATTCGGACAAGAATTAGAGGATTTGTTTGTAAACCTCACAATAACACAGGCCAATGGAAAACCAGAAGCCTATACAGTTTTACAGCCCATAAACGAAAAAATGGCAATTTCAAAATTCTCAGAAGGATTGCGAAATGATAAGTTGAGTACCATTATAGCGTCCCGAAATTATACCTCGCTCGAGGACGCTATACAGGGTGCAAAAGACCAGGAGGTGTCAGTAACACCCTCACCTGGACCGGAACAAATTTTCCACTTATGGAAATAAGGATACAATGTCCGTAGACCTTACCGAGGACATTATAGTAGACCTATGGGTAAATACACTCGCCCGCAACCGGGTACAAGTGCGCAAAATAAACCCACAGGGAAGTACGCTCAAACAAATAATTCTCGACCACTAAGAACCTCAAACAACTTTTACACGCGTACACATACAAGTTACCGTGGCCGACGTCAAAATCCATCATACAGACGTCATCAAGTTAATACGGCGATAGGAACTGAACAAAATAATAGCGATATGCCAGAAGATTTAGAATTTTTTCGTCCCTAAAAACTACATTCTAACGTATTGTCATATGAATTCAGTTCAGTTTGCAATAAACGGCACAACGCACAAATGGCTTATTGACACGGGCGCAAGTCTAAGCGCGATAACACATGACGCAGCGAAATTAGTCGGTAACCATATGACACCCAAGACTACTCACATTAACGGAGTAGGAGGAAAAATAACGTCATACAATATAATTACTTTAAACTTACAAACAAAAAACCAAATATTTGAACATAAATTTCATGTATTCCCAAAATTACCATTACAAGCAGACGGAATCATCGGACAAGATTTTTTGAAAAAATATAAATGCGTTATAAATTACGAGAAAGAGACAATCACGTTAAATAAAAACAACGAAATAATTACAATACCATTAACTTTAAAACATAATAATAACGAAATAAATAGTTCAAATCAAATACAGATACCACCTCGATGTGAATCAATAATACAAGTTTCAACAAACTGTACAGAGGATTGCGTAATATTGTCAAGTGAAATTGCTGAAGGAATTTTTGTAGCAAATTCCATAACTTGTAGCAAAAAAGGAAAAATAACAGTAAAAGTTTTAAACACGCGCGAGAAACACGTAACTTTAAACAACTTCACACCACAAATAAGACCATTACGAGACTATAATTGTTTTTCTTTTGAAAAATGTAAACAAAGTTCAGATAGAGTAAAATTACTATTTTCACTTTTAAAACTAGACAATTTAAATAAGGAGGAAAGCAACTCCATTGCTAGTATTTGCGCGAAATACGCCGACATTTTTCAACTGCCAGGAGACACATTAAATACCACAAACCTATACGAACAAAAAATTCGATTAAAATCAAATGTGTCACCTATATATAGTAAACCGTATCGTTTACCACAATCACAAAAATCAGAAATAAATAAACAAATAAAACAAATGTTAGAAAATGACATCATAAAAGAATCCAAGTCGGAATGGGCAAGTCCATTACTCCTCGTTCCCAAGAAAACAGACTCGAGTGGAGAAAAGAAATGGAGATTAGTAATAGATTATAGAAAAGTCAATGACGTAATTGAAAATGATAAATTCCCCCTGCCAAACATCACCGAGATCCTAGATTCATTGACCGGTGTTATGTATTTTAGCACCTTGGATTTAAACCAAGGTTATTATCAAATCAAACTAGATCCCGAAAGCAGAAAATATACCGCGTTTATAGCAGATAAACACTATCAGATGAAACGATTACCAATGGGACTAAAAACTAGCCCAAATGCTTTCAGCAGAGCAATTACCATAGCTATGTCTGGACTAAACTACACTCGGCGTCAAAAAAATCGCACCTTTTGCAATTTTGACTTCAAGGGAATATAGCTCTTAACTTATTTATTGTACCCCTAACAATATTAGTATCATTTGAAAGCACAATTAATAACCTTTAAAAACGCAAATCGTTCTTTGCCGTAAAAACAAAGATCACGAAATGCAGGCGTCTTTAAAAAAAAGTGCTGAAATACTCATTAGTGGGATCGCTAATTGTGCCACCCTGGATACGTATAAAAAGGGGGGGTAACAATGAATTATGGGTTAAGGGTTAAAATTCCTTTAGAGCCCGCGCACACAGAGGGCGGTCAGGAGTTCTGAGTTCTGAGTTCCGCGTTCGCCGTTCATTACAATGTACCGAGTCTATAACTACAACGCACACAGCGGGCAGTCTGACCGCGGCGGTCAAAGCGGAACGTCGCGTTCTAAGAGTTCTTTTCCCGCCGAGACAAGGAACGCCTGAACGCCGCGATGTCTGAAGTTGCAAACACGGAAAAGTTAATTGAATTGGTTAGGGAAAGGAGTTTAATATACGATTTAAGTGATGTAGACTATAAAAACCGCGACAAAAAAGCCGAAGCTTGGCTTGAAATTGCCACAGAAATGGGATTTGGAGAGAGTAAGTAAAACATCACATTGTAATAATAATTTTATATTTCAATCATTTGGATGTCAGTCTAACTAATATTGACAATTGGTATATATACCTACCTATTGATTAAAATAAGCGATATATTCGTCCCGAATTGCATACGCTGTATAGTTGGTTCTGTTCATATTTGTTCGCTGAAAATTTTGATAGCCGGTACTGCGTTGATCATTGTTTATGTCTCGGTCATCATCATAGATGTGACAATCTCCTTTTACTCTAAGGTAATTGTGTAAACAACACGCTGCTTTTACAACACCAACGACAGTGTCTACATTGAGTTCCAATGGCTTAAAAAATACCCGCCATTTTTGAGCCAAAATGCCAAATGTGCTCTCTACTACACGTCTTGCACTACTCAGTCTCTTATTATATGTCCTTTTTCTTTCATCCTGTATGGTTACATTAGTTGGGAAAGGTCTCATCAAAAATGTTTCTAATTTGAAACCGCCATCTCCAATAAAAACGTGAGGCACTGGCTTTTCTCGACCTGGTAACGGCTTTGACCCGGGAATATTCAGCTGATTGTTAACAATTTTTTGATAGAATGACGTCCTTTGGAAAACCGTACTGTCACTATCTTTTCCATAACTGCCAACATCAATCAAAATAAATTTGTAATCTGGATCCACCACTGCAAGCAACACAATAGAGAATCTTTGTTTATAGCAAAAATGTAATGTTCCCGTATTAGGTGGGCATTTTATATAAACATGTTTTCCATCGATACTGCCAATACAATTTGGAAATCTCCACTTCTCATTGTAACCAGCTTCTGCCTCCTTCCATGTTTTTTCAGTCGGCTCTGCCATATATAGTGGTTGTAATGTGTTCCATATAACTTTACTTACTTCCTTCACTATTTTACCAACTGTTGTAAATCCCATACGGTATGAATGGCCAATTGTTTTAAACGTATCTCCTGTAGCAAGGTACCTGAAACATTTTTTTTTGTTTTTAGGTAAAGTATGGATAGCCAAGTGGAAGAGTCTGAGGGATAACTACAACAAGTACAAGAAAAATAATGAATCTTCTACAGGCCAGGCTTATAAAAAGTATAAGTCTTGGCCATGGGCTTTGCAATTGAGGTTTTTAGACGATTTTAATGTTAGAAGACAAACAGAAAGTAATAGTGAGCGTTCTCCAGCCAACGATCATACCACTGTTACAGCCGACACAGAGAACTCTACGATGAATGAAACACAAAATACTACACATTCTGAAGTTTCTGTATATGCAACTGGACCAAGCAAGCAAATTACGAGAAAACGAATAAAAACGAGCGCAGACCCCAGTGATAGTGATAAAATACTAGAATATTTAAAAAATAAAAATGAAAAAAAAGCCAAAATGGATGGAGTCGATCATTTTTTTTTAAGTTATGCACAAACTTTTAAGACATTCACACCTAGAATGCAAAGTATGGTAAAGCTAGAAATAGCTTCTCTATTTGCCCGGTACGAGCTACAACTGGTAGAAGGGAGTGATGCAATTGCTTCTAAAGTTGCACCGCGATCAGTCAATCAAAGGCGTTGCAGTTCTACACCTAATTCGGAGTCGGTTCCAAGTCCCTATGATCAGAGTTCAAGTTCGTGGTTCGTTCCTAGCCCTGTTTCTCAACAGTTTCCGGAACCTGGTAATGAATCTTATAAAGAAAATAGGGTGTTTTACGTCCTTTCACCACAATCAACTCCAACAATTCAAACAGCTAGTACACCACCGCAGCCACAGTTGACTGGAAACCTAAGAGAATATTACGAAAACATTTCTTATCCTAATTCGATTAACAAATGAACGTTTCGTATATTTTGTTATTAATTTACTTTAATGTCTTTTCTTATCATTAATAAATAAATACATACCTTAGAAATACAGCCAGCCTTTCTTTTGATGAAACACATTTTCTCCAGTTAGTATTTTGTTTTTCGATAGCAGGTTTTATGATGTTATACAATTCATTAAAACTATTAATCGACATTCGAAAATAAACATAGAATCTTTGTTCATCTTTAAGTAAATCCTGAAAAATATTACTTTCGCCTTGTTCTTCTCGCGTTGTGTTAATTGGGTGCACCCAATACTTCCTTTTCTTTTTAGAAGCTGCTAAGCTCCACAATAACAATAGTTCTTCATCGGATGATGAACTTTCTAGTGACATGTTGCACGTCCAAAGACCCAAACGAAACTAGAACGCGAGAATTTGAACGCCGCTTGTGTGCGTTGGAACTCTTGAGCGGTCAACGGTCACTAGAACGCAGAACTCTGACCGCTCTCTGTGTGCGCGGGCTCTTAAGGTTAAAATTCCTTTAAATTTTAACCTTGCGCCCCTTCGAGTGCCTCACGATTAATGTGATCACCTAGTGCTTAATAAGTACTCCCTTGAAACTTGACCGATTGAGTCACCCCTACGCTACGTCATTGATTGAAAAATCACACGAGCACGCACGTCCCTTTGGGGAACACCCACCAGCAATATCCTTATGGATAAACGCTGTGTAATAATTGACGGTATCCACTATAAAGTAGATACACTTAACCTACGAACTATCGTTGACATTGAAGTCAGCCGAAGATTAGAGGAAAGGTCATCCCCAACAAGACCAGACGGTGAAACCACCGTAAGGGTTAACGTTCAATTCTGCGATAATATAAAACCACATACGCAGATAGAACTCCGTCACGAAGATGGACCAGCCTCCCGCACACGATCTACCACAAGAGATCCAACGCAATCAGGGTCCCACAGCAAGCCAAAGCTCAAGCCAGAGCCAAAACCGAAATCCTAGCGGATTACGAATACTTGCACACCCAGAACTAAAATTGCAGTTCGGTAGAGCGCGCGCAGACCTCCAGGTCACCAACGTCGTCATCGACCCCGGATTACTATCCAGAGTGTTCCAATCGACCCACACCATCATGGAACATACGTTAGATGGCATCCTTATTGCCCCAATAAACCAAGCAAACTTCGTTAGAATTTGCCGCACTTTGGTTTTAAAGAGGGTACAAGACGTTATGGAAGCTAGGACTCTAGTACGAGCTACGCATCCAATAAACATAGGTAGGAGCTTAAGCTTGACTTTCATGGGTAGCGGCCGATGCGACAGACGCGCGCGGCTCACGCTAGCGACAGTCGCCCGGTCTGCGCGTCAGTAATAATAATTATGAAACATAATGGCGCCACTTTCGAGGCCAGCGGCTCGAGCCGCGCGCGGCTCGCGTCAGTAGCGACAGTCGCGAGCCGCGCGCTGCTGTGTTTGGTTGGTCTTCTACTGACGCGTGATGTGCGGTAAAAAATGGCGACTATTGTACCGTTTTCTATACAAGAAGAAGAAATTCTTATTAATTTGGTTTCTATTAAAATACGATAAAATACTTCATCACCTCTATTTCTGAAAATTGGATCAATTGAATTCCTTTGCTTGTAATAATATAGCAATAGCAAATCGTCATCCTCTTCTTCTTCTAGTATTGCTAGCAAAATATCTTTTTTAGAAGCCATCAGAGATCACACAGATCACACAACTGCACTGGACGGACACTAACATAAATATGGCGTGCCAGCGGCCGCACGCGACTGTCGCATAGGCCGCGGGCCGCGACCCACGAAAGTTGAACCTCCGTATCAGCCGCGCGCGTGAGTCGTGGTTCTCTAACACTTCTCCTGAAATGTGCAGGGCAACCGTCGTGCTGATACCACATGTCACGAATGTGGCTGAGTGGCAAATCATCCAGTAAGTTAGGTAAATCCACACTTTCTCCCTGACAATTTAAATGGAGAACATTAAGAAAATTTTCTAAGGTTCGATTTACCTAACTTACTGGATGATTTGCCGCTCAGCCACATTCAAGCAGCAAACATCATAGTTTAACCGCATTTTAATTGTGTACTTGAAACTGGACAGTGTATTTCGTTGGGAAAAAGAAACTTGTTTATAAATAATTTAATTTTAAATTCAACAAAATGGTGCGATCAAAACCTAAATCGAATGGAAAAAACAAGAAAAAAATGGTTTTTACTCCCTCCCAGAAAGCCAAGTCCGGCGCTGGGCTTAAAAATACTTTCAAAAATATCGTTTCTCTGACAAAAAAACATATTAAAAAGTTAAAGCCTACATGTAAAAAAGCGGCTATAGAGTTAGCAGTGGCTGTTGCCCGAGAATTAACTGCGGATTCAGATACTTCAGTAAACATTCCCCGGATGATACCTGTGCCAAAAGTTGGAGGAGTTTTGCCCCTAATACCAATTTTTGCTGGATTGTCTGCTGCAGGTGGTTTAGCAGGTGGCGCAGCTGGTATTGCTAGAGCGGTAGAAGCTATTAAGTCTGCTAAACAACGTTTTCAAGAACTCAAGAGGCACAATAAAAAAATGGAAAAGTTGAGTTTGGGAAGAGGGCTGCATCTCAAAGAGCATAAGAATGGATTAGGAATTTATTTTAAAAATGAAAAAAACTAATGCATAGGCAACCTAAACGAGCGTTAACTAACATCGATATTCTCGAATATTGCAAAGAAATTCCCCATTTTCGAGGAGTTTTCATGCGAGATCAGCTGCCAAAACGTCCATTAAAAAAAGAATTCTGGGACTCATTGGGTAGCCTATGCAAAATTAAATAATTATATCGAATATTTCGACAGTTATGGTAATTTAAAACCACCTGAAGAATTTTTAAGATATGTTGGCTTAAATATTTTTTATAATTATGTTAACAAACAAAAGACTCATCCTTTCATTTGCGGACACTTGTGTATAGACTTTTTAAACTCATTTTGGGATCTACATAAATAGCTCACACTTTTCAAAAACATTTTAGTTCAAAACAATGTCTATTACATTCACAATCACTGGAAATGAATCCATTCTTCGATCAGAATTAAATACTCATTTAATATTAGAAGACGATTACGAATGCGGTTTACTAAATTTTTCAACATTTAATTCAATACCCAATATTACTGACGGCAACAATGTATTTGCTTACGGCAAACAGAAGGATATTAAAATTCCTTGCGGTGACTTGTCTGATTTATATGAATATTTAAAAAGTAATATGAACAATTGTCAGTTTGAAATCGTTCCTAACATCAATACTTCTAAATGTTCAATTTTTTGCAGCGAACCGATTAATTTTAAGGTTAAAAATAGTGTAGGTGCATTATTGGGGTTCTCAGAGAGGGTGTTGGATCCAAATAAATGGCATGAATCAGTCAACCCTGTATGCATTATTGCTGCGTCTGTGATACGGATCGAATGTGATCTTGTCCAAGGTTCCTACACGAACGGCTTGCCTACACATATAATTCATGAATTCGCGCTTAACAGTCCACCCGGATATCAAGTAATTGAAGTACCTAAAAATATAATATATTTCCCTTTAAAGAAGAAACATATTTCATCAATTACGGTGAAAATATTAGATTTACAGGGAAATCTAATTAATTTTGGTAACGAAAATATTAGTATACGTCTTCACTTGCGAAAATCAAAATGATAATTTTTAACGATGATATCTGTAACAAAATACAAAGACAAAGTAGTTGTAACTCCACTATCAAGCACAACGTCAGACGAGCTAGACGTAAAAAGGTTGTAGCAATATAGACCAGGGTAGAAGCCTTTAAAAATAATAAAAAGTGAAAAAAAATAATAGTAGGATGAAACCCATTGGAAAAAAAAAAAGATAAAAAAGATAAAAGATGTTTATTCAGTAAGTAGGCCGCACGGGCACTTTTACACGTCAAAAATCTACCAGCGCTTCGCAAGAGACCACTGCTGAGAAGAAGCGCCGCAAGAAACTCAACAGTTAGTCGTTTTTTAAATATAGGTACAATTTTAAAACTTAACCTAGCATTATATAAAACAATGAATCTAACATATGATAAGAAATAAATGTATTCACGCGTAGTTGAGCAGGAAAATGTGTCAAAACTCTGAGTTTTCTCCAGAACTAATTGGTAGTAAGTAATAGAAAATAATTATGAAAAATTATACTTAATTATGATGGTGTAATACAACTACATAAAAAGTTTCGATACATTCTCCTACAGAAACCGTGTCCCCTAGACAATATACAATGTTTACATATTTCTTACGATGAAGTTATTATTAAGTTATTTGGGTGTTTAGTTTAGGCCAAGCACTTGTATCTGATAGATAGTCCTCGACCCTATAGTAAGCTTTAGACATTAGCGACTTTTTCAAGTAAGTTTTAAGTACTGGAAATGGTAACTTTAAAACTTCGTCAGGTAATTTATTATAGAAATGGATGCATTGACCTACAAATGATTTAAAAACCTTACGAACACGAAATTTTTTAGTAGCTATTTTATTTTTATTTCTTGTATTAAAATTATGTATATCACAATTCTTAATAAAAGAGTCCTGATTTTTAATGACATAAATAATATTCTCATAAATAAATTGTGACGCTACTGTCAAAATACTAATTTCTTTAAATAGTAATCTTAAAGAATCACGGGAGATTAGGTTATATATAGAACGGATGGCTCTTTTTTTTGTAACACGAATATAGTCTGTATGTCAGCAGCTTTTCCCCAAACCAGAATACCGTATGACATAACACTATGAAAATAACTATAATAAACTAAGCGAGCTGTCTCAACATTCGTAAGTTGCCTGATTTTCCTAACAGCATAAGCTGCAGAACTTAATTTACCTGCTAGTACTGCTATGTGGGGACTCCATTGCAAGTTTTTGTCTATAGTTATCCCTAAGAAAAGCGCCTTATCTACCATTTCCAAACACTCGCCATTTAGAAATATACTAGATTCTACCGGTCTAACATTAGGCAAAGCGAACCTAACACATTTAGTTTTCCTAGCATTGAGAAGCAAATTGTTACTAGTAAACCAATTATGTACTTTACCTAGCGTGGCGTTTATCCTAGTGTAATTGACGGATTTTCGGTCTACCTTGAAAATCAATGATGTATCATCAGCAAATAGCACAATATCACAAATATTCTCTATCATGGGTGGTAAGTCATTAATGTAAACCAAAAATAAGAAAGGACCTAATATGGAGCCCTGAGGCACACCTAATTTAACAGCTGCTCCAATGGACTGTGTTCTGTTTACAACAACCGTTTGTGTCCTATCACTAAGATATGAGGACATGAGATTTAGAGAATTATTAGTCAGACCATAATGTTCTAATTTTAATATGAGAGTCGCATGATCTACGCAATCGAAAGCTTTGGAAAGGTCACAAAAAATTCCTATTGCATCACAAGATTTCTCCCAAATATTGTATATATATTTAATGAGTACAGATGCTGCATCAGTTGTGGATCGTCCTCTAGTGAACCCGAACTGATTACTGTTAAGCAGTTTATTTCTATTGAAGTGACCTAACATATCATTTAACATTAACTTCTCAAAAACTTTACTTAAAACAGGTAGAATAGAAATGGGACGGAAATTCGTTAAATCACTCATCTCACCTGATTTAAAAAGTGGTATGACTTTACTATATTTCATAAGATTTGGAAAGACCCCCTCTGAAATGCAATTATTGTAGATTAAAGCTAAGTGAGGAGCAATTATATCTATGACATGATGGATGACTTTAACTGAAGTTCCCCATAAATCCTCAGTTTTTTTTAAACTGAGCGATTTAAATACCTTAACAATAGTAGCTGAATCTACATAGCTAAAATCAAAGCTAACATTACATTTAGTAACATTAGCACCAAAGTGATTTTTGAGCTTCAATCGCAGATGATTGAAGACATTTCGTGGTATTAATGGCTATGGTGGAGAAATAATCTTCGAACGCTAAGGCCACGTCTTTGTTTGAGGTGATTTGTTTGTCACCATTGTTTAGAGCGATTTTATTATCACGAGTTTTTGATTTACCTGTTTCTCTATTTATTATCTTCCACACAGTTTTTACCTTATTGTCAGAAGCTTGGAGTTTAAGACTTAGAAAGTTTGACTTAGCAGTCAAGCAAACTTGCTTGAAGGTTTTTGAATAATTCTTAACGTAAACTAAGAAGTCGGCGTTCTTGTTCTCCTCCCTCTCTCTGTAAAAGGAGGAGAATATTATAAAAATAAAAGGAAAAATAAATTACGGGCGATCTGAGGTCGGGAAGGGGGTGGGGGTGAGTTTTTAAGGGTAAAAAACGGTTTATCTCGATTTCCGGCAAAACTAAAAGTCCTATCGAAAAAAATCAAATGGCAAAGTTGTAGGTAATAAAAAGATCTAAAACTTTTGTATTTACACTTTTTTCACATAACCTCAAAATTTATGTGAAAAATCCAAAAAACCAAGTTTTTGGTTTTTTATTTTTATCATTTACAAACATTATTTTTTTTTAACGAAATTTGGTGAAAACTTACCTTTTTATGTCCCAAATACGCTGTAATTTATTTGATTAAAAATATTTATTTTTTCACCTTATTTAGAATTAATATCGAAAAAACACCCTAATTTTCAATCGAAAATTCACCCGTCAAAATATCAGCTTTTTTCAAAAAGTTGGTATGGTTTCTGTTCGTTGAAATCTCTACTTTACGATGGTGAAAAAAAAAATATATGTTACTACAGTAAATCTTCTCAGAAAATGCAATTATCCGTACGTTGATAATCTGAAAAGACAAAATCGAATTAATAATGCCTTCACTATTTTATCGTGAATAAACTCCCATGAAAAAAAAAATTAAAGAAATAAATGTCAAAATGTATAAAAAATATATTATTATTATAAATCTATTAAAAATGTATAAAATATATATGGAAATCGGCCAAAAGTTTGTCATTAAAAATATATCGAATACTGGTTAGGCTGACGGTTGTAACAGCTGCTACGAAATATATAGTATATAATAGTAGGTATGTATGTAGTACGACCCAGACCCGCCTAGCCTCTTCCCCACTTCTCCACGAAATACCTTTTGATGGGCTACAATTTTTCGTAGGTCACTCAGGTATATCTACTCAGGTATATATAATTTATCTTAAAATAGTTATAAATAGGCATCTACGCATATAATATATTTATTATTATATATAAAGGGTGGTCCAGATATAGAGGCCGCTTTTTCTCGCAGTTACTATGACTACGTGAATAAACAATTGAAATAAATGTCAAATGCATTTTAATAACCATTTATCCTAGTTTGCAATTCAGTAGCATTATTCGACAAATTATATAATAATGCAACGTGCTGAGCCCGAATACCGAACTAAGTTGAAAGTAGAGTTTTACAAACATCACTCTGAAAATCGTTTACCAACTTTGCATCACTTTCGTAAGCAAAATATACCTGACCGGAGTATCCGAAATGTGATCAATCGGTACGTAGACGGTCAACAAGTGGGATTCAAGCGGTTTCCGGGTCACTGTAAATACTCCTAGATTGAAAAAAAAAGATTGAGGAAAGCGAGACAGAATCGTAGCAAATCTGACCGCGTCGCGTCACGAGAGCTGGGACTGAGTCTATCTACGTACCGGTGAGCGAAGAAAGCTGCTGGGATTCGGAGCAGGAAGAAGAGACGCAGCCCGAAATACAATCAAAATCAAATTGATCGGTGTATTAAAGGTGCAGCTAAGTTTTACAAGGACAGTATTCCGAGCGGACGAAATTACTTCTTCGTTTTAGATGACGAAACCTACGTGCCTTTAGATCCGTCGCAAGTATCAGGAGATAAATGTTACATGTCGGATGATGAACAGGAGACTCCTATCGAAGAGTCATTACTCCCAACTGGGAAATTTGAAAGCCGTTTCATGATTTGGCAGGCCATCTCTGAAGAAGGGCACATTTCTGGCCCTTTATGACTAACCGAACTGTAAACGGCGAAATATACTTAGAAGTGTGTCTCAAGAAGCGATTATTGCCTTTAATTCGAAAGCTAAATGTCCAAAGGCCTGTTTTGTTTTGGCCAGATCTCGCTACGTCACATTATGTTGAACCTGTTCTTAAGGAACTCAAAAAGGCAAGAATCATATTATGCCAAAACGAGACAACTTGCCAAATGTGCCACAGCTTCGGCCGATCGATAAGTTTTGGGCTCTTTGTAAGCAGAGATATTGTGACTTAAGTAAACCAGCTACCACCATACAAGCAATGAAGAGTATCTGGAAACGGATTTCTAAGCAAATCGCGGAAAAATCTGGAAAATCACTGTTTAAACGCTTTCGCTCCAAATTGCTGAAATGTGCCAAACAAGGACCCGTTGGGCTATAATATTATTTACGTATTTCCTGAAAATAAAACTAGAAAAATACCAGGTATTCATATTTTGACTCATTCTTTTTGTTTAAACGCAATCGACATTTTCACAGGCGGCCTCTATATCTGGACCACCCTTTATATACACGGTATTTCGTGGAGAAGTGGGGAAGGGGCTAGGCGGGTCTGGGTCTTACTACATACATACCTACTATTATATACTATATATTTCGTAGCAGCTGTTACAACCGTTAGCCTAACCAGTATTCGATATATTTTTAATAACAAACTTTTGCCGATTTCCATATATATTTTATACATTTTTAATAGATTTATAATAATAATATATTTTTTATACATTTTGACATTTATTTCTTTAATATTTTTTTTTTCATGGGAGTTTATTCACGATAAAATAGTGAAGGCATTATTAATTCGATTTTGTCTTTTCAGATTATCAGTATGGATGATTGCATTTTCTGAGAAGATTTACTGTAGTAACATATATATTTTTTTTCACCATCGTAAAGTAGAGATTTCAACGAACAGAAACCATACCAATTTTTTGAAAAAAGCTGATATTTTGACGGGTGAATTTTCGATTGAAAATTAGGGTGTTTTTTCGATATTAATTCTAAATAAGGTGAAAAAATAAATATTTTTAATCAAATAAATTACAGCGTATTTGGGACATAAAAAGGTAAGTTTTCACCAAATTTCGTTAAAAAAAAATAATGTTTGTAAAAGATAAAAATAAAAAACCAAAAACTTGGTTTTTTGGATTTTTCACATAAATTTTGAAGTTATGTGAAAAAAATGTAAATACAAAAGTTTTAGATCTTTTTATTACCTACAACTTTGCCATTTGATAGTTTTGCCGGAAATCGAGAAAAACCGTTTTTTACCCTTAAAAACTCACCCCCACCCCCTTCCCGACCTCAGATCGCCCGTAATTTATTTTTCCTTTTATTTTTATAATATTCTCCTCCTTTTCCAATGGGTTTCATCCTACTATTATTTTTTTTGGTTTTAAAAATTATCGACCCTGGTCTAATAACAAAGAGTAATAAAGAATTTCTTCGGGCTCTCGGATTAAAAATATGAGCATCCTCCATATAACCGATGATCCGCAATACGACAACTCAATTGAAAGTTATGAAATCCATACTTATAACCCATACAATAATAGTTTTAATGAAAATGATGAAATACGAATACCGATCCATCAGCAAGATATATACGTATTACCTTCAGCTAGCGCGTTATACATAGAAGGATATTTTTCTATAACAGCTAGACACGAGTGGTGTAAAAAAAGTTAAAAATGTTAAGTTGACAAATAACGCTATATCATTTCTTTTTCAAGATATTAGGTATGAAATGAATGGGATTGAAATAGATCGAATTAGAAATGTTGGAATAACTACTACAATGAAATCTTTAGTCTCCATGAATAGTGGAGAAAGTAAAGCTGCAGCAATGTGGGGTTGGAACGTAAACGGATTTAACGATCACAGTGGAAAATTTTGTATTCTTTTACCACTTAATAAATTATTAGGTTTTGCAGACGATTACAAGAAAATAGTAATTAATAGTAAGCATGAACTAATACTAAACAGAAGTAGTACAAATTTGAATGGTGTTGTAACCGAAAAAGACGATTCAGTGGAAATTAAGGTAGATAAAGTTCAATGGCGCATGCCGCATGTTAAAGTTTCAGATCAACAAAGGCTTGCTTTGCTCAAAAATTTTGAAAAAGATAAACCTATGCAAATAGCGTTTAGGAATTGGGATTTATATGAATATCCGTTATTACCAAGAACAACCAAACATACATGGTCCATAAAGACCACTTCTCAACTAGAAAACCTCGGTTTGTAATTTTTGGATTGCAAACTAATAGAAAAAATAACAAATTAAACGATATTCGATCATTGTAATCTTAAAAACGTGACTTTATTTTTAAATTCATACTATTATCCATACGATAATCTTAACTTGAAATTTGATGAGGACAAATACAGTATATTATATGATATGTATGCGAGATTCCGCCAGTCGTATTATAACCTTCCTATAGATCCGTTGCTTGATCTTACGCAATTTAAGGAAAAAGCTCCATTATATGTGATTGATTGTTCGAGGCAAAATGAGCATTTAAAAACTGGACCTGTTGACGTTCGTTTAGAAATTGAGACAGAAAAGGATTTGCCGGACAACACTAGTGCTTACTGTTTGATTATTAATGATCGATTGGTGGAGTACAGACCTTTGAGTAATATTGTTAGAAAATTGACATGATGTCCACCACAATAGTTGATGTGCAGGGATTTAAAACGGACAACAATTCATTTATTGTCAAAGAAGTTGCAATAGCCGCTAATGAACAATTACTACACCTTCTCATTCTACCACCTTGCCCGTTGCACAATCTCTCTCCAACCGAACGTAAACAAGTATCGTGGATACAGAGAAACAGAAAAATTAATTGGAATGACGGATTCATACCTTATGAAAAATATTTAATGTATATCCAAGAGTTTTTGATTGATAAGACGATTTATTGTAAGGGTCTGGAAAAAGTTACCTGGCTTAAAAATATTTTAGATCATAATGACGTTATTAACCTGGAAGATATGAACTGTCCTAAATTGTTAAGTTTGTACGAAGATTATAGATTGTCAAGTGATGTGTTTAACTGTATATATCATCCAACTGTATGTGCGCTAAGAAATGTAACTTGTTTAAGAAAATGGTGTTTAAATAAACATGTTTTATAAATTCATTTTTTATTTTTTTTATCTTATAAAGGTGCTAACCTCCAGAGTTCTCAAATCAAATAATATTTACTTATTGAATTACGACGTCTATTACTAATGTCAATTTTAATCAAATTTAATCAAACCAAAAATATGGTTAATAAGGATAATGGTGCTACATATATTTCGCACCTGATCATAAAAATGGGTAAAAGAGAACAAATATGGCGAATTGACTTGAATGAACATATAACCTTTAAAAACAATTAAGTTTGTGTATCATAAGACTGCTATTAAAGGATACTGCTCAATTAAGCAGAGCATTCAAATATTTTTTATCAGGAAAACTGAGGATGCACTTCTCCGTCTGTCTGTCTTTAATATACAGTTAATAAACAGATTAAAATACTGGAAGCGTCGCTGGAGGCTAGAGTTTCGTTGTTAGAACGATCATTCGATTATTTGATGGAATTCTGAATCACTGATCGAAAGGTATATATTGGGGATTCTGGATCATCCGAGCGCAGCGAGGAAAAAATGATCCAGAATCCCCAATATCACCCTACTGCTAGGGGAGGCAACACTAGGTTTTAAGTTTAGATTTAAGAATTTATTTTGCTGTATTTTTTAGTTTTATTGTGTTTTCAACTTATGTAAATTTTACGTGAATAAATGTTTTTTTAGTTTTTCATGAAAATTGTTTTTTTTATTCACTCAGTAATGAATATCACATTTTTATTCAATAGAAGATTAAGTAACCTTTAAAATGAGGTCCCACAGTCACACCTTACCTTAGATGAAATAGGGTTTATAACTGCTTGAAGTCAAAATTGCAAAAGGTGCGATTTTTTTGACGCCGAGTGTACATACAGTGCATAGTTTATTTAGATGACATCATTGTCATGGGTCGAAATTTACAACAGCATAATAAAAACTTAATTGATGTTTTCGAAACATTAAGAAAAGTAAATTTTAAACTAAAAAGAAATTTTATACTTAGGACATGTAGTAACTCCCGAAGGAATAAAACCTGATCCAAAGAAGATTACAATAGTTCAAAATTATCCAGTACCAAAAAACGCTGATGAGGTCAGACGTTTTGTAGCTTTTGTAAATACGGCGGAATGCCACGATTGTGGTGAGGCGGAGGACACTGCTCAGCACACCTTGGAGCAGTGTCCCGCCTGGGTGGAACCGCGGGCAGACCTGGTCGCGGTCATTGGAGATGACCTGACGCTGCCGACTGTGGTGAAGGCCATGGTCGAACGTGACTCTGCGTGGCGGGCGGCAAACTCTTTCTGCGAGGACGTGATGTCGCAGAAAGAGGCCGCGGAACGAGCAAGAGAGGACGCAGAAGCAGCGTCCCAACAACGGCGCAAGAGGGTGGGCCGCAGGCGATTGGCTCACGACCGTCGTCTGCCGCCATAGTGAGGACTTCCGGGCGATAGAAACGGGGACGTTCTATCGCCGGCCGGACTAGGGTCCTCGAGATGGGTGGCGTGCCAAGTGTTCCCGGCACGCCACTAACGGTGGAAGGAGACGAAAGTATCTCACGAGATGGGTCTGAACTCACAGACAACCGCTTGGCAGGGCATTGAAAGAAGGCGAAAGCGCTACTCATACCCTGCCAACAAGCGGAGAGAGGAACACCCGTGGGTTTTTAGTGAGTAGGAGTCTCACATAACCACCACGTCTCCCCGTGACGTGGTGGTATCCATAAGGATTTTCCCCCGGCAAAAAAAAAAAAAAATGTTAGGTTCCCCCCGAATGTGCTGCCACCTTGCCGTGGTGGGGGGGCTTGCGTGGCTCAATGATCCTCGACGCTATACCGGATAGGGCTACACATACCGGGAAGGGTCGGGGTGAGGGTCCAGACAAAGAGCGGCACACGGGGAGGTGACAGAGGGTCGCTAGAAGGGGTGGTTTCCACCCCCAGACAGCTTGCCTCTGTCATCTGGGGAGGGTTTGGTGACGAGCGGATTTTCTTCGGAAAAACCGTCTCGTCACCAGTTGTGGGTCGCGGCAGAGGTCGCTGAATGGGGTGGGCCGCCCCGGGCAGCTTCCGCTAATCTGCCGCTTTTGACGTGTTGGTGTGGCCTATCTGAAGGATACGTGGATCGACCATGGTCGTGAAACCTGTCCGGACGAGAACCCACACCATGGAGGTGGAGGGCACGAGGGGGAGTTTGAAGGGTCGGAGGACAGGGGGGGGACACCCCGAAATCCGCTCCCGGAAAGCGAACCCGAGTCGCCCTGGATGTGGGTGTCGTGTGACTGCTGGAAGGCCGTACCGGCGGCTGGAAAGCAACTCACACCACAGGCGGACAAAGGGAGGGAAGGCGAACTCAGCGTTCATTCGCTGCTCGCCCGAACTTCCGTTAGAGCCACGCGGGTGAAGGACCCGCATTGCACGGGCTCTACCGTTTGGGGAGATCGCTGTGTGCGTACGCAGTCGTCTCCTCCTTGGCGTGGGGCTCTTCGGAGCGGGCTGGGAGGCGCCCAGCGGATTAAGCTGCAAAGCGGTACCGCGGCGTCTCCACTACCAGCCAGGAGGGGTTACGCCGGAGTGGGTTTTAAACGGTAGTTCGCCTGGGCGAGTCCGTTATACCCCCCATTGCACAGGTCACCCTTAGGCCAGGGGGGATGCGTAAATGCATTTCCCACTCCAACAATAAAAAAAAAAAAAAAAAAAGGTTAGGTTAGGTTAGGTTAGGTTCTACTACTACTGTGCACAAAGTCGCGCAACGGGAACCGACACCGGAGTGCCACGAGTGCGGAGCTAGCGAAGACTCGGCCCAGCACACTCTGGCCGAGTGCCCGGCCTGGGGCGAGGAGTGGCAGGAGCTGGTTGCCCAGTTAGGACAAGACCTGTCGCTGCCGGCTGTGGTTCAGGCAATGGTGAACAGGGAAGCAGCGTGGGAGACGGTGCTCACGTTTTGCGAGCAAGTTATGGCGGAGAAGGAGGCGGCAGAGCGCGAGCGGGAAGCCTGGGCCGAGGCCGATCGCATGCGCCGCCGCCGAATAGGTCGCAGACGTGCCGCCCATGAGCGGAACCTGCCAGCGGGCGGTGAACACGGGGACGTTCCCGCCCATGCTTGTTGGCTCCCTGAGACGGATGGAAGCGTGACCACGTGTCCCAGAAACGCTTCCACAGAGGAGGTATCCTAATTAGGATAGCCGGCTTGTGGGGTCGCGGACGTATGTTGCCCGTAACCCTACAAATCATAAGCGGCGAGTGGACACCATGGGTTTTAGTGGGTAGTGGGGCTGCGTTTCAGCCCTGAGTCCCACATAACCGTCCGGGCTCATCCCCGACCCGGCGGTATGCCTAAATGCATTCCCCATGTAAAAAAAAAAAAAAAAAAAAAAAAAAAGGTTCTACTACTACTAGAGGTTCATGTGAACCTAGTCACACGACCCTGTAACGGCCATTCAAACCCTTACATACCAACAACCCTTAAACTGGGACACAGCACAAAGGCAAGAACCAACCAACAAACACAAGGAACCCTACAAAATAAAAAAGGGCATGCGTACAAATAGCAAGGACAACGTAAAGGGCAACGAGCCTACACGAACAAAGAAACGACGAGTATAAAAAGGGGAGCGCACAGGCAAAAGGGACAGTCATGTCAGAGCGGTACATCGCACTGCACATAATATCAAATAACGTCGCGGAAATCGAACCCATCCTACAAAATGAGCAGAATAAGCAACAACGAAGAATTGGAAATTACGCCACCACCAAGCCCATAAGCGGAATATCTGGAGGACCCGGAGGAGGAACCAGAGGTATTGACACAACAGACACCACCACGAGGGAAGCCGGTACAGACGCCGCAGGAGGAGAAAGTGATACCACCAGCACCGAAGAAAATGAGACCAACAACGCTCAGCCTAACGCAGACTCCGGAATCGACTGTAGCATTATTGAAAAAAGAAGGAATCGACTATACGACTGCGTCAGATCTCCTTGGAAAGTTATCAGTAAACATACAGGAACAACACACGACCACTATCATTTCATCTACTTATCCACGAGCAAAACATGGGGATATAATAGTAAGCTTGGACAATGCATTAAACAAAGGCAACATAAATACAAAAAGATTGAATGTATTACTTGTCTACTTGAGTATCTTACTCCTAACAGTAATCGTGAAACATATCGAAACATTCTCACAGAAAGCGATACATAACTTGTGCAATGCGTATCTCATAAACTGGGATATAACCAGCACACAAGCCAAAGGCAAAAACGTAACAGTCTCGCTCAAAATACCGAAAGGGGAACTGCTGTACTTCTGCAACAAATCCCAACATCTGATCAAAATGACACCGGAATGGATGAAAGCAGCACTTTGTACTTAACCACAGCGACACAGGACGAATGGAGTCTGAACAAATACACGCAAACGATGATGTACAACAAGGAAGTTTTAACATGGGAACAACTACCAGCCGAAGAATTACAGAATATAACGAAGACAATCACAGACTTGTGTTACTTCTACGTCAAAACCGAGCTTTTGACGAAGGAGAAGCTACGGAAGTACTATGCGGCACGCCTCAAGGGATTACCATTCAATTTGCAAAAAAGTTCCACGAGCGTCTCCAACGAGCGCTATGCATATCCCGAGTTTTGGTATTTCAGGAGACAACCGAACAAAGACTACAACGGTGCAAGGACTACCAATTACAAAGAGACACAGTGTATTATGAGACCCAATTTGCGGACGTCTGGTTAGGTTATACATAAATAGGTACAACTAAGCATTTAAAACTATAGACTAGAACTCCCGTGTGCCAAATCTGCCTAGATACTGAGAAAAACTGTTTTGAAATTTGTAATATTTTTAACCGGACAAAGTTAAAAAAAATTATACGATTAAAACTAAAAGCAATATAAATTGGTGACATAAATAATTCAAAACTACCTTTTAAGCTTCTCCTTTCACAGTCCAAACGAATCTCGAAACATGCTAAAAACCAGAGAAATTAATGATTTTTTAATTTTTCGTTTTATTATTTTTCTCGAAAAATCCGCCATTTTGGGAAAATATATTTATGTGAAAATTAAGGCCTTTCCCTCTTCTATTCACCATAAAAAAACCACACCCAAATCTCGTGGATTCTAGAAACTACAGCATGTTCTATTTATATCCGGTTATTTTGTCGCTAGGGTTGTCACACTCGAATTTTAAAAATATCCGGATATAATGCTATAGGTGAAAAACTTAAGTAAATCACCTCTTGCATGTAGTATTCTTCTTCTTCATATTCCTCTCCACTACTGGAGGTTAGCAGTCAGCTCTGCATATAATTACGTATGTAGTATTACCACATCTGTATAGACCATTCGACATTCTATATTTGAAATTTGACTTAAATTCCATATAAATTTTGTACACAACTACATGCAAGAGGTGACTTACTTAAGTTTTTCACCTAAATCATGTCATAAAAATTGTTTAATTTTAATCCAGTGATACGTTATGCGTGGCATGGGAAGGGGTCCACCCTCGTCAGGTATTCTACTAAAACCCCATGTCGATACGTATAACGTTGAGGAACGGGGGTGAGGCATCATGGAGCCGTACAAGACCCATGATGCTACTTCGCCTCAGCAGAACCTGACCCGCTCTGCTGGGGGATGTCCTTCTGGGCCCTAACCAGAGGACTTAATGCAAGGGGGGCATGAAGGCGCCAACCTTCATGCTGGTCCACGGGTGGCAATTGAAGCTGTGGACAACGCCACAGCCGGCTCTCTTCACCCTCCGGGAGTGACCGCAAGTTTGCAAGGAGATGAAAATAGAAAAATATTGACTCGTTTGGACGTATTTAAAATGTTTACCAACAAAACAAGAGATCTGCCACTAAGGAATAGAGTTGACCTGGTTTTTGAACATTTTGGTGATAATTATGATATATCCATGACTAAGGGAGAGTTTACGCCAGTTCTTTCCAATTTTTTAAGTAAGAGTAAGACAAAGTATAAAGAATGCAAGTATATGTTAAAATTATTTACAACAAAGAACAAGGATTGGCTGAGCAAGGTGATGATTAGCGGACAACTTAAAGTGACTGATTCAGTTGTAGAGCCGTCATCAAAGAGCATTTCATTTCTAAATTTGAGCTCACGCCAACAACGTCGATCACGTAAGAAGTTAGAAATGCAGTTACAAGAAGAGCCCAAAGAAAAAAAAATAAAAGCTTTTATAAACTCACTTTCGACAGTAGACGGTAAACCTTTAACATCCAATGCAGCAAAAAATATAGAGAAGGTGCTTCATTTGTGTTTAGAAACGGATAATGCCCATACATCTGTTATAAAAAAAATTGAACATCATTCCCAACCGTATTCTCCAGAAGAAGCACTCGCTGTTGTGATTGACAGAAAATTATCCGTGGAGAGCTACAATTTTCTGCACCATGATCTCCAAGAGCGTGGGTTCTATGCATTTCCTCCTTACTATAGAGTACAAGAAGCTAGAAAAAAATGCTACCCTACAGGTATTACAGTGACAGAGAGAGAAGCTTGTGTTCCGCTTGAAGCACTTTTGCAACACACATTTGAGCGAATCCTAAAAGTGAACGATGAAGTTGTGGTACAGTTTTGTAATCAAAGGGATTTAAGAGAATTAGAATGTACTTTACAAGGAAACTGGGGATTCGATGGAAGCAGCGGACAAGCACTATACAAACAAGCTTTTTCTGATGTGGAAGGTGGAGAAGAAAATAGCCTTGTTGCTACTACGTTCATTCCATTGGCGTTAAAAACTATAAGTGGCGTCTACGTTTGGAAAAACCCAGCCCCGCAGTCGTACCGATATTGTAGACCGTTAGGCATTCAGTACAGAAAAGAAACTAGAGAGTTGACATTATCAGAAAAAACTAAAATTGAAAATCAAATTAATGATCTGACACCATTAACAGGTGAAACTTCAAAAGGGCATAAAATAAAGGTTTCCTGTGAATTGTATTTAGCTGCTATTGATGGTAAAGTATTAAATGTAATTTTGAACACCTCTTCTCAAATGCGTTGTCCGTATTGTAGTCTCACTGCTACTCAGTTCAATGATATCGACATGGCTTTGAAGCAACCAGTAAAAAAGGAGGCCCTAAAACATGGCGTAAGTCCGCTTCACGCATGGATAAGAGTGCTTGAGTTTCTTTTACATCTTGCTTATAAAAATGTGGTTAAGATGTGGAGAATACCCCGGAACTCAGAACAAAAGCTACACGTTGATGCCAGAAAAAAACATGTTCAAGATCAAGTTAGGGCCAAATTGGGTTTACTGGTAGATGTAGTTCGCCCTAATTCCGGTACGACGAATGATGGGAACACCGCGCGAATAGCCTTGTCGGACAAGAATCGCCAAATATTTGCAGAAATTTTGGATATCGAAAAATGGCTACTAGATGATTTACATATCATTTTAACTGTCATGTCGAGTGGTTTGCCAATAGATGACCATAAATTTAGCGAGTTCTGTAAACAGGTCGTTTATAAATACGTTGAATGTTACGCTTGGCATCCTATGACTGTGACATTGCACAAAATATTAGTACACGGCGGTGACATAATTAAATCCACAACACTGCCTATTGGTATGCTTTCCGAGCAGGCCTCGGAATCTAGAAACAAATACTGGAGAAGTGACCGCGAGCATCATTGCAGAAAAATAGACCGCATAAAAACAATGACAGATTTATTTCATAGAGCTTTAGAATCGTCCGATCTTTTGATATCAAATGCACGAATACATGAAAGACAAAAGAAACAGCTTAGAATACCGTTATCTGCTCCAGCAATAAAGCTACTAAAACCTGTTTATGACCCGGACTTACTAGAAGACCACCATAGCACAATCCAACCCGAAAACTATGATTTGGAAGAATGTTTAGTACTCAGTGTTGATGAAGAATTACATTAAGTAGCCTTTTACACTGCTTGTATAAATCCGGATATTAAAGTGACAACCCTGAGAAGAAACTAAATTCGACAAGTAACTTCTACAATCCACGAGATTTGGGTGTGGTTTTTTTATGGTGAATAGAAGAGGGAAAGGCCTTAATTTTCACATAAATATATTTTCCCAAAATGGCGGATTTTTCGAGAAAAATAATAAAACGAAAAATTAAAAAATCATTAATTTCTCTGGTTTTTAGCATGTTTCGAGATTCGTTTGGACTGTGAAAGGAGAAGCTTAAAAGGTAGTTTTGAATTATTTATGTCACCAATTTATATTGCTTTTAGTTTTAATCGTATAATTTTTTTTAACTTTGTCCGGTTAAAAAAATTACAAATTTCAAAACAGTTTTTCTCAGTATCTAGGCAGATTTGGCACACGGGAGTTCTAGTCTATAGTTTTAAATGCTTAGTTGTACCTATTTATGTATAACCTAACCAGACGTCCGCAAATTGGGTCTCATAATACACTGTGCAACACAATAGCAAACCCGGACCAAATAACACAACTCCGCTACAAACTGGAACACCTATTGCTAGAAAATAACATACCAATATGGGAATTCGCCGAAAACACGAACAAACACTTCTACGGAGAAACTAAAAAGAAAAACAACCTATTCTTCAAAGGACCCCCGAGCACTAGAATAACAATGATAATGGAAACACTGGCGGAACTACACTACAACTTTACACGACTAACGGGTTTAACACCAGGCAGCAGCTTCAACTTTGCAGACTTAATACATACAAACGCGTGCTTCATGGATGAATGCAAACTAACCGACAACCAATTCGAACAATGGAAACTATTAGCAGCGGGAGCACCAATGTCAACAGACGTAAAATACAAAGGAAAACAGAACGTCAAACAATGCAGACTGTACACAGCAAGTAACACCCGGTGAACGCTCGCTCAGAGTTAAACTCGAGGTGGCTAGCGCAGAAAAACGCAACCAGGAGGAACTTTGACGAATTCCACGGTCTGAGGCAGTCGGGCTTGAACACAGGCCCTCAGGGCTGGGTGCGACCCCGAGTGTACCATTCTCTAATCAGCGTCTGAAGCGGACTTTCCGCCGCCAACCTCCCCCCAAACCAATCCCCAACGCACCTCTAATTTTCTGATTCAATAGTTTTGGTTCAGTACTTTGGTGTTTCTTGCGGTTATAATTTTGAGACCCGACCTTACAATGGATGTTAAGGTGGATCGAAACACGATGTTGAAAGGTATTTATTAAATGATGGCCTCACAACTTCTCTGAGAGCACGTGGCGTCTTGTGTTACTGATACCAAGGTCGGATTATGGACAGAGGCAATGCATGTTGCATTATTGAGTATGGGACCTCTAGTACTATCCACTGAACCAGAGTGGGCCCATTAAATTACCTCTATTCATAATCCGGGGCCTAGTTATGTAAGAGCGGTGACGCTTCTTATTTGTTGTGGTTGTAAAGCGAGTTGCAATTTGCAGATTTTTCTTTTGTCTTGCCACAAAATACATTCGATGTTTTTGCACACAGCTTGTTATCAAATTTAACCTAACCTACCTTTGGGTCTTTGCTTTTTGTGTTGTGTTACACAATGTAATAGATGATGGGTGCACCATGGGCAGGTTTTAATTAAATACATACATGGTTAACATTATTTTCATTGATGGGGTAAACTAATGCTTACTAATACTAGGCCTGTGACCGTTGCATGTACATTGTATATGCACATTATGTGAATGATATTTTATTATTAGAAGTATAAATTAATCTTTTTTTTTTTTAGATATATATGTGACAAAATTACGGCGTGGGGGCGGTGGCTCTGTTGCCTGAAGCAAGTATTAATTATAAAGCTTTTATTTTACTTCCGGAGGCCCTGTGAGAAATACATAGTAATCAACACTGGTCAACACACATTTAAAAAAGGGTAAAGTTTAATTCTTTTTGTTCCAACTTTGAATATAAGTTGACCTTCTAAATTGATATTTATTAGCTTGGCAATTCAATTCTAATTCCACTTCAGAGACCAAATACCTACCTTTTTCCTAGTAATAAAAGAGAGAGTGTGTTTAATTGAACTTGAAATTTGTTATTTAGTTGCTATATGTGAAATCCTACATTGGTTTTATACTTTATATCATTTTTACTACAGGTTTCCAAAAAAAATATATGAATAAACAAAGTGGGCTTTGGGGGATTTAGGCAAAATGGAACCGGTTTCAGCGAAACAATAGTTAAGAATAATGAAAAAATAGCTCAAAATCATGATCAACCCCAGAAATATTTGAATATTTGATCTTATACTTACTTTATTATGTATATTTATTTCCTAATATCTAGCTTTGTTTCATTTTAATGTATAAAATTCTTTACCAATATTTATAAGATAAAATTAAAAATGTTAATGTGAAAGTACTTACTAGTTCTGGTCAACTTGGTAGTTGAATTAACTATGCTGTTTTTAAAATAAAAATATCATATGCTTGGATTATAGGAAACCGGATCCGCAGGAGGAGCCGCTTTTAGTGGGGGTCCTGGAGCCGCCAGCGACCCCCCGCCCTCTTCGCGCATCCCAACTCCGCCTCTACCGCCGGCTCCTAATGGAAGAGGAGGAGCTGATCCAGCGGCAGCTGTCCGAGCCGGAAGTAAGGGCCGCCCAGGAGCGATGGCGGGCGGCCGTTATAGGGGCGGAGAGTCGCCGCCGCGGACAAAATTAGGAGCCCCTTATAAAACTTTCAGTTGATCAATTACCTTAAAGTTGTTTAAGGTAATTGATCAACTGAAAGTTGTATAAAAATTAGGGGCTCCATAAAAAAAAAAAATAACAAATTGTGATTTTTAAAAAAAATCTTTTATTTTTTTTATCAATAAGTAATGGGTTTGCGTTTGACCTCAGTCTCAAATGTTATACATGATTATAGGTTAACTAATATAGTACATTAAATATAAACTAATAAACTATTTAAACACACATATTATAATAAAACAAAGAACTAATTCAATCAAAAAAAATGTAATTTAAAACTAAATCAACGATAGGTAAATAAATGGTAAAAAGTTAAAACTAAAACACTAAATCTAAGAAAAATTTTTATCACAGAAGAATTAAAATCAAAAAAAATATCACAAAAAATCAGTCGTCCTTACATTAAATATAAACTAAATATCTAAGAAATATAATGATCACAGAAGAATTAAAATCACAAAAATTAAAATCAGTCATCCTTACTTTAAATATGAACTAATGAACTACTTAAACACACAAATAACTAAACTACTTACTTCAATCAAAAATCTAAACTACTTCAATCAAAAAACTAAATCAACAACAAGTAAATAAATGGTAAAAGATTAAAACTAAAACACCAAATCGAAAAAATATTTTGATCACTGAAATTAAATTCACAATAATATAAAATCAGTTATCCTATAGATCTTATCTTATTATGAAGCTCTATAGGATAACAGATTTTAATTTATTGTGAATTTAATTTCAGATCTTATCTAGCCTACAGATAATTTTAATAATCAAATTAAAAATCAAATCAAAAGTGATTTTCACAAATATTAACCTTTATCGGTTAATATTTGTGAAAATCCCTGAAGCATTCCAAGCAGAGACCTGGTTTTAAGGGGCATTCAGGGCATCAAAATAAGGTATTCTTTCTCACTTGTTTGGTATCCCAGCAGTGTTTGCACCTTCGTCTTTTAGTTTTGCCCTCTTCATTCTTATCCAAATGAGAAGGCAGATGTATGAAGGGATTTTTTGAGGTATTTATTTTGTTTATTCCCTTTGGAGGTGGCAGCAAGGTAGTAATGACAGAGTGTCTATAATTATAATAGGATATTGGGCCAGCTACTTTTATATACAATAAGTAGGCATTCAAGAACATCATTTGGAAAATGTGAATGCCTACTTTTTTATACCAGCGCATGGTTTTATGTTCGCAAGTGTAGTACGACAGCAACTGGTCCTGACGATCAACACCGCTCATGAATTTATTATATTCTATTATTATCTCGGGTTTTAGAAGTCTCTGTCCCCTTTTGTTCATTACTGGTTTTAACTCGGGGGACAGTTTGGTGCTGATCGTCAGGACGTCGCGCCTGTCCTTCCACTTGCAAACACAAATCCCGTTCCTATTAAATCTAAAAATGCTGCCACCTTTTCTCAATTTATTGGTGCACACAACTTTTGGGTTACCTTTTCGTCGGGACCGCAACGTTCCTGTTACGTTAGTTTTATTCTTCATCAAGAACGTTGCGAGCCCGACGCTGTTATAAAAGTTATCCATGAAAACATGGCGGCCCTTTTGCAAAAAGGGTTTCAAAAGTTTAGCCACTACCTTGTCGGTGTGGCCTTGCCCTCCAACTTCACTGTCGTTTTTCCCTTTGTACATGTGCGTTTGGAGGACAAGGCCTTCAGGAGTAGCTAAAACATACAATTTAATACCATATTTGTGCCGTTTACCCTGAATATATTGGCGAATGCCACTCCGACCCCGGGACAATATCATTGACTCGTCAATAGAGAGGTTCTCACCTGGGCTATATATTTTTATCATTATTTCATTAAAATAATTCATTAGTGATGTTAGGTTATTTTCACCGAATCGTAGGGTCCTAAATATGATTAGAAATCTGTTTTTTGACATAAACTTCGCGGCAAACACATTATACAAATAGTGCCTATTCCAATAGTCGGAATATCTGTTTAATTTTAAAGTCCCCATGTGGAACAAAATTCCTAAAAAAATTAGGAATTCGGCCACATTTAACGCTTTCCATGCTTGAATTCTTCCATTGCGAAAGTGGGTTTGCCCCAGAAGCGTTGCGGCAAATTGATTCGTAGAATTAACTATTTCTAACAGAAACTCGTCATTAAATAAAACTTTAAAAAACTCAAAGGGACTAGATGTCTCCTCTGCGATCTTCAGTTCTTCAGCGGAAATAAACGAAGGTATGGTGACATCTATCGTAGGTGGGCGATGCAGCGTCCATTCGTCGTCCTCATTACCAGTATTGGTAGCACCTGGAGCTGGTTGATCACTGGGCCCTTGATCGTCTTCTTCGTTACTTGAAGATTCGACGTGGATTTCCCTAAAAAAATGATAATACCGAATTCAGTTAGAAATAGGTACCCAGTCCACCTTGATGGATATTTTTCTACCCTAATCCTAATAGAGTGGTAGGGTTGGTTGTTGCGTTTTACTGTACCTATTGTTTTAAAAAAATCGTCTGGTAAGGAAAATTACACATCAACTATTGTAAAGCCGTTACCATCTGAGTATCGGGACAATAAATCATTTTATCGGACTCACGCTCGCACTCGGAGCTTATGGAGAGCGTAAAGGATGCAAGACAACGCTGCTACCACAGGCATTCCTTACGCTCGCCAAAAACCGGACGTGTGCGAGCGAGAGGGTCCGATAAAATGATTTATTGGCCCGATGCTCAAATGGTAACGGCTCTACAATAAGCTTTTTAAAGTGCAAGATAGTAATAATTTAGAGCCATCGCCACCGCTTGGGTAAATAAGTAGGTAGTCTTTGTTAGCAACCGCAATACAAACAAAAGATGACTGATAAGACTTCTCCGGCCGTCGCTGATTGTCACTAGTCGGGTAAAATATTTATTTCATAAAGATAAATTTTAAACTAAACATGAACCTACCTACTTCTTAAATATTTGTGACATTAACATTAATGTAATAACTTCAATAGTCTTAATACATAATATAATCATCATCTTCATTCAGTTAAGAGGTTTGCTCTTGACGGCTTGACGGTGAATTAATTTATATTCTTCCCAATAGTAAATTAACCTTATTTTTAACACACTGATACGGTATGGCGCCTACGAGGAAGACAAAGAAAGAAGAAAATATCTAGCTAGATACTCCTTACCACCTATTTGCTTGCCAGTTACACAAACTAAAATTCAAACTTTTACTTACAATGTGTCGTCGCCAATATCGTTGAAATCTTCATCTGAATGGATGTCGTCTTCATTTCCATCGTTTAATAGGAGCTCGATTTGAGATAGCTCTCTCTCATTGAATTGCACCTGAGCGTCCTGAGAGTTATTGTAATCAGCTACAATATCTTCGCCAAATATCTCGAGCATATCTCGCTCGACATCTTCACAGGTGCGTGCAGTCGCCATTTTCAAGCACTCAGGTTTAGATATCACAGGCAAAACAAAGTCCAGTAAGAATGCCAAGATCACAGTTTTCGAAATACGCTCAATCGAGGTCCATAAAACAAGCCGGGAGTCGTCAGAAAATAAACACCAAGTCCAGTAAGAAAGCCGAGATCACAGTTTTCGAAATACGCTCAATCGAGGTCCATAAAACAAGCCGGGAGTCGTCAGAAAATAAACACCAAGTCCAGTAAGAAAGCCGAGATCACAGTTTTCGAAATACGCTCAATCGAGGTCCATAAAACAAGCCGGGAGTCGTCAGAAAATAAACACCAAGTCCAGTAAGAAAGCCGAGATCACAGTTTTCGAAATACGCTCAATCGAGGTCCATAAAACAAGCCGGGAGTCGTCAGAAAATAAACACCAAGTCCAGTAAGAAAGCCGAGATCACAGTTTTCGAAATACGCTCAATCGAGGTCCATAAAACAAGCCGGGAGTCGTCAGAAAATAAACACCAAGTCCAGTAAGAAAGCCGAGATCACAGTTTTCGAAATACGCTCAATCGAGGTCCATAAAACAAGCCGGGAGTCGTCAGAAAATAAACACGTAAGTAGGTATAAACACAACAACGGAAGAGAGAGCACCCGATAAGTCTTGCGGACAGTTACCGAATGGCTCTACCTGCAATGTTGAGACCTATCTCCCACTCAGGGGTAGCTCGGGGTTTTCCCACTTCGACGTAAACAACATCTGGCCTATAACCTGGCCCTCAACCAAAGTGACGACCGGGGCCATAAAACCCTTGAGCTCGCGTTATCAGTTATCCGTTGTGTTGCTCGACCCTTTATAGTGCACTGTCGCACTAATTACTCTTTTGTCAGTGAAATTACGATTTTATTATTAGTGAGCGACCGTACTAATTACAATAACTTTCATATGTACTTGGTACGATTGTGCTCTAGGCCATCGATAACTCGTGTAGTTGCGTTGCCGAATTTTAATGCAAATAAATACCTCGAATGTGTTCCTAATGCCTTTACTTCGGATTAGAACCTTATAGCTACATGTCGAAGCTCTATATGAGTTAGGTACTCTACTGAGCCTAATAATAGAATAGAATAGAATAGAATAACTTTATTTCAGGTAACAAGGCCCATATTTACAAATACCTTACAGACTAACATACATAGGTAATAATAATATAACGTAAAATTAACAAGACTACTAACACCCTGTCGCCCTCGGCCACGAAATCGCCGAAATATGACACCCCTCTTAAAAAATAGGTACTCTGCCGATATTAAAAAATATCAATTGTAGGTACAAGGAATCTCACAAGAATCTCTATTAAAATTTTATCCTTTTACGAACAATTAACACTGTTGGCGTTAACCCTGCGCGTCGCGTCGAGGCGATGTGCGCCCGCTAGGTAGGATCTTTGGCATAGACTGTAGTCATCTACAGCTACCAGTAGCGAAGCGTCCATACAACCCGATTCCCAGCGGCTTCCCTAAAAATTCCTATGCATAGAGTAGGTACCACTAGGTATACAAACAACAAAACGTAAAACCGAAAATAACCCGGTGTACTATAGCTTTACCGTGCTTCATAATACGATGCATGAACAAAACGCATTAAAACCGCAATTCAAATTTATTTATTTACCAAGCCGAGATCTATCACTCGCTCGCATCCATTCACTAATCTATATTACTAGAAAGAAACAAGAACAATATTTTCGTATACACGCACACACGCTCAGTTACATTTACCAACGCGCGCTCGACACCCACAATTAAAAACGCCATACATGCCGCTGACTCAGACCCGGACTTGCACTAACACATTTAAACAATTTGCTAGCGCTTGAAACTCGCACACAGACACAGCGGCACGCGACAACACTGTAAAAACGGGTGGGAGTAACATCGCTAGTACGGACGGCGAATAACGGCTTATTTCATTCAATTTTGAACTTAAAGTGCATGCGTTAACTTTCTTTTTCCTTTTTTTCAACCGGCGCGGCCGCCGCGGCGCCCTCTGTCGGTCACGACTCACGACCTGCAACTACTTTTTTCATTACGCCATTACTATCGCGTCCTCGCGCTAAAATACGCAGTGTTTTGTTTTGATTTATAGTTTAATTTGTGTTATTACTTAACTTATTGTGTTTTGTGAGACTCAACTAGTGAAATTTAGCTTGCTAAGTGTTCTGTGAATGTTTTTCTGTTTGGATTGTGTTATTTGCAGATTCGTGGCGACAACGGAGGTTTGGTTTATTTAGTTTACCTACATATTGTTATTTTTGCTTCGATCTATTTAGGTTATATTCGTGGTTTGGTTTTTAAATATTTTTGCCTGTACTCAAAGTACAAATGGCCGCATTGGTTCAAATTGAGTTGTCTTACAGATTACCTACTTAATGAACAAACATGTTTTTCAAATTTATCCTTTGAAAATAAGAAACATGTCATTAAGTTAGGACGCGCTCGCCCAGACATAAAAAAATATTATAGACGTAGAGATGGATTCTTCAAACATTTCCACAGCGAATCATATGATAAATACAATTGGCTGACTGGCAGCTGGAAATTAAACAAATTATTTTGCTATTCATGTTTGCTGTTTTCCGATTCTAGCAGTGTTTGGAATCGAACAGGTTTTGCAGATATTAACAATTTCTATAATTTAGCTAGGAAGCATGCTCAAAGCGAGAAACATATACGGAGTTGTATATTATTACATGAGTTTGGTAACATTAGAATATAAACTTTTTTTTTGAGGCCCACTATCGTAAAGTGGAACGTAATCGAAATTTATTGAAACGTTTAATTGATACGGTCGTACTACTTGGAAAGCAAGCTTTTTTTTGGGTTTCTGTGTGCAGACCTGCAGTGCATGTATTTAATTTGGTTTATTTTTGTTTTGTTTTTAACTAAGGACGTTTTTATTTTGCATGATGGGTACTAACAAAGCAAGCTAATTTTTACTGTGTGTGTGTGTTTTGATTACTTACTAACTAACGTAAATTATACTGTCTGTGTGTTTAATGTGTGCAAACGCAACGGCTTTTTTAAAAGCCACTTTTGTCATACTTGACATACACTGTTCATATCATACCAGTGATGTCATGTATGGCGAAGGTGGTGAACACTAACTGTAAGGATGGCATGTAGAAACAGTTAACGCACGCGACACTTCAGCACTGCCTTTTGGGAACTAGAAAGACGACATCCATTTTTTAAGATATGTTTTTTTATATGTCACGGAAGGGGCAAACAAGCACACACGCCATACCTACACCTTTTTTTTGCTCCGGCTTACCTATTTATTTACGTGACGCTTCGCCACTGACAGCTACCTATAGTGACCGCCCGCCTAGTGGGCTGTCCGGCGTCTGAGCAAAGTCACGAAGCGCCCGCTAGGTGCGTTTCTGGCAGTCAAAGTGTTAATGCACTTTACAAAGACGAGCTAGTTACGGAACCCAAACCCTCTCCTAATTATGATTTCCAAAAAGGTTAATCATAGAGAACCTTAACCAACACTTTATTACGTGACGTAGAGCTGCTGATGCCACAGTTAGTTACATGTGTATAATTTAATAGCATCAGCAGACTTTGTAAAACAACGTCACGTACTAAACGTGACCGACACTTGTGTTTTGTACTTATAAATAGTGTAACTAATTTAAGAAAAGTAATATTGTCTCAGGCTAGTCGATAACAGTAGTTGTGTTCATTAAACCTAGTTTGAAGTACTCTCCTGGCCTAATTATTTATCTGGCGCAGCCGGCAGTGAGACCGTAGGTTTTTCAGTGATACGGATCCATTTATATTTTGGCCGTGTTGCGTGGAGAATCGTGTGTTTCAACACTTTGACGGCTCTCGACGAACAAATAAATTTGATAAGGCGATTAGTTCCGGGGAGAAGCAGCTACTGCAGCCGTTGGAGTCTAAGGTCCAGAATTCCAGACAGCGGAGGTCGACAGCCAAGGCGTATTCCAATCGCAAGGAGCATGGGAGTAACTACGGATCTGTGAGTTAAACTTTTCGCTATCCTTTACGGTGTTCCTATACGTGTATTCCTTGTGATAAATATATGTGTGTTGTAGGGTTTAGCAACGCTAACTATTTTCGTTATCATACGAAGTTATTGTTTTTTGTGTAGGTATATATTTTTTTTTTCCTTCTTTATAAAATGGAGAGTATTAAGCAGGTATCCGCGGAGGTAGTAGCTATCATACCTTTGTTTAGTGGGGTAGTGGATCAATTACAAACCTTTATAAGTAAATGTGAATATGTTATAAAGTTATATGGTAGTACTTAACGACAAATCGCAGAGTGAATATCTGTTTCATATGATTTCGAGTCGTTTAAGTGGGGAAGCATCTGTAGTAGTTGCGCAGGAGCAAAATTTGAGGACTTGGGATCAACTGAAGACTTTGCTGAAGCAACATTTTGATGATCCTCGGACCGAGGAATGTTTGCTAATGGAGTTGGAAGGTTTAAAAAAAAATAGGAGTGAAAGTTATGAGGGATTTTGTCACAGGCTTAAACTGTTGAGGGGTGTTCTGTTCACTAAAGTCAATGATAACAATGACGACGCCGAAACACGTTTAGTTAAGCATAAAATGTTTACCAAGACGTGTTTGGAAGTTTTCTTGTTTAATCTTCCCGCCCATCTGGTTAGGTTAGTACGTTTCAGAGATGTTAAGACTCTGGAGGAGGCTTTGAAGGTAGTGTTGGAGGAGGAGAGTTTTCAAGTTAGATATAGTATTAGGAATAGGGCACAGGAACTAAGATCCGTGGATTTGAATAGAAGTCATAATTTCCAGGGGAACGTTCCTCAAAGGTTACCTAGCACGAATATATCAAATAATTTCGCTCCTAGGAGGGGGCAGGGGGTTCATTCAGCACAAGTTAGATACAATAATTTACAAAATAATGCTAACCAGAATCGGAATTTTAATATACAACCTAGTCATTCAGGTCAATGGCATCAGAACACTAGGTCAGGTGTAATGCAGCAACAGCATAATACGGGTGATGCATCGTATGTGTCGCGGAACGCGTCATACGGGGGTTCACGTTTCAATAACGATGATTCATCGGGAACTTATAACTCAAGGAGGCTTAATTATACTGATAGCAGTGGGCATGAGGTGGCACCTACATATAGTCTTAATAATAATAATAATTTTTATATGTCTCAACGGGAGTCAGATGATGTACGGGCGGAGAATTTTTTCATGGCCGCCTCACGGGAAGGGAATACATAAGGTTAAATTATAATGGGAATTTGACCTTGCCCCACATATGGGTGCCAGATCTTGGGGGGTATTTATGATAGATACTGGAAGTTCAAGGTCGTTTATTAGTTCTAGAATAGCTGATTGTTATTATAAGCATTGTAAGCAATATGAACCTTTCACAGTGGTCAGCACTCATGCAGCAAGTAGACATAATGAGGTTGTGGACATACTTTTGCCGGGTGTTTTTAGAAGTGGGAAACGTCATAAGTTCTATGTTTATGACGTGGATAGAAGGTATGATGGATTATTGGGTAGTGATTTGTTGAAACAATTACATGCAAATATAGATATGAAGTCTCAGACGTTGTTTACGAAAAATACACAAATTCCAATTAGATACACGCAACCTACGAGGGAAGTTCGTACTATACCTCCTCGTAGTGAATTACGGGTCAAGTTACCGGTAAATTTGTTGAAGGGAGATGGGGTTCTTGACCATCATTACTAGTTCATGTGATGGTTAAAATACTTAACATTTTAACCACGCGCTCCCCTTGAGTGATTCACGAGATAAGTGATCCTACGTGCTTTATAGCCGTTACTTTACATTTGACCGATTGAGTCACCCACTTTGCTACGTCCCTGATTGAAAAATCATACGAGTACAATTGCCTTTTAGGACAATTCAACGATATCCGTATGGATAAACGTTGTATCATTATTGACAACATTCACTATAAAGTGGATACATTAAATCTACGCACGATTATTGACATCCAAGTCAATACCAACGAGAAGTCAAGAACTGACCCTAATAGACCAGACGGCGACCACACCGTAAGGGTAAACATCCAATTTTGTGAGGACGAAAATCCACACGATCAGTTGGAATTAAGACGCGAGGATGGACCATCCACCCGCACCAGAACCGCAACCCGAAAACCCAAACCAGGGCCACCAACACCAGGGGCCAGTACAAAATAACAATGGGTTAGAAATACTTAGACATCCAGAGCTAAGATTACAATTCGGACGCGCTCGTGGCGACCGTAGAGTCACAGACGTTGTCATTAACGTAGGACTCCTACAACGTGTTTTCCAGTCAACACACACGATTATGGAGCACACCTTGGACGGCATATTAGTCGCACCAATTAACCAAGCGAACTTTATCAGAGTTTGTAGAACCTTGGTTTTAAAGCGAATTCAGGATGTGATGGAAGCCCGGACACTAACACGGTCCGCTCATCCGATAAACTTGGGTAGGAGCCTTGATGTTCCTCAACCCCTAGGCGAATACCTCCAAGCCCTTGGAGATTATTACAGTCAGGCGTTGGGTAGAAGCTACCATATTAGTTTCACCACCCCACCGGCAGCTAACGCCCCAAATTACTTTACCGTCGATCCGGTCACGATATCGACTTTTAGGACATTTGTGGAGTTAACCAGACACAGGTACCGAATGGTACCCTTCCCCAGGACACACGAGACCATTGGTCTCCCACTAATGCTATCAGCTAAAGTGGAAGAAGACAACATGTCACAAGTTCGTTCCGTAACACTTGATGTGACACCTTCAGACGCATTCCTGCGTTTTGTACATGAGGAATACATTGTCGACCCACCCCACCCTGCCGACGATTGCAGATTTGTCTTAACTGACAGTTTGTATATCCAGGATATGGTCACCGCTTATACGCGGTCGTACGTTATTCACCAATAATAATAAATTGGTTTATAGATATAAGTTAATTTTTAAGTTGATTTATCATGTCCCACCACAATGATTAGAGTACGTAAGCATGCTCAATTATTGCTTCATTCTTTATTAATGATACAGAATTATAATTTAGTTTGATTTTATTTTGATTTGATTACGAAAGTAATCGGTTAACAATTAGTCATCACCTTCATTATGAGTTCGAGAAGTATCACTCGTAATGAAAACCGATTACTATGCTTACATTGCATTGCATGCATACCATGTTCAATTTGTAGAGGGGGTTCGAATGCCTTCGGCATTAGTAAGGTGTGAAGATGGTTGTGCAACAACGGTGATTCAGAATTACGGGGATAGGGAGTATTCACTGGTAGTGACATCACCTTTTGTAGTAAGCCCCTATGTAGTGGAGCAATCAGTGAGTGTTAATAATTTGCACAAGTATATAGATACAGAACACATTCTTAATAGGAATTTATCAAAGTTGCGGTTTGATCATATGAATGCGGAAGAAAAAAAGATGATAGGAAGCATTTGTAAGGAATATAGGGACATTTTCTATTGTGAGGAAATTCCATTATCATTCACAAATCAGGTGAAGCATGAGGTTCGTACGAGGAATGAAGACCCTATCTATGTTAAGTCATATAGGTCACCCCCTTCACAAACTAAGGAAGTAAAGAAACAGGTAGAGAAAATGCTAAATGATGATGTCATTCGGGAATCCTTTCCTCCGTGGAGTGCTCCAGTGCATCTAGTTAAAAAAAAAATGGATGCATCTGGGCAGGAAAAATGGCGCATGGTGTGGTAGATTACCGTCGGTTGAATGATATAACAGTAGATGATAAGTACCCCTTACCCAATATTAATGATCTTTTTGATATGTTAGGTAAAAGTACTTATTATACGACGCTGGATTTGGCCAGTGGGTATCATCAGATTGAGGTTAGGAAGGAAGACAGAGCAAAGACGGCATTTAGCACCCCTTTTGGGCATTACGAGTTCAATAGAATGCCTTTCGGATTAAAAACGGCTCCAGCAACGTTTCAAAGGGCTATGGATAACGTGCTTAGGGGTCTTCAAGGGCTTCATTGTCTTGTGTATCTTGATGACGTAATTATACTCTCTAAAAGTCTCGAGGAGCATGCTCAAAAGTTACGAGCCGTTTTTAATAGGTTCCGGGAAACCAATATGAAAGTTCAGTTAGATAAATCCCATTTTTTGCGTAAGGAAGTCTTATATCTTGGACACACAATTACAAGTGACGGGCTAAAACCCAATACTGATAAAATAGATGCCATTTTGAAATACCCTATCCCAAGAACAGTAACTCAGATTAAAAGTTTGTAACACTTTCTAGTCTAGATTTTATAGATTTAGCTAACTTTGTCTACTAAAACAACCTACATGAAGTTTGGACGAGAATGTAACTTTCAAAGTCAATTTATTACCTTCTTTTGGTCCATAAGGCCAGCGGTTATGGAAGAAATGCATTCCGTCACTTCGATACTATCTTTTCTCTTCACTTTCCCAACTTGTTAGCACTTAATCACGCTGATATTTGCACAAATAGAACATCAACAAACAGATATAATTTTTCTTGTTTAGCCATTAACTGTCAAACGTAACGTTTCGATACTTCTTTGTTTACATTTCTGGATTTCATCCGCGGCTGTCACATTTGACAGTCGTCCATATATTTTTCTTACAATTGAACTTGTTTCAGCTTCCACATGAATATATTCTAATCCTGAGCATCATGTAGGACATTTAATCATAGATCTTCACTAATTACTAAAATATATAATTCATTTACTTACAATTTGGCTGGTCATTATTAGTCTTCCGTGTCGAACAAAACGCAGCCGTAAGTTGGCAACCCGGTAATTTTTGGTTTCGTTTCAGGCAAGTTGTGTTCGAGTGTATGGATAAACGTCACCCATTTTGGCTTTTTATTTTAGTAATGCTTTTCGGTAAAAATAGGATGAAGTCTGAAGTTTCCCTTCTATTCCCCATTCTTTATGTGTGTTCGTTTTTCAATAAATTATGTCTTTGATTTCGGTCGGTTTCGTCCAAATAAATCTCTAGCTTCAACGACGAAACGGAACACATGACTATTGGCTTTCGATCTTTCTATCGACCTTTTTTGACCTCTGCATTCAGATTTTTCTCGACCATGTGAACACACACAATTTTAAGTCGCTGGATCAATTTCTCGCTTCGGGGTGAGTTTTGAGTCGAAAAGGTGTCTTTTATTTGCCTAATGTGGTGACATTCTAATAAATCTGTTCAATTACTTTCAGCGTTCGGCCCAGATTGTTTAATTTAACTTCAAATGATGTCCTAACTAAGGAGAATCACTACTGTGTCTGTCCACGTTTTGTCCATCCCCTACTCAGGTGAGGTTTCTAAACTTATTTATTCGTGTCTAGTTGGAAGCGGTGACATTGTTTTGTTGACAATGTTTCTCAAAGCATTTGTTTTAATTTCAGTTATTCACCGATGAAAATTCCTTAATCTATTATAACACTTCAACGTCACTTCACTCTTTTACGGCGGCCCCGCAACTACACGGGTGTGCTGATGTCCGACGATTTAATCCCAGAACAAAACCATTACTATTGAGGGAGAAAGTCCAACCGCGTGTACATCGGGTACCGCGATCCACAAGTCAGATTCTGCTACAATTCAATGGTAACGGCGGGCGCTGTTTGACCTGTAGCCAAGCTGTGTCTGACCTCTGCCCATACGGGATCCTGTGGGTGATGTTCTCCGGGTAAAACTCCGTGTTTCATTTCGACCAACACCCTCAAACTCTTACTTCTAAAGCCGGTAAATTCTAACCTTTTCTTTAATAACTTTATAAAATAACGGTACCAAAGCAACCGAGAAAGCCTCGCTCTTAAGTAACTTTGATATAAATTATAAAACTACTTATAAGATAATTCTAGTGCCAACTTGGCAATCTGTAAAGAGGGTAAGAGGAGGATTTCATTAATAAATGTTTACTTGTTACTGATTTATGACTTATTTAGCATATTCTCATTTTGACGGTGAACTCATCTGGCGCTCATAAGTATAAATTTGATGAGTCTCCACCGCTCTGGTCACCTTCGAATCACACGGCCTGTTCTCATGCTCGGTTAATTACAAGTTTTTTGGGGTTAGTAGGATATTATCGTAAGTTTATAAAAGATTTTGCAAAAATTACTGCTCCAATGACGCGATGTTTAAAGAAGGGTCGTAAAATAATAATTGACGAAGAATATACGGGGTGTTTCGATACTTGTAAAAAGCTTCTCACAAATGCACCCTTATTGCAATTTCCAGATTTTAATAAACAGTTTGAGATGACCACAGATGCTAGTGATAGCGCCATCGGGGCGGTATTATCCCAGGGAGAGATAGGGTCAGACAAACCTATTGCTTACGCTAGTCGTACGTTAAGCGATACTGAACGTCGATATAGTACTATCGAGAAGGAGTTATTAGCTATAGTGTGGGCGTCAAAGCATTTTCGCCCTTATTTGTATGGCAATAAGTTTGTAATTTATACTGACCATCGACCGTTAGCTTGGTTGTATTCGTTAAAAGAACCCAACAGTAAGCTTATGCGGTGGCGGTTGCGTTTGGAGGAGTATGATTATGAGGTATTGTACAAAAAGGGCTCTCAAAATACAAATGCGGATGCTCTTTCAAGAATTAATATTAATACCATGGATAACGAAATTGGGTCAATAATAGTAAACGTGGGTGATGACAATGAAACCAGGGAAGCGGACGTTGAGGTAGTTGAGACATCGGATTCTGAGGCAGGGGCCACAGCTCATTCTATTTCTAATAGGGAGCATGACGGGATGCTCCAATCCTGAAGGAGGCAATAGACACTAAGCCGAAACAAATTTTAGTTTACAAATGGCTTAAACATTCTGTCGCGGTTAAGGATTTATCCGTTGATAAGCAGCATATTTTAGAGGTACACATGCCAGTCAATAAGGAAGAGTTAGTGAAGAACTTTTTAAAAGAATACATCAATACAAAATACAAATATTTTATCTATTTTGAGGATCCTTCATTTAGGAGGATATTTTCTAACGTTATAGTGAATCTATATAAGAAAGGCACATCGCAGTTAACGGAATGTACCGAGCGGGTTGTTAATTTATCGGGGTCTGAGGGGGATCAGAAAGATATTATAGCTAAGTATCACGAGGGTAAAACTTGTCACAGGGGCATTAATGAAACCTTGGCAAAGATAAAAAGACATTATTGGTGGCCGAATGCAAAAGAAATGGTTTCTGCTTTCATTAATAATTGTGAACAATGCAAAAGGATGAAGTATGAAAGGAATCCGTTTAAACCTCCTATCCAATTAACACAAACACAGGACGCACCTTTCCAGGAAATTTTCATGGATCTCCTATATACAACGTGTTACAAAATACCCCGTAAAAAATATAATAAATTATCAAAGCCAAAAATATTGTCAACCCTAGTAAGCTGTCATGTCAGGGAACCGGAGTTAGCATAGATTATTTAACAGAGAGGCCTACCTACCAATTTTAATAATTGTCAACTTTAATGGTTTTTCTGTTTTTCATCCACAAAGGTTCAATACTACGATGTCATTATGCTTAAAGTACTGGCTTTAAAAAACGTCAAGACGGAATAAAAATTATGTTGTCAATTTCAAAACTTCTTATCGATATTCTACAATTGTTCCGTGTTTTTCCATATTTTTTTCCAAAATGACGATGTTTTCTAACTCAGAATATTACGATATGATGTTATGCGTAGGCCATGAAGATAGCAATTTAAATCGTGCTCGCGAACTGTATCGGCAACGATTTATCGATGGAAGACCACCCGCTGAACAGCGACGGCTACCTTCGTACCAGTGTTTTCTCAACATGTCAAGACGCCTACATTCCATAGGCTCCTTTCATCGGCCTTCTGGAAGTGGACGTCCAAGCACAGTCGATGCCAGGCAGGCTGAGTTAGTGTTAGAGCATTTTGAAGAAGAGCCAACCACGAGTACGAGACGAGCCGGAGCAAGATTCGGTATGAACCATGTTGCAGTTTGGCGAATTCTTCGTGACGACAACCGTCACCCTTATCATTATCGCCGTACACAGGAGCTGATACCCTCTGATCTTGCTCCCAGGAGGAACTTCTGCGAGTGGTATCTGAGGCAGTTAGAGGAGAACCCTAATTTCGTAAACTATGTTATGTGGACGGATGAGGCAACTTTCACGAGGTCAGGACTTTCAAATGTGCATAACGATCACGTTTGGGCTCGCGAGAATCCACACGCTTCACGGCAGGGCAGATTCCAACATCAGTGGCGGCTGAATGTGTGGGCTGGCATTTATGACGGGCATGTCGTTGGTCCCGTCATTTTGCCATCACGTCAGAACGGAGGCAACTACCTAACGTTTTTACAAACGGGATTCGAAGAGGCGATTGACGACTTTCCTGTGGCCGACAGGGATTACTTTGACAACCAAAGGAACATGGTGTTTCAACACGATGGAGCTCCGGCTCATTTTGCTCGCGACGTGCGAGAGTATCTCAACGTTCGCTTTCCACGAAGATGGATCGGACGTGGAGGACCGGTGCTATGGCCCGCTCGTACTCCGGACATCACACCCTTGGACTTCTTCTTATGGGGTTATGTGAAGGACAGAGTCTATTTCTCCGATTGCCCAACGGTTTTCGAGATGGAGCAGCGTGTAAGATCGGTGTTCGCGTCAATAACACCAACGATGGTGCGAAATGCCACACAAGCCATATCCCGACGAGCGAGGTTGTGCATTGAGCAAGGCGGAGCTCACTTTGAGCCGTTCGTGTAAAATTTGTATCTAATCGAATTCTGTTCATTTTGTTTATATCTCTTTACCGTTTCGCGAATTGTACTTAACATTCTGCGTAGTTTACTCTTTAATTTTACTGAAATAGGGTTAGCACATGAATGAAAAAAATAATGTTTTTTTTTTTTGGCGGTAAGTCATACGGTGATAGTACGACTCTCAAATATTGTAAATGGACTTGTTATAAGGCACCATTTAACCCCCTTTCGGCTTTACGGGTATTTTTGTAACACCCTGTATAGAAGGCAAATACTATCTAACTCTGGTGCACGCGTTTAGTAAGCTGGCTCAAGCCATAGCCATTCCAAACAGAAGTACACCGGAAGTAGTAAGGGCGTTAATAAAATATTTCAGTTTGTACGGTGTACCAAAGAAGATAAATTGCGATTCAGGGACGGAATTTAACAACGACCTAGTAAAGGAACTTTTACTTCTATACAAGATTACTCTTCACATTGGAACACCAAATAATTACACGTCTATGGCAGTTGTAGAACGCTTTCATTCCACAATAATAGAAATATATAGATTAGCGAAATACGATCATAGTGACCTAGATGCCGCGTCAGTCATGACCTACGCAATAATGGCATACAATAACACGATTCATTCAGCTACGAGTTATACACCATTCGAAATTGTTTTCGGTCAGACGGATTTGGGTAATGCATTTGATATAGATAAGGAACGATATATGTTGCAAAAATTATTACAGGATCACAGGAAACGATTAAAAAATTTATATGAATATGTAGCACACAAGCTGGTGAACGATAAGGTTAGGGTACGAGAAAAACGGGGTGGTTCGGAACCCCCGGTAATTGAGGCAGGAGAAACTGTTTTCATGAAGGATACGCGAACTAGAAAGGCCAAACACCTTCCGCGTTACGAAAAAGCAAAAGTCATAGGGGAAACAGATAGGAATATTTTACCTGTTGAATTAAAAAATCGTAAGACTAGGGTTACTATTAAAAACGTAAAACGTCCTTCGCAGGTACTGCCTCACTATTCTGCTATTCCTAGTGGATCAGGGGATGGGTTTAAGAATCCAAAACCTCGAGAAAAGCCCGGGAATTGCTCCAATGAAGATGGGATCAGCAGTAGTGAAGAATAGCCATTGGACTATTTTTAAGACAATAGAATTAGGGTTAATTAGGGACCAAATAGAAAGTAATTACGAAGAATACGGCAGGTTAAGAGATATAACAAACAAGCATTCGGAATTAAGACGAGAGTTAGTAGGCATTAAAGCACATATCGAGTCGTTCATGCAATTGACTAGACACAGGTTACATCAAATTCTACCAACAATTAAAGTAAAAAGAGGACTTTTAAACCCACTAGGATCTATAATTAAATTGATATCAGGCAATTTAGACCATGAGGACGCGGAACGTTATAACATGGAAATAGAGAAGCTGAAAACTAAGGCACATTTAAGCGAAAGGAAAGCGTCATTAATGCAACAAACTTTTGATAAACTAATAAACATCACAGAAACACTTAACTTCAATATTAATCATATACATCATAAAACTTCGCAGATGGAAACAAACACCCTGAATCAAAACAATTATTTATCCATAACTAATAGCCTGTATCAAGTTCTAAGTAATTCTCGCACTATTTTTAGCATCATACAGGACGTCGAGACAGCTATAGCTTTTAGTAAACTGCATACACTGCACCAATCAGTTATCAACTCGACAGAATTGTATGACATACTTAAAACTGTTGAAAGTCATGCTAGGATGACTTTTCCTGTTAGTATGGGTAACTTAGTTAAGATAGAAAATAATATAATTTTGAAATCTTTTATGAATGGCAATACTTTAGTTTTTATATTAGAAATACCCCTTGTTGATGAAAACACATATATTTATTACAAAATAATTCCCATTCCCATCTACAGGCCAAACGACCAACAGACATATGTTGTCATTCGCCAATATCCCTACCTTTTAGCGAACAAGTTAACATTCAGATCAGTAATCCAGCCGTGCGAGCAGATAGAAGAACAAAGGTATCTGTGCTCAGAGGAGATGGTTGAGAAGTTCCACACAGAGACCTGCATCGAGCAAGTGATGCTGATGAGCAGCAAGTACTCCCGTTGCGTTCTCAGTCCGGCCAAGCCAAGACAGAGGATCCGAAAATCTCCAAGTTGTATGACCAGTCAGTACTTTTATACTCTACTGGGGACAGCATAGTGATAGAAAATTGCAACGACGAGGTGAGGAAGCAGGCCCTACACGGGACATTCATCATATCACCTAGCGTTAATTGCACTATGACACTGGGGAACATCACTATAGGCGCATCAACAACCGCAGCACCAATGAATGTTCCGGTCCTACCCGTACTGACTCCTGAGTTACGGATAGCCAGTAAGGACAACACGCCGCTAGACCTTAGAGGCATCGAGTTTAATGACGTGAAAGAAATTATGAACCGTGTTAAATACTGTAGCGAACCTTTAGACACGAGTGAACCTTTGATAAGTTATGTGGGAATAAACATATCGATGGGTCCTACGTAAGTTATCGTAACCAACAAAATGGCAAAATTCGGTTTATAGCAAAAATGCACTGTATTATTTCATTACTATTAGAATCTAAAACAAAAAAAAACAAATTCGTAGTTTAAATCGGTTTTTAGAAACGTAAACTGTGGTATGTTTCAAACGGCTCCGACGTTTTCTATCGTAAGTACCTTAGCGACAATGCACGCGGGGCGGGGCGGGGGCCGCCGCCCGCGCTCACGCATCGCAAGTGGCAGTTGCGACCGGCTACGCGGCGCGGTGGGTGTGTACACGTTTTAGTTGGCTATTAGCAACATTTGTGGCTACATGCTCTAAAATGAACCGTAATATTAACAAAAAGACTGGTTGTGCCAATAAAGTACCAAATGTCTCGTCGCGAACGAAATTATTATACGACAACGCCATAGCTCGGAATCGAAAAAACAGTTGCAATTCAAACGATGACGCTGTGGGAGTAGAAAGTCCCAATAAACAAATACGTAGAGATGACACTACATCGGATACATCTACAAAATCAGGTAAGTGCATTTAAATTTCGATTTTTATTATTCTATGTTTATTTAATTGTAGGTTCCAACGTACAATATGGTTACTATTACTAACGGTTGTTTACGTTGGAGCCTAGCATCGAAACGCTATTGTATGTATGACTTACGATTATTTACTACGGGATTTTTGTAAAAAAACATATGGTATAATTACTTACAATATTATACATCGGATTGTGATTAATTTTATTTGTTGTTAGTCTTACTTGCTATAGTTTACTCCGGGTGAGAAATAAACATACGATTTTCTACCGATTACCAGTTATAAATTAAGCCTTTATTTTTATTTTTCTTACAGAATCTCCACTTCCATTTGGACCTGATAACCGGTCAATGCAGTTACTGATGCAATGGAAGGGTATATTTAGCGACAGCGACGAGGAAATCAGTGACGATCCTCGGGACAAGAATGATGAGGTTTTGCTGAACAACGTATCGCATGCACAAGAGCATGTTATTAATTGTTCTAATGATACTAATCTTAACCCTTCTTTATTAAGCATTATTTCAAATGAACAAGATATTTTACTTAATTGTAGTGAAGTAGTGAACAATATAATTTTGCAAGATTTTAACACGGATGATGAAAATAACACAGCACAGAGTAAGTTTATTGGTTTTATTAGCAGCAGCGATTTTGGAATGATTTTAGGTTAATAGAGGCACGAATTTTTCTTTAAGTACACCTCTATAATATATTATAATGTGTTTAGCCTTTTGTCACATTGAGCTACGATACCTCTAATAGTGGCATGCTCGTATACAGGTCGTATGTAAATAGCACAAAGAGAGTAAAACTAGTAAAAAGTAGGTACATTCATAATTAAAGCTAGTTGTAAAATTCCAGGTCCAGTTAACGATTGCTTAGGGAGTGTCAGTGAAGATTGCCCCCCTCCGATAGAATTTACAACAGAGTACGAGGATCCCGTCGCATCACCATTTTTAGACACCAGCAGTATCGTATCGACGCCACAAGCTAACAGCCCGTTTGCTAGTTCCACGAATCCATCGACACCAGGCTCGACAAATCGCAGAAACTGTAGCAAACGCAAAGATAAGGGTAATATAAGAAAAAGGCATGAAAGTGAATGGATTGATAGTAAAAGAAAAAAATTGTTAAACTTAGGAAAAGAATTTCAGAGTCGCAACGGTACAGTAAGGTTGGCAAAAAAAATTGGTCCAAAATGCCCACTGACTTGTCGGATGAAATGTTTCGATAAAATATCGGAGGAGCAAAGACAGCATATCTTTGATAGCTTTTGGGCGTTAGGTGACCGAACTAAGCAATATAAGATATATGGCTCAATTAGCTGTAAGACAGGCTAAACGTAGGGTCTATACAGATATGGAATCGAAGCGTAAGTATACAATTAAGTATCACTTACCTTCAAACACAAATGGAGACCTAGACATCTTGCAGCAGGTAGAGGTTTGCAAAAAGATGTTTCTAGGCACATTTTCTGTAAGCGAGCAGATGGTCTATACTTCTATAGGAAAAAAAAATCAGACGACAGGACTATTCGAAGGTGATCTCCGTGGCAGGCATGGAAATCAGCCAAAGAAGATTTCAAATGACATAAAAGAATCTGTGTGTGCTCATATAAGATCTTTGAAGCCAGTTGAATCCCATTACACTAGAAAAGACACGGGTAAACTTTACTTAGACGGAAACTTGAGTTTTCGTCGTTTATTTGAATTATACAATGAGTGGGATGGATTAAATTCTTACAGCTGTAAAGCTCAGACTGAGAGACAATATCATGATATTGTAAATGATAATTTTAAACTAAGTTTTCATGTGCCGAAAAAAGATCAGTGTGATCAATGTCACATTTTTAAGAATCTTGATAACCCATCTGCTCAGGAATTAAACAAATACAATACACACATAAATAATAAAACACTGGCAAGAGAACTAAAATCCCAAGATAAACTAGAAGCTCAAACGTCAAACGGCAAAATAATCACTGCATCCTTTGATTTTCAGAAGATTTTAAACGCGCCACATGGGGATATAGGAATATTATATTATAAAAGAAAACTGTCAGTTTTCGATTTTACTGTATACAGTTTAGGCCAAAAAGAGGGTACTTGTTTTATGTGGCACGAAGGCCAAGGAAAACGTGGTTCAAATGAGGTCGCAAGCTGCTTGCTCGATTTCATTGATAAAAAAGTTGAACAGGGTTGTAATGAGTTTCGATTTTGGTCCGACAATTGTGTAGGACAAAATCGCAACCGAATTGTGTATATATTTTATGTATATGTGGTATTAAAACATAACATAAAAGTGACTCACAGCTTTTTAGAGAAAGGCCATACACAGGCCGAAAGCGACAGTGTACATGCCGTAATCGAAAAATCGGCTAAAAGTAAACTCATATTTACGCCATCCGAGTGGTATTCTCTAGTAAGGTGGTCAAAAAAAGACGGCAAACCTTATGACGTGAGAGAAATGGAGCACACAGATTTTTATGACTTTAAACTTTTATTGCAAGGTAGAAACTGGACGAAAAATTTACAAGGAGGAAAAGTAGAATGGAATAGAATCAAAAAAATTGAAATTAACGCTGAAGATCCGTTTAAACTACACTACAAATACAGTTTAGGTGATGAATATTCGATAATATCGATAACAAGTAACACTAGAGCTAAAAATAAATCTGCTCCATTATCTCTCACACCGCTTTATCCAAATCCGTTGCCTATTTCGAAAGCGAAAATTGATGATTTATTGAGTTTATGCAGTACCGGAATCATCCCAAGGTCTCATAGCGATTTTTTTAAGACTTTGAAAGCAGTAGACAGCGAGGAACCGATGTCCGACAATGACTCGGATTAATTAAACATAAATTACTTACCTATACAAATACATAAGCCCTAATGGTTACCAGTGATTATCGACACTAAATTAGATTAATGTAGGAACAAATTAAGACTGATTTATTTAGTCTAGAATTGATTGTTTAGAAAACTTGTTTTTTTTTTATTATTTTTGTTTTAACAACTGGATAAAGGATTTTGTTGTTCTATTCGTGTGACTTCAAAGTAAGTGCGGATTTTATTTTGGTATTAAACTGATCTCATAATATTTAAGATTATATTTTGTTTCAAGAACTGGATAAAAGTTTTTATTATAATCGTGTGACCTCAAAATAAGTGAGCATTTTGCTGTGTTAAACTGATCTCATTAAATGTATGATTATTTTTGTTTTAAGAAATGGAAAAAGGTTTTTATTGTTCTCTTAGTGTGACCTCAAAATAAGTGAGGATTTTGTTATGTCATTAAATTGATCTCATTAAAACTTAGGTTAAGCGCATTTGCACCTTTTCGGAAAGCTTATGAATTGAGGAAGTTATTTACGTAATTTGTACGCCAACTGTATTACATTTTTTTGGAGTAATCCCCCCCCGAAAGTAAACATTTTTAAAAGAAATAACGGACTTGCGATTTAAGGACCTTTTATTTCTGAGGTTCTTGCAGTTTTCGCAAAGTATTTTTGTTTAAAGGATTCCCTAATTCATCAGCTATTCGAAAAACGTCATTTTAGTCCCCAAAGCTAGGTACTTTTTTCACAATTGATAGTTTAACACCAAAGGACGGAATTTCTTAAAATAAACTTAAAAATTAAATAACTCCAAAACCAGTGGCATTAGACCCCTAGTTGACTAGGACAAAATTATAGCAAATTAGCTCTAGTATAACCTCATTTATGGAATAGGTAGAGTTACCAGTCACCCTGTATGTAGGATTAATTCTATTAGTTGTTACAATTGTTATCCATAAGTTTTTCAAAATAAAGATATTTTTCCCTAAGGAACTTCCGAAGCAGCCCACAGCTACTCCGGAAAGTTCCTCAGCAGGGGAGGGAGGAGTTACGGAACCCAAACCCTCTCCTAATTATGATTTCCAAAAAGGTTAATCATAGAGAACCTTAACCAACACGTTATTACGTGACGTAGAGCTGCTGATGCCACAGTTAGTTACATGTGTATAATTTAATAGCATCAGCAGACTTTGTAAAACAACGTCACGTACTAAACGTGACCGACACTTGTGTTTTGTACTTATAAATAGTGTAACTAATTTAAGAAAAGCAATATTGTCTGAGGCTAGTCGATAACAGTAGTTGTGTTCATTAAACCTAGTTTGAAGTACTCTCCTGGCCTAATTATTTATCTTGTGCGACCCGGCTGCACGTCAGCATCATCTTCAACCTCAGGAGCCGAGACCGGAGCGTCCAGGGTTGCTTGCCAGTTTCGAGTAGCGGTTAGCCACCTTTTGGTGACCTCTCTTGCTGTGCACGTAGTTCAAGCACTCAGGTACAAGCTTTCTTTATTCTAAACCGTGATCAATTAAAACATAGTAAAATCTATAACTTTCAGAGACAGTAGGGTGTTCCGTTTATTCATAACCTTAAAGCAACCATGCTGTGTGTCTTTAACATGTGATATTTCATTAAGAAACCCATGTATGAGGTGTGATCATGTGATGTGAGTTAAGCAGGGATATCTAACTGAAGTAGAGAAATATATGTGATATACCCATTTATATTGTTTTAATTTAACTTCTTTATCATCCCGAAGCAATACCTTCCATATTTCATTTGCGTGAGTCACTTGCCTTGGCGCTCTAAAGTATAAATATAGGCAATTGATTTTCCTCCAGGTTCGGCAACAAGGATTCACGACCTAAATTCTCATGTAAGCTAGCTGAGCATATTATTTGTTTATCAATCCTTAGATAAACACCTTTAAACCTTACAATACTTACTTTTAGTTTTTTTAATTCCCGATTATTTCGGTATGCCCCTCGTAGACCTTACTGCTAGGTGTTTGTCGAACTACCTAGAAGAGGTTCTGATGACTTTAAAAGTGCAAGAACGAGAGAGCCTGAAGATAATTTGTAAGTAGGGATGTGACGGTCTCATCAGTCACAGTTCAAGCAAACATTTGAAAATGATGCCGACTCAGACGCAAACATTTTTCAAAGTGGTTTCGTCCCATTGCAAATAGCTTGCGGTGATAAGAAGATTATATAAGAAAACCCCACACCCTCTTCTCCACGGTTTTGCCGACTGATAAGATTCCGCTTTGTGAAAGAGAATACTGATGTAGCAAAAGAGGAAATAAATTATGTTAAAACTTCCGCTGATCAATTAACCGCAAGAGAGATTAATTTAAATGGAACCAAATTTCAAATGAAACACGTGTTCATTATGACAATGGTAGACGGAAAGCTGTGTAACGCTGCCACTACACTGTGGTCCCGTAGAAGGTCATAAGTCCAGATTGTTGGTATAGCCCAGCTATAATTTCTCTATGCCTAATTAGTCACTAGTAGCCATACATCCATAAACTATAAATAATTTGCAAATTGTTTGAAATAATCATTACGTTTCGGACCTTCAAAGTGAACGCATCTGCCACTCGTAATTAGCGTTATCAGGAAGCCATTAAAGTGAAAGTTTGTTTACGACATATATCTCGGGATCGTTTGTGTTTAATCTTTTACATCATTATGGAAGTTGTTGACAAAGGTATGTATTATTATTATCTGTACTATTTCGTACCATTTTTTAATGATGATATTAAATTATTTGAGATCTACGTGACCCTTAATTGCAAACAAACTATTTGTGTACTATGTACGTTCACGTAAGGTTTTAACTATGTTGCCAAAATAATCTAAAGATGACTCTATATCTAGTAGAATGCTCATAAAGACTAGTTTATTATTTTATATTGTCTACTGGCCGGTTTTTGCCGGACCCTTGTCCAGAAGCCTTCTACGGAATTTGTAGCAGTGCTACGAGATTAATACCTCCGTAAAGAACTATCAAAATCCCTTCGTAATACATGCTCTTTTAATTTCAGGTACTTTTATTCTTTGCAAATTTGCAAGAATGCATATATTTGAGTTGTGGCATTTTGCTCCTGGTTCGCAAACTGAGAAATCAAGCCACGTACTTGAAATACTTCTACAAAATATTTTGCCGGAGGATGTTGAAAACGTTGATATTGGGGATCTACAAAAATGCATTAAATATATATGCAAGCAATTGTGGACATATTGTAATAAAGTCAATAGAACCCGGAGAGATCTGCTTGATCGGTATTGTGAATGGTTAAACACTGTTGTAACCCTGAATTTGCCTAAAAGTTCAACCGCGTCTACCTCGAGTTTAGTCGAATTAGATCCGGTAAGTGACAATTGCAATATTTCAAAACCAGGGCGACCGAAGAAAGCTTAGATTCATGCAGTAAGCGAACACAACGTAGAAGAGTAGCTGAACTTTCGAAGATGGACAACTCAGCCGTCAGTTCTTTAGTGGATATTTCTTCTGACAGCATTAGATATGAAGTGAACATCGATGAGGTACTATGAAGAAAAGGATGTAGCTAGTTAATAAAAATCTTTTCGTTAACTTTCTTTATTAGTTTAAAACACAATAGCTACTACAATATCGTGCCTCGCACCGTGGTCGAGAGGCGTCTCCTGAAATTATATAAAACAAAGCCGGTGTTCCATCGAACCGTTAGTTTAAAAATTCAAACCATTAAACGGCCAGTTAACTAAAAGGAAAAGTGCAATAAGGTGTATTCTTACAATACAACCTTATTTCACTACATCCCTCGTCCCTCTGGAAGTAGGGATGAAACCTAACAGGCCCTAACAACTACCTATACCAGGCATGAACAGAGTTTACTCGTCCAGTCTTGCTGGATAGCCTGCTGTGCGATTAACATGTCGATCTTAGAATGTGTCATTTAAATAAATCGACCACCATAATAACACAGGAAGCTTCCGCCCATTGAAAACCTGGCCAAAAAGCAGGGCGGCAAGTATGGAGAAAAAGAACCTGCCTACCTAACTCTAGAAAATAATTTCAATCCGCGCATTGAAGATGCCGGATTGCCTCACAAAGGTAATTGAGGAATCTCCCGAAACAAGGATGAAGCTTATTTGAAGACAATAGCGGACCTCTGTCCCTTTCATCCGTCAGTGCTTCGACCTCTATCGGATCACTCTCGGATTCAAGTTATCTAAAAACAATGTTAAAAGTTTTATTTTATTAGAACCCTATCTCAATAAAAACAACAATACATTATATAAAATAGAAGCGCCTGTGTCACACATCTCGGCCTGAGATATGGACACAGCGTCTTCGCAGAATGATGATGGACTGCATCTCTTCCTGATGTCACATTTTTATTAACTAGCTACACCCTTTTCCTCATATGGTGGTGTTTACGGGGTAGATACCCGCACGCTAAATAAAAGCAGTGCTCGACCCTGAGAGTAATTAAATAAGCCCGCGTGGTGGCAATTCCCAGAGGAAAGGAAAATATAAAATATAAAATATAAAAGTGGTAAGGTAGAATTATATATTCCTATTTTTGTGTCTTCCCCATAGAATGTTTTCGACGTGTAGAATGGCGGCGAAAAAATTCAGTGGCTTGTCGGACGTAGAAGATTTTGTAATGCAATTTGACGCCATTGGCATTATAAAATCATGGACGGACGAGCAAAAGAAATATGCAATTGCCGCATATTTAGAAGGACCAGCATTACACTGGTATAAAACTAATTATACTACATTTACATCATATGAAGTACTGGTAACCGGAATAAAGGCGCAATTCACTTCACAAACAGATTACGCGCAAAAGTTCTACTACAGAAAACAACAGCAACAAGAAACGCTCTTTGAGTATTTTTACGCCTTGGAAAGCTTAGCAGCGAAGGCGGAAATCAAGGACGACTCCAAATTTATCAAACACTACATAAATTCCGTGAGAGTGGGAAAGTGACAAAGGAAAACATCTCGAGGATAGCTGCAATCAAGGACAACAAAGGAGCTACCATGTCCGAGAATTTTGTCAGAAACAAGGCCGCCATACCTAGCAAACTGGTTAAGTTTGGCGCTGGAGGGACTAGAGGTATGGTAGAGTTGGAGAAGGCACTCGGTGTTCTCAAGACTCTGTCGGCAGGAACAAGTTCACGCTAGGTGGGACTTCATTTCAGATTTGCTTGAAGTTAATCCTAGCTGTTTTTTCCTGGTGCTGAGTGGCCCATGTTGACTGGACGTCCACACTAAGCCTGGTATCAATATGGACCTCTCGGAGGAGTCTGAGAGGTGCAGGTTGACTAAAGAGGGGCGAACCGGGCCAGGGGGGAAACCCAGCAGCTAAAAGTCCCCGTATCGGGCAGTAGTGGGATAGCGGCCGGGAGTGGGTGCTCAGTGACAGCCCGACAAATACAACCAGACCTGTTCCTTTTAGCACAAGCCTTTCCTTTTCCTTTTGAACGTGACGCTGGAAGAAAAAACTTACATAGTAAAATCTGGGACTTTTGTTCTTGTATGAGGATCGACAATATCAACGATAAGTAAGGAAAACCAAATAAAAACGAATTGTGGAAAAAAAAGTTATTGTACTTTTTTTGAAAAACGCCCAAATACAAAAAGATTCAATATCTAAAATTACTATATTGATTAAGATTTTGGTTAACTGTCAAAATATATGGAACTGATATAATATATTTTATATATTATTTGACAGATGCAATTTTATTTAATTTTGAATTAATAATAATTAATTTAAACCCTGGAATTTCTGTTGCTTGCTTTTAAGCAAAGCCGGCGCATTTGCAATAGTTTTTACAGACGCACTGCCTACTTCTTCCTTGTTTTGCTTCTTCCCTCAAGGGGCGCCTCTTTCGACGCCGGCCGGCCGCGCGCCGGCGCGCGCTGCTTCCCAAAGCAGCCGTGCCCTATGGAGTGGATTTGAAGCCAATGTGTTCTTTTTTAAAGTACTTTTTTGTGTGCATCAGAAACTATATTTTTAGTGTCATTTTTACTGTCACATGTGTTTTATATGTAGTTTAATTGTTGTTTTTGCTCTTTTTCTTATTGTTTTAGTTTTTAAGTATAATAACCCATCAAGGATGCAACAGTGCACTCAAGCGGATCACAGTGATGGTGCTCAATCTGTCGTGTCATTGGAAAACCTTGTGCAGTGCCCAGAATGTCCCCAGGTACATTTTTTCAAGGGCCAGAGAGGATTACGAATTCATCAAGGTAAATGCCATAAAATTAGCAGTATTTCTCTTTCGGCCCCATGTCCTAACCAACACCCCATCAGTACTCATCATCAACCTTTTTGGAAAACTATATCTGAACTAAAAATGAAAATTCCAGTATTAAAACGTATTCCACGTGGTGCCCGCCTCTCTGTTGCCACTGCCCTATCTCAGGCTATAAAGACCGTTGTCTTAAATAACACTAAACGTGCCTGGGAACATTTACTGATTTTTCCATATGCTGTGCTTCATGTGGTACCCGAAAAAGGTAATAATAAATCTTTAACTTCCAGAGTAAAGGAGAACTGCATGAAGTATGCATCACTGGAAGATCCCACTTTACTTTTCGGTAATATCTCGATTAAAAATCCAAATTCTAAATTCACTGTTAAACCGGTCTCTGATTCTGCTTCCTACAAACTTGTAGAAAATAAAATTAGTGATGGTGATATAAGAGGGGCTGCACGAATTTTATTTTCCACTGACACGATAGCTCCAAATTCCTCTGAAACGCTCTCGGCTTTGAAAGAGAAGCATCCATCTCCAGCAGCTGATGTCCAATTCCCTGAAGCACAGAGGGATCCAGTTACCGCTTTCGAAGTTATCGCTCTAGACGTGACTGCAGCCGTAATGTCCTTCCCGAGTGGCTCTGCGGGTGGTGTAGATGCCCTCGCACCACAGCATTTAAAAGATTTACTATGCAGTAGCTGTGGGGAAACTGCTGAGACACTTCTGAGGGACCTGACGGCTCTAGTCAACCTGTTGCTATCTGGGCGAGTAAGCGATGAGGTAACTGAGGTTCTCTATGGTGCTAGCCTGTGTGCCCTAAAAAAAAAGGACGGCGGCATCAGACCGATTGCAGTCGGAACGACGTATCGCCGCCTCGCAGCTAAAATTTGCTGCAAAAAAATAGCGCCTGAGCTTTCCCAGTTATTTCAGCCGATACAACTAGGTTTTGGCTCGCGAGGTGGCTGTGAAGCCGCCGTCCATTCCATCCGCACATTTTTGGACCAAAATGGTGGGGAGGTGCTGCTGAAGGTGGATGTGAAGAATGCTTTTAATTCTGTGGATAGAGGAGCCCTACTAACGCAAGTTAAGGACAAAATTCCAAATGTTTACGATTTTCTTTGGCAATGTTACGGTTCCGCATCAAAATTAACGTACAATGGCAACGAAATTTCTTCAGCTGTAGGGTGCCAACAAGGGGATCCTCTCGGACCGGCTGTTTTTAGTCTCGCCATACACCCCATTATCCAACGCCTGCAATCAAAGTTCAACGTGTGGTACTTGGATGATGGGACTTTAGGTGGAGATGTTAATACAGTTTTTAACGATCTCGCACTTTTAATAGCCGAGTTTCGTGTAATTGGTCTGGAACTAAATTTTACAAAGTGTGAACTATTTATTTCGGGTGATTTTGTGGCCAAAGAAACTGTAATACAAAAATTTAATTGTTTGACCCCCGATATTAAAAATGTAAACAGATCTTCACTTCGTTTACTGGGCTCTCCTATTCTTGATGAATCTATACCTCCTTTTTTCGAAGAGAAAATTCAAAATTTTTTGCAATGTTCCGACCGCTTATCGAAAATTAACACACACATGGCTTTTACAATTATTCGTTTTTGTCTTTTTGTTCCTAAATTTACATATTATACTCGCTGTTGTCAACTCTGGAAGCATACAGATATATTACACAGAATTGACAGCATCATAAAAAATACTTTGGCTTCGATTTTAAACATAAATTTAGATGAACGAGAGTGGTTACAGGCCTCACTTCCTGTGCGATCCGGTGGATTAGGCATCAGGTCGGTTTCTGGAATCGCTTTGCCCGCGTTTCTGTCCTCAGTACATAGTACTCAAAATTTAATTGCAAAAATTCTTTCAAAATCTTTTTCAAATTATTTCATACCACATTTTAACGAGGCCCAAGACACGTGGGTTTTGGCTTGTCCAAACTCTGAGCTCCCAAAAACTCTTTCTTCTCAGAGGCTGTGGGACGGACCGATCTGCGAGCAAGTACGGAATCAACTTTTACAAACGTGCAACAGCTCCGCAGATCGTGCCCGTCTCCTAGCGGTCGGAGTGTGGGAATCGGGTTTGTGGCTACAGACGCTTCCATCGCCGAACACAGGAACTTTGTTAGATTCATCAACATTTAGAGTTGCAACCTCACTCCGCTTGGGTGCACAATGTTGTGCTCCTCACCGCTGCCAGTGTGGCGCTAGCGTCGATCGGCTTGGTCACCACGGTCTATGCTGTACGCGAAGTGCTGGTAGATTTTCCCGTCACTCCAGCATTAATGATGTCCTCCGTCGGGCTTTTACCACCGCCAATTGCGCGGCTATTTTGGAACCAAATGGTCTCATGCGCGATGATGGTAAAAGACCTGATGGGATGACTCTTGTTCCGTGGAAGTTGGGCCGGCCGTTGGTTTGGGATGCCACTTGCGTGGATACCCTTGCGCCGTCACATCTTCCCGGAACAAGTAATAGGGCTGGTTTCGCGGCGGAATCAGCGGAGACCCTCAAAAGGCGCAAATACAGTCAACTTGATAGAAGTTACATATTTGAGCCTTTTGGAGTCGAAACTTTAGGACCGTGGGGACCAGGAGCACACCGTATTTTTAAAGATTTGTCAAAGCGCCTGATCGACGCATCACGTGACAAAAATGCTGGCCTGTACTTGGCACAAAGATTAAGCATTGCCATTCAACGTGGCAATGCTGCCAGCATTTTAGGAACAATGCCCACTGGTAGCGGTTTGTTAGATTAGTGTAGTTTTAAGTGATTTTGTAAGTTATTTCGTTTGTTTGTTTTCTGTTTAATTATCCTTACTTGAATTTTGTGTGCGTTGAATAAATATTTAATTCCGTGAGCGATCGGTATCAATGGTTGCTTGCATCAAAGTTGTTTGCGTCGAAGGATAAACTAATTCGTAGTAGTGCACTGTATATTAATGATTTTAAACTTATCAAAAAACGCTCAAACTGAAAGAACAAAGGAAAAGCCGTAGACTTTGCCAGCTGGAACCGGAATTTACAGCCTTAGAGACCCATCGCCTAGCAAGACGAAGAGTAGAATCCGACTCTAGTGGGGAATACGAGGACTCTATTTCTGAAATTGTAGCCAGTAGTACAGAGGCAAGTGTAGAAAACAATCTTCTTCCCAGGTTAAATAGAAACATAATCGATTGCACCATGTCTACTTTTGAGTTTGACGAGGCAGTGCAGGAATCAACATTTAAGGGGGAGGTCTTCTATGAGGCACGGAAGAACGACCTTTTCTTAAGCGAGTATAAGAACCTGGAGAACATCCTATGCCAAGGGAAAAAGCTGCGTGAGAAGCTGAAGACAATCCAACCTGGACAATTTTTGGAAATTGGCGGATTGATGCTTAAGGATTCGGAGCCTCTGCTGATACAAAAGGGTGGCCCAGGAATAACAATAAGCGATGTGCAGTACACACTAAACAGACTAACAGGTATGTGTGCGGCGTATTGTGTGAAGAATAACGTGAGCCCAAGGCCTAAGTGTGCAATGAGCATTTCCCTGGGACTGTCAGACACGGACAAGAAGATGTATTATTCTGCTGCGCCAGGGGCCGAGCACTTCACACAGATCTTCTCATATTTTCCGCTGTTGTGTGCGGTACAGCAGCTTAGACTGGGAAAGGTCTCAAAGGAAAGCATCGCGAGGGTTGCCGCTGTTAGAACCAGTTTGGGATTGACGCTAGGAACGCTGTTGGAGAACGACAAAGCTCATATTACAGAGCACGTAAAGAAATTCGGAAAAGGAGGGGCCAAGAGTGTCGTGGAGCTGGAGAAAGCCATAAGCGTATTCAAGTCACTTGGTCTCTTCTAGACGTGCACTTGGAGAACCGGCAGAAGCGAGAAAGCAAATGTGTACCCCGCACCTCCACCATATGAAGAAAAGGATGTAGCTAGTTAATAAAAATCTTTTCGTTAACTTTCTTATATATTAGTTTAAAACACAATAGCTACTACAATATCGTGCCTCGCACCGTGGTCGAGAGGCGTCTCCTGAAATTATATAAAACAAAGCCGGTGTTCCATCGAACCGTTAGTTTAAAAATTCAAACCATTAAACGGCCAGTTAACAAAAAGGAAAAGTGCAATAAGGTGTATTCTTACAATACAACCTTATTTCACTACAGTACTTTCTTTAATAACAGAGGCAAAATTAACCAAACATCAATATTTATTAATAAAAGAGTTTGTGAACAATAAAAAATCTCCACTTTTTCCTTCATACCACAAGGTTTTAGAAGCGAAAAAGCGGTGCTACCCCGAGGATCTTACAGTAACTGAAAAAGCTGCGGAAGTGGAATTGCAAAGTTTATTAAATCACACAGCCGCAAGAATACTTGAATCACAAAACGAAGTTCTGACTAACATTCCTCTAGAAACTTTAGGTGATGTTACCTTAATAGGAAAGTGGGGATTTGACGGTAGCACAGGGCACAGTGAATATAAACAGTGTTTTGCTGAGGATTCCAATTTGGAAGATGGAAGTTTATTTTTAACCTCATACGTGCCTTTGCGACTTGTTTCCGTAGTAGCTACTACTAACGAAGAGACCATATTGTGGGAAAATCCACGCCCGTCGTCTACTAAGTACTGTCGGCCGATCCGTTTTCAGTTTGCAAAGGAAACGAAAGAGCTAACAAAACATGAAGAAAACTATTTTAAGGAAAAAATTAATAATTTGCTTCCTACATTGTATGAAACTCAGAACGGAGAAATAAAAGTGTATCATGAATTACAGTTGACAATGGTGGATGGCAAAATATGTAACGCGTTAAGTGATATATCATCTGCTAGTAGGTGCTATTTATGCAAAGCGACGCCTAAAGAAATGAATTCGATAGATGTTTGTCTCAACAAAGAAATTGATACAACTAAATTAGATTTCGGTCTGTCTCCTCTTCACTCGTGGATAAGATTCTTTGAGTACTTTATACATGTATCATATCGATTAGAAGTTAAAAAATGGCAAGTGCGATCAACCGAAGAGAAAGAACTCGTAGCTAAAAAGAAGCAGACACTTCAACGTGAATTTAAAACAAAGTTAGGACTGATCGTTGACAAACCACGTAGTGGCGGAAGTGGTACATCAAACGACGGTAACACGGCACGAAGGTTTTTTAATAATTCCGCTGTTTCAGCTGAAATTACTGGCATTAAAAAGGATCTCATTGACAGGTGTGGCACAATTTTGAACTGTTTAAACTCTGGTTATAAAATAAATTCAGATAGGTTTAAGATTTATGCTTTAGATACGGCTCGGCAGCTTGTTCATGAATATCCGTGGTTCAATTTACCAGCTTCTGTACATAAAGTCCTTAAGGTCTCTGCCCACTACACCGTATCATACCATGACCGTATAGGAACGTGTCAGGCACGGAATACAACCCGATACGGACTACTATGCCCATTATACCGTGTCAACGGCGTTCCACGCACGTACATAACGGGTTTGGTGACCGTAGCATCCGCGTATCATCCCCGCAGAATCTGCGTACCTGCTCCGTCGCAGCTCGCGTGTCATATTCGCGTTCCGTTCTGTGTATTTGTGGTAGTTCATCAGTGTTCTCGCGTGAAGTAGACAGGGAACAGTTTTCAATATTTCGTGTCTATACGATGGCTAAAAGAACATTGTCGACAAGAGAATTGGCAATGATTGCCATTATTTTGGATGAGGAAGAAAGGGAAGCCAATGAAAAATCTCAATCAAGACGTTACTGGGTTCACGATGCTTTAAAGAAAAGAAAAGTCGAAGGAGAATACTGGACATTATTTAAGCACTTAATTGATGACGAAGAAAAATTTTACATGTACTTTCGCATGACATCATTTCAATTTAATGAATTATTGACAAAGGTAGAAAATGTTATCACTAGAAGAAATACCACATTCAGAGACAGTCTTACGCCAAGAGAAAAGCTAGCAGTGTGTCTACGGTAAGTAAAAAGACTATAAGTTGAAACAAATATTTATTTATTTATTTTGTATTTTTTTCCTTTAATTTCTAAATAATGAAATAACAATGTAACTAAATATAAAGAAAGAAAATATAGTATTTGTTAAATTTCTCATTGCATTGCATTGTCGGTCTCGTCATTCCAGTTAGAATTAGCTTGGCTAGTCTGATCATTCCAATTTTCAGGACTTATAGGCATTGGCGTTGCAGCACTGCAATTCTGATCATTCCAGTTTTCTGGACTTGCAACACTTCCCATCTGCGGGGACGGTATGAAGGAGTATCTAGTCGAGTTTGGTGGGGCAAGCTGTTGCAATTCCATTTCAGACACTAGACTAAATATTTTATTTTTTGCTAGTGCTTGAATATATGGCGAAAACTTCTTAACCGTGTCAGAAATGTTTAAAAAAAAACGATCTAGTTCGTCATGTTCCCTAGATGGCTGTGATTTGTTTTGGTCATCCAGTAATTTTGACATTAATATAGCAGATGCTGACATCTGTGGCTCGACAGCTTTTCTCTTCGATGCTTTTGACTTCTTAATAAATGTATTTTGTTGTGGCTCATTTTGACGAAGTTCGTCAGAGGTTTTAGTTCCGTTAGCATCACTATTAGCAACTGCAGGAGTACCGACAATCTCCGTATCAGTATTGGGTTTTTCTAAAGTGTTAACATGTACTCGTATAAGATGGTCTTCGGCATTGTCAAACAATTCTTCATCGCTTGTAAGTTCGAGGGAATCTTGAGTTTTTCTCTCCATGAAAAAGGGAGCCACAAATGCCATTTCATTTTCGTACTTCCATTGTTTAATATTTTTAGCTGCTTGTCCACTTTTTCCCTTTTTTTTATTTAAAGCTCTCCTGTACGCATCTCTTAAGGATTGCCATCTTTGTTTACAAGCAGCAGCTGAAATATAAAATTGTTGTTAAATTTATAGTTGATTAATATGGACAAGCGGATAAAATAAAACATTTCATGAATAATAAGAGCATTTCTCAAATTTAAACATATTTTTGATAATTAAGGTTTTGTTAAACTCTCGATAGAAATATTAACCAATATCTCAAAACAAAATGTATTAGAAAAACTAATAAGTTGGTAACAAATTAGGAATCTATAATTTTTTGTGTCAATTAGCAGACAGGATGTTAACTATGTACAAACTTTTTGAGAAATGCTCATAATTCATAAGTATAATAATGATGAGTACGATTATTTCCACTTTGACACTTGGCAATTGGGGTATACACATTTTTTTTCTTTAGGATTTTATATTTTTATTTTATGAAATAGGCTATTTTAAGATATCAAATTAAATTACGCAAAAGTGTATGATAACGTCACTATTTTTACATAATTACGATTAGTTTACTGTTTTGTGAAATGGAAAATGGATGAAAAGTTAAAACACGCTTCAATATTGCTGTTATCCTTGGAAACATACATGCTTATTCCACCCAATACAAACTAAGGCATTTTTATATTTTTTTTTCATTTTCCATTTCTACCCCATTTTTTAAAAACTTTATAATGTATAATAACAAACTATGTTTAAATATAAACTATCTTCATTACAGGTACTTAGCAACCGGCGATTCGTTTACTTCAATTGCTTTTAGTTATCGCATGGGATTAAGTTCAGTAAGACGTGCAGTTTTGGAAGTTTGTGGAGCTATAATAGACACCATGTTACGTGAAATGATTCCCACACCCACTACAGAGCAATGGGAAAAAAATATTGAAGAATTTTGGAATAAGTGGAATTTCCCTAATTGCGGCGGTGCCCTTGACGGAAAACATGTCGTGATTTTATCACCTCCAAATAGTGGATCTTTATATTTTAATTATAAAAAAACTTTTTCCATTGTGCTTTTGGCCTTAGTTGATGCAAATTATAATTTTATAGCTGTAAACGTAGGTGCTTTCGGTAAAGACAGTGATAGTGGAATTTTATCCAAATCAAAAATGGGAAAAGCTTTGATACAAAATAAGTTAAATCTTCCTGATGATATTTATCTTCCTGGGTCGACTGTAAAGACGCCATGTGTTATATTAGGAGACGAAGCTTTCCCCTTAAGAAATAATTTGCTAAGACCCTATCCATCACAGCAATCAATAGCCGATCCTAAGAAACGCCAATTTAATTACCGCCTTTGCCGAGCTCGACGTGTAGTCGAAAATGCGTTTGGGATCTTAAGCCAAAAATTTAGGATTTACAATAGACGAATGCATTTAAAACCAGAGTACGCAGAAAAGGTTGTTACAACAACCTGTATCCTGTATAATTTTATAAGACGCGGTGAATGCACAATTCCAGCGGCAGCGGATACTGTTCGATTCAATAACCTGCGCCATCAAGGGGGTAATGCAATTTCTTCCGCTTTTAATGTACGCAATCAGTTTGCTGACTATTTCCAAACGTCAGAAGGACAATTAGACTGGCTTTCTTAAAAATTGTACGTATACAAATACAACAGAGATAACTAAAGAAAATGAAAATGAAAGGGTATAGGGTATAGGCTAGTTAACATTACTAAAAAAATGCCACAAACTGAACACTCACGTTTGCTTTTGTCGGAAGTATGCGTAAATATCGAATACGAACGAAAGAAAAATAAATATATGCATTAATAATAACTTACCAGGTTGTTTTAGTTGCTCCCCAATTTCCTTCCAAACAAGGTCTTTCTTGATGCTATCCATATATTTTGGATGTTTTAAATTATATATTAACTCGTATTTTCGGACACTTTCAATAAGTTTTTCGTCTTCCATTTTAATTATTATGATGTGACTCACAGAACTGATGCTATTAGACTGACAAGAGCGCAAGTGAAAAATGGCAACGCGTTGCAACGAGTTTAGAACGGTCATCATACGCGGTTGTAACCCGTGTCGCCGCCGGCGAGCAGCGGTCTGACAACGTCGCGTGCCGGGCAAGGAGCGCGTCCGGACCGGCAAAATATTCCCTCCGACAATTCACGACGCTCCGTGCATGGCACGCTACGGTGATGGTCGGTGACGGAACGGTCTAGTGGGCATGGTCTCATACTTTTCCATACAAAGAATATTTTTTTGTCTGATACGTTCCTATTACGGTCATGGTATGATACGGTGTAGTGGGCAGAGACCTTTATTCATGGGTCTGAAGTTATCGACCACGTATTTTTATCTATAGGACAGCTTTCAGAAGAAGCTGCCGAGGCCACAAATAAAAATATAAAATCATTCAGACTAAATAACACGAGGAAGATGTCACGCGTCTTGACGAATACGGATCTTATAAATCGTCTTTTGTTAAACTCAGACCCACTAATTACGAGTCAAAGAAAGCTACCTAGAAAGAAAAAATCTGTTTTGTCCAAGTCTGTTCTTAGTCTTTTAGATGTCTAGAGTTAATTTAACAGTAATTATTAATTGTAACATAGTTTAATTTAAGTATTTTTAAGATGACAACTCATTAACGTGCATTTTTTTATGTTCAAAAATGCACGGTTACGAAGCAACTTTGTTAATATATTTTTGTAGAAAATGTATACTGTTTTTATATTTTAAATAATGAACATGTATTGAATTTTGTTTTTTTGATACTTTTTTTCATTAATGTTTATTATTTGTACATTTTATAAAGGATTGAAATAGACTGAATTTTGCTATAATTTGAATTATTTTGTTTTTTTTTTTGGTGAAATAAATAAATTTAATTCATATCATTTTCTATTTTTTAGTTGGCTAAATAATAATACGTTATATATAAAGCTATTTAATATATAACATACTTATACTTTCGGAGAAATCTAATTTTGACACTTTCTCCATACAAGCTGAACCACAGTGCACTAGAACGAAATCCGCAAGTCGATGTTACATATGTGGTGCAACTTCCAAGGATTTTAACCGATTGGATTTAAATAACGATATTAGTACTGAAGCTATCGAGTTTGGACTTTCAGTTCTACATGCCAGAATTCGTCCCTTTGAAAGTATCCTCCTCTTAGCCTATAAGCTACCCGTAAAGAAATACCGAGTGAGAAAGACAGAAGAAGAAAAAAACATCGAAAAAGAAAGAAAGCTTGAAATTCAAATGAAATTTCGCCTCGAGACTGGTTTATTAGTGGATATGCCAAAAGCAAATTTTCGGAACACCAATGATGGGAACACCAGTAGGAGATTTTTCCAATACCCGAAATTGGCTTCAGAGATAACTGGGGTCAATTACGACTTAATACACAGGTTAAAAGTTATATTGGAGGTAATATCAAGCAGCTACACAATAGATCCGGAAAAATATAATAAATATGCATTGGATACTGCACGCTTATACGTGGACTTGTACCCGTGGCACCCAATGACCCCAACCATGCACAAAGTCCTCGTGCATGGTTCAGTAATAATTAAAAATGCATTGTTGCCTATTGGGCAACTATCAGAAGAAGCTGCAGAGGCACGGAATAAGCATTTTAGGTCATACAGACAAGAGTTTGCCTAAAAATTCTCAAGAGAAGCCTGCAACAGGGATATTTTTAATAGACTTTTAGCTCGGACCACCCCTTTAAGCAGCATGAAGTCAACGAAGAAGAACATATTTAAAGTTTACCAGTTAGAGTCTGGCAAACGAAAGCGTGACCTGGACTTTTTTCAAAGTTTTAATATGGCAACATTTATTAATTTGTCAAAGGCACGTCAAAGTCTTTGGTTAGAGGTCTTTGGTATTTTGTGAACTCAATTATTATTCCGTAATATGGGTAAAACCATAAAAAGTAATGTGCGAAGGCTGCTACATACAATGATAAGTAAATTTAAACAAAAACAAGAGGAGAAACAAGTGGTTTTCAAAGAGAAACAAAAATGTTTAGATGCGATGTCGGTTTTTTTAGGTTAGTATGACTTTATATTCTTAATCCTTATTGGCTGATTATTTGATATAATAACATTGACGATAGAATTCTAGTGATGATACCGTTTCTTATGTTTACAGATAATCTTGAAGATATTCAAGAAGTCTGCGAGATGAAAAACATTGTAGAAAAATTTAGGAATTTGGAAAAACAGTCTTTAATTGAAACTCAGACTAAGTTCTTTGAAGAAATATCTTCACTTACTGGTATTTACCTGCATCAGTTTAGAATATGTTTATGTGTTTGTTCCATTTCACAAAGTTTTGTTAAAAATAACACAACTTTGCGAAAAACAACTTCAAAAAAAGGTGGTTCTCTGTTTGACCCGTAAAAATGAAAAATTAACCGACTTCAAAAACTCTTACCAAACTAAAAAGACTTGCTTTTTTCCCATTTTTTATACCGTTTTTCCTTTTTCCTTTTTTATGTCATCAAACTGTTTGGGTACTATATCATTAAACATGCTTTTTATACTTTGTTTTGCAGAGGTTGGTGTCTCAACACTAAAAAAAAAATAAAAAGGAAGGGTCTGTGAATGACGGGATGTGGAGCACTCCTGGAAAAAAACGCCCCGACAAAAGCACAGTGTCGGATTTAGACAATTTTGATATAGATGCAATAAAATATAAAATAAATGATTTTTATGTTGTGAGAAAGGAGGTACCGACATTACGAACATTGTTAGAAGAATTGCGTTCTAGCATTGCCTTCAGTGGATGCCGAGAAACTCTACGTAAAATATTAAAATCGAATGGATACGAGTTCAAAAAAAACAAAAATGAACGAATGGTTCTTGTCGAACGATATGATATTGCTGCTTGGAGACATCGATATTTACGTCAAATTGCAGCAAAACGAGCTGAAGGCAAACCAATCGTCTATTTAGATGAAACATATGTACATAAAAATTATAAGCCTAAAATGTCATGGCAAGGTCAAACAACAAGTGGTACCCCTCAATCAAGTCCACTGGAACATATATCTACAGGGAAAAGATATATTATAGTTCATGCTGATACTGAAAAAGGGTTTGTGCCTAATGGATTGTTAGTTTTTAGTACAAAATCAAGGTTAGCGGACTATCACCATGATATGAATGCCGAAAACTTTAATAAATGGTTAAAAGAAAAATTAAAACCAAATTTGAATGAGCCCAGTGTCATTGTGATGGATAACGCGAGCTACCACACTGTACAACAGAATAAAGTTCCTACGACACAAACTAGAAAAGCTGAAATACAAGAGTGGCTCGATTCCAACGGAATAAATTTAATGGGAGCAACAGAATGGGGGAAATTGTGCACCAACGTAAAGAGGCCAATTATAGTGTAGTGAGGTCACCAATGTAACAGCTGATACATACAGCTGATATCTACCTCTTCTCTAATTATTAGTTTAACGATGCTATAAAACTTTATAGCCTCTATTAAGTTTTATAGTTTAATTCCGCTGACAATGCATAACCATTAGTTCCACAACATTAACCTTAAGCCCAGATAATGACTAGAAACCATAGTATATAAACTGTACACTTTTACCAATAAAGAATCAGTATTCTCCAGACTCTTGAGTTGTCATTATACCTCTCACCACTTACACTTCATGGCGACCTTGCCAGTCGGGCTGCTCGAGGCAGCCAAGTAACCAACCAGCTCCAGCCAGCAAAAGCCAAAAGCCAGCTCCGAGGGACCAGCCGAAAAACCGATCCGCCGCAGCTCCAAGCACGACATGGGACATCAATGCACGAAAGAAGACAAAAAACAGGAGGTCATCATCGCTCAGAACGGGCAGTCCAACGACGCAACCACGAGACAAACCTACAGAGGCGAAGTTACGGTGTATTTGACCACGACACTACTCATTGTCGTATGCATTATATTCATCTATGTATTGTGGAAGAAGATCCACGAATGTCTAACTAAAAAAATCGAGCGACAAGCAGTAGCTTTAAAATTATGGTTTAGTATTTTGTTCTTTTATTGCTTATGATAAATGTTGTGGTTCATTTATTCACTATTCTGTTCCTGCTTTGTGTAGTCGTTTTTCTTTTTTTATTGTTATTCAAATCATGTCAGTTTATGTCTTGGATCCCACACTTGTGTGTGTTTTCGATTTATCTTTAAATTTTAGTGCACGTCATGGTGTATCGTTTTATTTCTCTACTAAAAGCGATCATGTGGTAGACATGATGACAGAAACATTTGTTATTCGCGTGGGGGATGATGATTCTGACTCAAATGATGATGAAAGCTCAAGTGAAGACAGCGACGACGATGAAATGGCCACCACTAGCACCAACACCGCGTCCTCATCTGGTTTTCACGTCACCCACGACGACTTAATGGAAGGAGCTTCAACATTACTTTGATTTTTTGTAATTAGATTAAACATTCTACACTAAATCAAACATGTGACGCTAAGAGTCATTCATTGACAGTAAAAAAAAGTAAATTTGAAGCCCACACATTCTTTTGTTTTTCTGCTACTGCTGAACAAACGTGATCAGTATGAGCGATATTACAATGTTAATTAAATTGGAGCATCGAGCCGTGATAAAATTCTTGACTAAACAGGGAAAAAATCAAAAGTCTATTAAAGAAGAAATGGATTTAGTTTGCCGTGAGTCCGCTCCTTCATTATCTACTGTCCAAAAGTGGTCAAATGAATTTAAGCGTGGGAGGGAGAGCATAGAAGATGACCCTAGACCTGGTCGGCTTGTTGAAGCTACTTCACCAGAAAACATTCAAAAAGTGGAGAAAATTATACTGGACGATGGTCGAGTAAAGGTTAGGTCTATAGCACAAAAAACCAATATTTCTATTGGTACAATACATGATATTATCCACGATCATCTTAACATGTCTTAAGTCAGTGCAAGATGGGTACCACGAATGTTGACACCGTTTCAGAAGCATACGCGTGTTGCTTGTTGTTCTGACTTCATTGAGCTGTGTGGTGAAAACCCCGATGGTTTGCTCCAAAAAATTGTTACCGGAGATGAAACTTGGGTTCATCATTATTTATGACCCTGAGAGTAAACAAGAGTCGATGCAGTGGCACGTTAAAGGAACACCTCATCCCAAGAAATTCAAAGTCGTCCCTTCAGCTGGCAAGATCATGGCGACAATATTCTGGGATTGTGAAGGGATATTATTAAGACTATAAAGAAAAGGGTTTAAATATTACAGGAGAGTACTACGCTCACGTTTTACGCCAATTACGGGAAGCGATCAAAGAGAAGAGGAGGGGAAAATTGACCAGAGGAGTGCTGCTTCTTCATGACAACGCCCCTGTGCATACTGCTCATGTTGCCAAGGCTGCTGTTCTTGAATCTGGGTTCGAAACTATGACTCACCCTCCGTACAGTCCAGACTTGGCCCCCAGCGACTACTTTTTGTTTCCCAACCTTAAAAAGGATCTTCGTGGACATCGAATTTCTAATGATGAAGCGTTGAAGGCAGCGGTGGTAGAGCATTTTGACACCAAAGACAAAAAATATTTTTATGAGGGGTTAAAAAAACTAATTGACAGATCTTATGAGTGTATAAACATAAGGGGGGGGAATATATAGAAAAATAAAAATAAAACAGTAATCGTATGCTTTTGTTTTCCTTCTCATACCGAGAATTTATTGAACGCCCCTCGTACATGATTATAAAATCGCAAACCTGGATAAATTCAAAAAGGTTATCGAGCATATTTGGGATGAAATACCAATGGAAGCGGTGCGTGCCGCGTGTGATTCATTTGAGAAACGTTTAAAGCTAGTAAAAATTTAAAGGTGGAGTTATTCCGAAACATTTGTTGTAAATATTAGTAGGGTGATATTGGGGATTCTGGATCATTTTTTCCTCGCTGCGCTCGGATGATCCAGAATCCCCAATAGATCTTTCGGTCTGTGATTCAGAATGTAATTTGTAATATAGGAAGCCTGGTTTCATTCAGCGAAATGTAGGTTTACCAGTTTTATTATCAAAAATTTCTGCAACAAAAATACTTAGTAAAAAGAGGCAAAACCGGAGTGCCGTATAATTCAAGTTTACTATTTCTCTTGTCTGTTTACGGCACTCCGGTTTATTTTTATACATTTTATTTCTTTCCACTTTGCATTTCATTTTGTTCCCATTAACACTTTCCGACAACCATTATCGTACTAATGTAGGATAGTCCCAAACAGTTTTCTGGATTGGCCAATTCCATACTAATTGTTTAAGGACAGGTGGTCTTTCGAAACGTTCCAAAGGGGCGCCTCCTCCGTACTGATTTTTACTCAACCAATATAATGTCAGTACGTTAATCTATATATACGCCCGATTTTAAAAACTTTGATAGCGCGATTTAGATCTTTTTCAATAATTAATATCAAATCAAAATGATAACTACAAACTTTTTTTTGGTTTCAAGCTCTCTTCAGTTCTTATTAAAAACCACATTAATACAAGCGTCGATTAAAGTGAAATACATTAATTATTCTAACATTTGTATATTATTCAAGTCATGAGAGATTGTTACGACATCTATTAAGAAAGATACTTAACATCTGCTAATCAGACATAGAGTAATCGGATGGCAAGTGACTCACGCGCTGCGATGCGGTTAGTAAGAACTGCGCTAATCAATGTTATTGTTTAGCGTAAGGTGGCGTTAACGTTAAAATTCCGATCGTGAACTGAAACGTTAATAAATAAATCGACTGAAATTATTAGGTTATAACATGGTTAATTATGTGTGTTTGATTACGATTCTCGCTAGAGTCACAATTATGATGATATTTTATTAAATAACGAACATTTTCTATATTTTATTCAAACCATAAAAGTATGTTACGATATCTATCTAAATCAGTTATCATCTTTATTGCTAATCGGACAAGAAACTCAAACGCTGTGTTTACTGTTTACTTAGAACTTTGCTAATCAATGTTAAGATGGCGTGATGAATGCAATAATAAACGACATCTATCTAAATCAGGTGTCAACTTTATTGCTAATCGATCAAAAACTCACGCGCTGTGTGTAATGTTCACTAAGAACTTTGTTAATTAATGTTAAGATGGCGTGATGAATGCAATAAAATAACCATTGCATAGCATGCTGCATGACATGTAAATATTAGGAAACGTAAGTAATTCCTTGCTGTAATTCAAGTTCATTCTTCATGTGATTCGAAAATATACCTACGTACGTGTTTTTCTTTCTTATTTTTTTAGCTGAAGGCGTTAAACAACTTCAAAGTAAGTAACAGCGTCAAAGTAAGTACAATCAGTCGCTGCTGTCTTACAGTTTAGACAATGTCTGTTTTATATTTTCCTTAAAAGTAAATCTTCATACGAGGGCTGCCTTTTAAGTTCTGTCGTTTGCAAACCTCCCGTGATTGCATAAAAAAGAACTAGTGTCATCTTAAAATATTTGAATTTAGAATTCGAAAACAAAAGAATGACTCGAAATCGGCCCAACTGTTTTAGTACAGCGTTCGTTCAAAGTTGACAAGTCAGTTGTGAAAATGGAAATTTCGAAGGAAAATTTACGTGCGATAATTTTTTACAACTTCAAAAGGGGCTTAACGCGACTTCAGTGCTTCGAAGAGTTGACTACGGTTTTCAATGATAAAGCACCATGTCTCCGGACTGTGGAACGCTGGTATTTAGAATTTCAACGTGGTTGCTCTAGTCTTGGTGATAGACATCGTGAAGGTCGACCAAAAACAGCCGTAACCCAGGAGAACATTGATGCTGTACGGCAACTGATCGTCGACGATCGCCATGCGACACACCGTGAGATAGAAGTTTCCTTAAGTATTTCAGGGACCAGTGTTCACAGTATTTTGCATGATCACTTAGGCGTAAAAAAGTTGATCTCACGCTGGATACCACATTTACTCAGTGAAGACCGAAAAACGGCTCGCGTTCGATGGTGTCGCAAAACTCTGCGGCAATTCAACCGAGGAAACTCGAAACATGTTTACGACATTATCAGTGGTGACGAATCTTGGATATATGCCTACGATCCCGATTCTAAACAGCAGTCGACTGTTTGGGTGTTCCAAGATGAGCCAAAACCAACCAAAGTAATACGCTCACGGAGCACTTCGAAAAAAATGGTCGCCACGTTTGTGGCGAAAAGTGGCCACGTTGCCACCATCGTGCTCGAGGATCGTAAAACGGTTAATGCTGACTGGTATACCACTGTCTGTTTACCAGAAGTCATCGGCGAGTTTCGAAAAAATAACCCAAGACGTCGTATAAGACTGCACCACGATAATGCGAGCTCGCACACCGCCCGGCAAACAATTGCGTTTTTAAAAGAGCAAAACGTCGAAATTCTGGAACACCCGCCGTACAGTCCAGACTTAAGCCCTAACGATTGTTTTACTTTTCCAAAAATCAAGCAACGACTTCGTGGTCAACGGTACCAGACGCCTGAAGAAGCCGTTGAGGCATACAAAACGGCCATTTTGGAGACCCCGACTTCGGACTGGAATAAGTGTTTCGAAAACTGGTTCGATCGAATGAAAAAGTGTATTACATGTCACGGTGATTACTTTGAAAAACAATAAATACCATTTAACACTTAAATTGTCTTTAGTTTTTCCAAACGACACAACTCGTAGTTAAGCTTCATTCGGTACATAGGAAAGCAAGTACATGCTGCTACCAAATACGAATACGGTTTCAGATTAACGCGGCTAGCTGGCGCCGCGCCTTATGTGTAAAGGATTGGGATTGATTCACAATAATTAATATTTTGAATTCTAAAAGACGGGCGTCTGTAGTGCTGAATTAAGGTTTGATTTTGTTTGGACAATCTCATTTGAAATAAAAATATATTACTAGTAATTTTTATTTGGTAACATCTAAATGCAGCCTTAGTTTATAGGGTTATAAATGGAGCATCCTTTTATTTGAGCATTCAATTCGCAGCAACAGTGCAGTGATAAAGGTGTCCAAAGTCTGATTAAAAGTTGCAGCAAGTATGTACGTATTTTTTTTTTATAATATTACTATCGTTGATTAATGTGTTTGTTTAGTGAGTCTTATTCAAATATGTTTAATGATAATAGGTCGTCAGCGTTCAATCTGTTTGACTCCGATGAGGAGATCAGTGCTGCGCAGCAACAGCCTGCATCTACGAGTTCGAAAGTGAAGACGGTAAACGCGAAGCAGAGAAGAACAAAGAAGGCGGCGGAGCCATCTGCAGCGGAACTGCGGGGCTGTGATTCAGACCTGGATGGCACAGCGAATGCATCAGCTGCTAAACCGAAAAAGAGACGAGTCGCTGCGTTTTTAGATTCCGAGGTAAAATGCCTATTGTTTCTCAAAACATTCTTCGGGGACATGATAGCTTAGTTGGTAGTGACTGTGCCTATGAAGCTAGCGGTCCCCGGGTTCAAATCCCGGTAAGGGCAGATATTTGTGTGATGAGTGATGAACACAAGTATTTGTTCCCAACTCTTGGATGTTTTCTATATATATTAAGTATTTATTTATCTATATAAGTTTCTCTATTATTTTATTACTTGTTATATTAAATTAGTGATTGACTAACAAAGATACTCACAATTAAGTTTTTCTATAGGTACACGCTTATTTTTATAATTTAAGCGGTTTTCTTAATAGTATTTATATAGGTGAATAATATAAGATTACTAAAAAATTTCAGGGTGAGGAAGATGAGCCGATCAGAGCCGCTCCGCTACGAAACTTTCTGACGCGGCGCACGGGCTCGGGATACACGCTGCAGCGAGATCCCAGCCGGCGCGGCGAGTACTACGTCGAACTTCGAGTCTTCAACACGCGCGAGCTCGAGCCGGTGGCGACGGAAGCAACCAGGTGGAAACACGCCTTTTTTACATTTAAAGGGGCTGTAGATAACAATAGCCCCGTTTTCAAAGCGGTTAGACAAGTTGGTCAGGCTGCTAAACAAGAATATACGGGCATACAACCTGTGTTGTACCCGTCAAATACTTTTTGATTTTAGTGATATGTGTTTGTAATCTACTATTTTACAGTCGGTTTACTGCCAAATTTAAAACTTTTACAGTCACGTTAGAAAAACAAAGCACATCTTAGAACAAATACAGTAAAAAGATGTTCTTTTGCAATGTATGTAATGTTTCTGTTCCAAAATTAGCAGCACATAAAAAGACCAATATCCACAAGTCTAATAGTTTATTAAGTACGCGGCTTGAAAACGTTTATATAATAGCTAACGCTTTTCGAAATAGAATAGTTAGTTATAAAGTCAATCCCTCAAACACGAATATTACCCCAGATTCATTTTTATGTGAAAATTCTGATATAGCACAACAACTTATTAAAGATTCATTACAAAAGCATGTCTCACTCAAAGTGAATTTGGAACTTTTTGTAAAGTATTGTTTGCCAAAAAATGGTGAATGTTCCATTAAGTCATTTAACACGAAATATGATATAGTTTTGCAGAGTACAGACGTTTTATCATTATATAAATCACTTGCTGATGTACTAATTACTAAATGTACAGAATTTGAGCTCTCCGAATCAGGATGGTCAATCGAATCAGTTAGTCACCTAGAGATAAACATAGTAAAATACAATCCTTTGAGAGCTGGATCGTATATACCATTACCAAAACATATCGCTAATACAAAAGCTTGTTTAAATATAAATAATGATGATAAACAATGCTTTCTATGGTCCATAATGGCTCATTTGTATCCTAGCAAGGTTAACTCAAATAGAGTTTCATCTTATCCCAAATACCAAAATATTTTAAACACTTCCGGCATGACATTTCCGCCCAGCATGCTCGATATAAAGTGGTTTGAAGCCAACAATACAGATATTAGTTTTAACATCTATGGTTTAACCAAAAATGGTAGCGTTACGGGTCCTTTATACAAAACCGCTAATCGTAAATTACAGCACATTAACTTGTTATTAATAACTAAAAAAAGTAAGGCACACTTTTGCCTAATAAAAAACTTTGAGAAACTTGTTCGCAAACAGATAACTAAACATAAATCTAAGATACATTTGTGCGAAGATTGTTTTTTATATTTTTCAACAGAGGCAAAATTAATTCAACATAGTTGTGCAGGGGTACAAACTGTTTTACCAGAGGCAAATACGAGCCTTTCTTTTTCTAATTTTGAAAGAACTCAGGAGTTACCAATTGTGATCTATGGTGACTTTGAAAGCTTATTACGAGAGTATTCAGATAAAAGTAAATCTATGTACGTGGAAAATATTCAATTGCATGAGGCGTCTTGCTTTGCATATTACATTTGTTGTAGAAGTGATCCTTATTTAAACGACTATGTTTCTTATCGCGGTGCTAACTGTTCGAAAAAGTTTGTAGAGTCTATATGTAATGATGTGCAACGATTGTACTCAATATTATCTGTTAGCAAACCTATGATTCCGCTTACGCTAGAAGAGCAGCTATCATTTAAAACTAGCACTGTTTGTCATATTTGTAGAGACAAGTTTTCGTCTAAGGATAACATTGTAAAGGATCATGATCACTTCACAGGTAGATATAGAGGGCCCGCTCACAATAGTTGTAATTTAAATTCAAAAACTTGTCCATTTATACCAATCATTTTTCATAACCTTTCCGGATATGACTGCCATCTGTTTATTAATGAACTCACAAACGTATGCGGTCGAATAAACCTTATCCCGAAAAATAAAGAAAAGTATATTTCATTTACGAAGTTCATTCCAATAGACCAGCAAAATGTAGCTCAACTAAAATTTATTGATTCTTTCAACTTTTTGAGTTCAAGTTTAGATAATTTAGTGAATACAATGCAAAAAGATGATTTCCAACATCTAAAATCATTTTTTAGAGATGAGATCAAATTTGATATAGTGAGAAGAAAGGGTGTCTATTGTTACGATTATATAAACTCTTGGCGGCGATATGAAGAAACCCAGTTGCCTCAGGCATCCAATTTTTTTAGTAAGCTCTCATCAGAATCTGTGTCCTCTGAGGATTATAATTATGCCTTACATGTTGGGAAACTTTCGATATTAAGAACTTAGGAGAATATACAGATTTATACTTGAAATGTGATGTGCTTTTATTATGCGACGTTTTTGAAAAATTTCGAAGCATGAGCCTTAAGTACTACAATCTTGATCCCTGCTATTACGTATCGTCACCATCATTAAGTTGGGATGCGATGTTATTATACACAAAAGTAAAATTGGATCTTCTCTCCGATATAGATATGTATCAAATGCTGGAAAACGGGATAAGAGGAGGTCTTGCTCAATGTTCGCGTAGATACGCAAAGGCGAATAATAAATATCTTCCAGATTTTAACATTAATGAACCGAACAGCTTTTTAGCCTATTTAGACTGCGTAAATTTATATGGATACGCAATGATGCAGCATCTGCCAACCGGAAATTTCAGGTATCTTAACGATGAAGAATTAACAAACTTTAACGTTGAAAATCAGTCAAGCGATTCTGATACCGGTTTTATACTTGAAGTCGACCTTCACTATCCTGTTGAACTTCACGAGTCTCATTCAGATATGCCATTTGCAGCTGAAAAATTTACTCCCAGAGGAAGCAAAAATAAAAAATTAATTGCTAGCCTCTATGACAAACATAGATACATTATTCACTATATGCATTTAAAAGAGTGTTTGAAAAATGGTCTTATTTTGTTAAAAACGTATAAAATTTTAGCTTTCGATCAAAGTAACTTTTTAGAACCATACATATCTTTAAATACCACCTTAAGACAAAATGCTACCTCAGATTATGAAAGGGATTTTTTCAAAAAGCAAAACAATTCAATATTTGGCAAAACGATTGAAAATAAAAGAAAGCAGGTTGATGTAAAACTTGTTAATGTCTGGAAAGATGATTCAAATAACACAAATAAGTTTTGCGGTGCAGAAAAATACATAAGTGCTCCCAACTTCAAAAACTTGGCAGTTATATCCGATTCATTAGTAGCAATTCAGTTGCAACAAACTAAAATCGTTTTAGATCGACCCATATACGTAGGTTTCTCTATTCTAGAAATAGCCAAAAGTCATTTGTATCGCTTTCATTATGATGTAATGAAACGTGTTTATAAAAATAAAATTCATCTTTGTTATACGGACACTGATAGTCTTTTGTATTTAATTCATACGGAAGATTTTTATGAGGATCTCAAAACACACATAAAATATTTTGATACTAGCAATTTTGATGTTAACAATATATTTAATATGCCCTTAGTGAATTGTAAAATTCCAGGATATTTTAAAGATGAAATGGGGGGTGAGATCGTGAAGGAATTTGTAGGTTTGAGAGCAAAACTATATTGCATAGATACCCAAATTTCGACAATTAGGAAAGCAAAGGGAATAAAAAAGTGTGTTACAAAAAAACTTAATATTAATAAATACAAAAACGCTTTATTTCAAAACGAATGTATTAGAGATAATATGTGTGTAATAAAATCTAAAAATCATAAAATTTTCACGCAAAATATCAATAAGCTAGTTCTTACAAGGGATGATGATAAGAGGTGTGTATTAAAAGACAATGTTTCGACTTTGCCTTGGGGACACTACAAATTGGCTTTTTAATGTAGCAGCACTGTAAAGTAGTAGAAATTTACTGCTAATATATGACTTGCAACATTTTTATTCTTTTTATAATAACAAGAAATTTAGGTGCTAATATACGACTTGTAACGTTTTTATTATTTTTATAATAACAATAAAATTTTGAATGTATGTCTATTGTTTTCTTTCATTTACCACCACCAGCTTATTATTCATATGGTTAGTAATAAACCTGCCTAACTCAAAAGTATTTTTTTTTCCATATAACAAGTGTAATAAGACGCTCTCGAAGTAAGTATGCTTTGTTTTGACTTACGCTGGTTTTTACACCTATTGCAATCGTATTGTTTTGACTCGCTCGCTTCTACTGTCAAGTCAATAAGAGCTGTCACACGTTGATAATACGTTAGCAACAGGGAAATAGAAAACATAAAATGAAGGTCCGTATAAATATAAAAAAAAAATATTTTATATAAATGGGAGAATCTCATCCCAATTTACACGCCCCAAACTTAGCTCTAGGCTCGTGTGCTAAGGGCTTGTGTGCTAAGGGTACTATAGAAAGCTTATCATTATACAGAAATAAATACTTAAATGTATAGAAAACGTGGGGGGGGGGGAATCGAACCTGGGACTGCAAGCTTCGTAGGCAGGGTCACTACCAACTAAGCCAACCACGTCGCCAGTAGAGTGGTTGAAATATTGGTTAACTTTAATCTGTCACACCGTCGACTTGCTAACAAGAAGAATCTAATAAACAAGATTGTAATTCTTTTATTTCGTTATAATTGAGATTCAGACAAGGAAGTTAAATAATAAAATAACGGTTTGTAGTTCTGCTACAATACTGTCGCAGGAGAAACAAGTCATGACATGTTACAACGAGTTATCTCTGCTTATTTAACTTTGTTGTACGTAAATAAGTACCACATTCTATATTGAACATCATTTATTTAAAATAATAAATAGCAAGCAGATTAACAGAATTCTTATAATTCATTGTTTTAATAACATAGGTAACTTACAATTTAATAAAACATATATAACATATTTACAACGCCAAATAAATTGGTAAAAAACATAAATTGAAGAAATTTAGAATAAAATTAATGATGCTGCATTAATCACATTCAATAATTATTACTTTTTCTTTCTTAATTTGAACTTCATTGACAATAACTTATATTAATTGGTTCTGTAAAGTTAGTTAATTATAATATAATTAGCATCATTGATTTCATAATTCATAACTATAATAATATTTAAAATTAACAAGCTACTTTACAATGATATAAACATGGGGAAAAAATAATAGAAACAAGCCACAATTATATAACTACACTGCATTAATCACTTTCAAGTTTTTTCATAATTTTTTTTACCACATTTTCTACGCTGTCCAACACTTCATCATACGGATCACATACGAGATATTGTGCGCTGACTGACCGATCACTGTAACACTCATCCATTGTCTCGATGTTTATTTTTATTAAATATCGTCCACTGCGAATGTTATTTTTAATAACATAGGATGATCCTTTTTTAGTACGATCCTTTTTATTAATACCCATTTTGTTATTTAGAGCTTTCTGCTCCCTTTTCTCCCGCTGAGCGTCAGGCTCTCGTGTTACGACAGCGTTCTGAACACACATGTTTTCGTAGGTTGCTCTACGGGTTAAAAGCTCTTGCCGCTTTTTTTCTACTTTTTCTAAGTATCCATCAACGTCTTGAGCATAATAAAAAGGATGATCCTCAGGGACATCATGGAAAACGGGGCTGACATCATATATGCTGCCAAAATCAAGTTGATCATTCTGCGTGCTGTCTTCCATAATTATCTGAAATATAAAAGTTTCATTAGTTTATATTAAATAAAAAAATGGTGAACAAATCAACCATTTATAACTAAGATGATGCAATAATAAATAAATTTACTTACCTATATATTTTTATAAATATGGTTTACCCGCGTTAGAAACGAGGCAAAGTTCGACTGCGACTGACGCTCGAGTAGTAGCAATTTAGATCTCGGTGAATAATATTCTTCGCCTAATATAGGACAGGAATGTGTAATTAGAGAAATGATTCAAACTTATAAAGATAATATTTCATTTGGGATGATTATATTATCACAAGTATTTATTTGAAATTATATTAAATTACTGAACAGAAGGCAATGAAGTTTATTAAACAGCCTGTGTCTATAGAAATCAACAAAATAAGTGAAGGATCACATTGCGCTAACTATCGTAACAGACATAGTGTGCTTCTTCCTAACTCTATACGAAGTATTATATGTGGACCATCAAATTGTGGAAAAACAAATATAATTTTAACTTTATTGCTTCATGAAAATGGATTAAAATTTCGAAATGTCTACATATACTCTAAAACTATTTTTCAACCTAAATATCGTTTTTTAGAGGAAGTTCTTAAAAGAATTCCTGAAATTAAACTGTTTATGATACATGATGAAAAAGAGGTAATCTCTCCTCATGAGGCCATGCCCAATTCAATTTTCATCTTTGATGATGTAGCTTGCGAAAATCAGACTAATATTCGTAATTACTTTTGTATGGGAAGACATAAAGGTATAGACTGTTTTTATTTAACACAGACTTACTCTAAAGTGCCAAAACAATTAATACGAGACAATGTTAATTTTTTGATAATTTTTAAACAAGACGATGTCAATTTAAAACATATTTATCGCGAGCATGTAAATTCTGACATGAGTTGGGAAAAATTCAAATCGCTTGTCGCAAATATATGGAAAGATTCGCATGCGTGTCTTATAATTAACAAAGATTGTACATTAAATAATGGACGATATAGAAAATCATTCGATGTTTTTGTAAATTTTGAATAAATATAAATGATGACTAAAGTTAAATCACTTTACTTATAATAATAATAAACATCGGAAGTGTTTTTAGACTGCGTTATTGATTTGCCATGGACCCAGACATAAAAATACAATTAATTAAATCTGTAAAGAATATTAAAAATAAGTTGAAAAGGATGCGAGAAGAGGAGGACGATTTAGAATTAAAAAATAAGAAGATTTTGAAACCATTAACCGATCCGCTAGAAACAATGATGTTTCTTCATAATTCTCCTAAGCATATGACATCTTATAATGAAAATGCATGCAATGACAAACATATATCACCAAATGATGTAAACTTGGATTGTATCAAAAACGATAAAATAAATATTCCCAACATACTTGAAATAAAAACTCCCACTAAAATGGAAAATAATGTGGCAAAAGTAAAAAGCTTAGAGGGCTCTGATTCTTATTTGCAAGTCCCAAATAAACCTTTTAATGTTGCCTTTGGAGTCAGACATGATGGTGAATCACTTTTGATAGGAAATTCACCTGCAACGCTTAAATCTTTTGGGGAGAATTCTCCTAATAAAATATCTACGATTAATGTAAATGATAAAAGTTATGAATTAACGCCAGGTTTAAAAGAGCTTTTATTTCAAAGTAAACCGAATTGTGACATAATAAATGAAAAGGATAAAATAACCTATAAAGATATTTTGGTGCACACAAATGTTCATAAGAGAGGATTTAGTCCTCAAGGTCAGATACAAGGCAATTCAGGAATGAAATACTGTAAAATAATTAAACCCCTATTTCAAGAATCCAGCCCGGCAAAGCAGGGTGGTAATCTGCCTTCCTTGAAAAAATATAATTCAAATACGGATTTTGTATATTGGGACGATCCTAATGAGCTGATTGACCGTCTAAAAATTTTAATTGCTTCTAAAGATGCTGGCAACACTAACCATGATAATGAAATAATTTCGATCATAGAAGAGCTGAAAGAAGCAGGCATCATTAAGGAATAAAAAGACTTCAGAACCAACTACTGACTCAGTCTCAGTGTGTTGGTTGAACATGAATGTAGATAAATTTGGACACCATGTGTTAAAAAAGCATAAAATGAATAATTTTAATGAACCTCCCTTGGCGTTTATAAATGTTACTGATTGTTTCGATGCAAAAAATAAGATAATTAAACATATTGGAAAGCCTGTCGATCCAGAGGACTGCGCCACAAAACAGTATGTTGACAATACTGTAGATAAATTGTTTAATAAAATAAAAATAATTAACCAAACGTTAGCTCAGTTAGAGACAGAAGTGAATAGCCTGCAACAAAGTATTGAATCAGTTTCATTTAAGAACAAATACAAGAAATGAGTAAAGACATTGTAGTAAACGAAATACATAAACAAGCTCGGAAAAACTTTCCTCGAAGACATGTAGTGATGAAAGATATAGATGATTTGTGGCAAGCTGATCTTATTGATATGCAATCTATATCAAACAACAATTTGCAGTTTAAATATATTTTAGCCATTATTGATACTTTTTCTAAGTACGCGTGGGTATATCCATTAAAAAAGAAAAATAAGGAATATATAACTCAAGCCTTTTGCGATTTGTTACAAAAAAATCGAATCCCCAAAAACTTACAAACTGATTTAGGAACTGAATTCTATAATAAAAAACTAAAGTCATTACTTCAGCTGCATAAAATAAACCATTACTCTACATACTCTACAAAAAAAGGTTCTATAGTGGAAAGATTTATAAGGACTCTTAAGAATAAATTGTATAAACAATTTAGTTTAAAAGGAAACTATAAATGGATAGGAAACACACTTTCGGAAGTAATTAATATATATAATAATACGATACATAGAACAATAGGTCTTAAACCAATTGAAGTCAGTGAAAATAATAAAGATGCGGTATTACAGAAATATAAAAATCTTTTTTTGAAAAGGAGATCAACAAAGGATAAAAATAAATTTGCAGTAGGAGATTCTGTTCGTATAAGCAAATATAAAGGAACATTTGAAAAAGGATACACTCCTAATTGGTCAACTGAAATATTTACTATTACGAAAGTACAAAACACAAACCCAATAACGTTTATCCTAGAAGATGCTAATCATCGACCCATCTTAGGATCATTTTATGCTCAAGAATTGCAGAAACCTAAATATAAGAACATTTATCTTGTAGAAAAAGTCTTGAAGAAAAACGGTCGAAAATTATATGTAAAATGGTTAGGTTTACCTTCGCAAGAAAATAGTTGGATTGATAAAACAGAAATCTTATAAGCAGCAAACATCATAGTTTAACCGCATTTTAATTGTGTACTTGAAACTGGACAGTGTATTTCGTTGGGAAAAAGAAACTTGTTTATAAATAATTTAATTTTAAATTCAACAAAATGGTGCGATCAAAACCTAAATCGAATGGAAAAAACAAGAAAAAAATGGTTTTTACTCCCTCCCAGAAAGCCAAGTCCGGCGCTGGGCTTAAAAATACTTTCAAAAATATCGTTTCTCTGACAAAAAAACATATTAAAAAGTTAAAACCTACATGTAAAAAAGCGGCTATAGAGTTAGCAGTGGCTGTTGCCCGAGAATTAACTGCGGATTCAGATACTTCAGTAAACATTCCCCGGATGATACCTGTGCCAAAAGTTGGAGGAGTTTTGCCCCTAATACCAATTTTTGCTGGATTGTCTGCTGCAGGTGGTTTAGCAGGTGGCGCAGCTGGTATTGCTAGAGCGGTAGAAGCTATTAAGTCTGCTAAACAACGTTTTCAAGAACTCAAGAGGCACAATAAAAAAATGGAAAAGTTGAGTTTGGGAAGAGGGCTGCATCTCAAAGAGCATAAGAATGGATTAGGAATTTATTTTAAAAATGAAAAAAACTAATGCATAGGCTACCTAAACGAGCGTTAACTAACATCGATATTCTCGAATATTGCAAAGAAATTCCCCATTTTCGAGGAGTTTTCATGCGAGATCAGCTGCCAAAACGTCCATTAAAAAAAGAATGTGGAGTTATTAACCTTGACAGCTCGCAGAATTCTGGGACTCATTGGGTAGCCTATGCAAAATTAAATAATTATATCGAATATTTCGACAGTTATGGTAATTTAAAACCACCTGAAGAATTTTTAAGATATGTTGGCTTAAATATTTTTTATAATTATGTTAACAAACAAAAGACTCATCCTTTCATTTGCGGACACTTGTGTATAGACTTTTTAAACTCATTTTGGGATCTACATAAATAGCTCACACTTTTCAAAAACATTTTAGTTCAAAACAATGTCTATTACATTCACAATCACTGGAAATGAATCCATTCTTCGATCAGAATTAAATACTCATTTAATATTAGAAGACGATTACGAATGCGGTTTACTAAATTTTTCAACATTTAATTCAATACCCAATATTACTGACGGCAACAATGTATTTGCTTACGGCAAACAGAAGGATATTAAAATTCCTTGCGGTGCATATGACTTGTCTGATTTATATGAATATTTAAAAAGTAATATGAACAATTGTCAGTTTGAAATCGTTCCTAACATCAATACTTCTAAATGTTCAATTTTTTGCAGCGAACCGATTAATTTTAAGGTTAAAAATAGTGTAGGTGCATTATTGGGGTTCTCAGAGAGGGTGTTGGATCCAAATAAATGGCATGAATCAGTCAACCCTGTATGCATTATTGCTGCGTCTGTGATACGGATCGAATGTGATCTTGTCCAAGGTTCCTACACGAACGGCTTGCCTACACATATAATTCATGAATTCGCGCTTAACAGTCCACCCGGATATCAAGTAATTGAAGTACCTAAAAATATAATATATTTCCCTTTAAAGAAGAAACATATTTCATCAATTACGGTGAAAATATTAGATTTACAGGGAAATCTAATTAATTTTGGTAACGAAAATATTAGTATACGTCTTCACTTGCGAAAATCAAAATGATAATTTTTAACGATGATATCTGTAACAAAATACAAAGACAAAGTAGTTGTAACTCCACTATCAAGCACAACGTCAGACGAGCTAGACGTAAAAAGGTTGTAGCAATAACAAAGAGTAATAAAGAATTTCTTCGGGCTCTCGGATTAAAAATATGAGCATCCTCCATATAACCGATGATCCGCAATACGACAACTCAATTGAAAGTTATGAAATCCATACTTATAACCCATACAATAATAGTTTTAATGAAAATGATGAAATACGAATACCGATCCATCAGCAAGATATATACGTATTACCTTCAGCTAGCGCGTTATACATAGAAGGATATTTTTCTATAACAGCTAAAGACACGAGTGGTGTAAAAAAAGTTAAAAATGTTAAGTTGACAAATAACGCTATATCATTTCTTTTTCAAGATATTAGGTATGAAATGAATGGGATTGAAATAGATCGAATTAGAAATGTTGGAATAACTACTACAATGAAATCTTTAGTCTCCATGAATAGTGGAGAAAGTAAAGCTGCAGCAATGTGGGGTTGGAACGTAAACGGATTTAACGATCACAGTGGAAAATTTTGTATTCTTTTACCACTTAATAAATTATTAGGTTTTGCAGACGATTACAAGAAAATAGTAATTAATAGTAAGCATGAACTAATACTAAACAGAAGTAGTACAAATTTGAATGGTGTTGTAACCGAAAAAGACGATTCAGTGGAAATTAAGGTAGATAAAGTTCAATGGCGCATGCCGCATGTTAAAGTTTCAGATCAACAAAGGCTTGCTTTGCTCAAAAATTTAGAAAAAGATAAACCTATGCAAATAGCGTTTAGGAATTGGGATTTATATGAATATCCGTTATTACCAAGAACAACCAAACATACATGGTCCATAAAGACCACTTCTCAACTAGAAAAGCCTCGGTTTGTAATTTTTGGATTGCAAACTAATAGAAAAAATAACAAATTAAACGATAGCGCTTTATTCGATCATTGTAATCTTAAAAACGTGACTTTATTTTTAAATTCATACTATTATCCATACGATAATCTTAACTTGAAATTTGATGAGGACAAATACAGTATATTATATGATATGTATGCGAGATTCCGCCAGTCGTATTATAACCTTCCTATAGATCCGTTGCTTGATCTTACGCAATTTAAGGAAAAAGCTCCATTATATGTGATTGATTGTTCGAGGCAAAATGAGCATTTAAAAACTGGACCTGTTGACGTTCGTTTAGAAATTGAGACAGAAAAGGATTTGCCGGACAACACTAGTGCTTACTGTTTGATTATTAATGATCGATTGGTGGAGTACAGACCTTTGAGTAATATTGTTAGAAAATTGACATGATGTCCACCGCAATAGTTGATGTGCAGGGATTTAAAACGGACAACAATTCATTTATTGTCAAAGAAGTTGCAATAGCCGCTAATGAACAATTACTACACCTTCTCATTCTACCACCTTGCCCGTTGCACAATCTCTCTCCAACCGAACGTAAACAAGTATCGTGGATACAGAGAAACAGAAAAATTAATTGGAATGACGGATTCATACCTTATGAAAAATATTTAATGTATATCCAAGAGTTTTTGATTGATAAGACGATTTATTGTAAGGGTCTGGAAAAAGTTACCTGGCTTAAAAATATTTTAGATCATAATGACGTTATTAACCTGGAAGATATGAACTGTCCTAAATTGTTAAGTTTGTACGAAGATTATAGATTGTCAAGTGATGTGTTTAACTGTATATATCATCCAACTGTATGTGCGCTTAGAAATGTAACTAGCTTAAGAAAGTGGTGTTTAAATAAAAGTATGTTTTAAGTTAATGTCTTTTATTCATAGTATAAATAACAATAGCCCATTTTTTTAAAATCAGAAAGTAGTGATCCAGCGTTATTAAACAACGTTGACTACCACTAATGACAATATTATTAAAATTTAATCATGCTACAATGATAAAGAAAGTCGCTTTTAGTGGTAAAGTTACATATTTTTTGGTGCCTGATCGTGAAGATAGTCGAAGGGCAGTGTTGCCATATATACGGATTTGTCCGTATCTGTACGGATTTTTGAAGTCCAATACGGATGAACCATTATTACGGACTTTTATACGGATTTACGTATAGACACTAGCGTATAACAGATTTTTACATTATATTTCTCATACAGACAAACTATTATTAATCAGATGCAGTACCTACAGATCATACTCTGATATTAAAATAAATATTCACCATTTTTAAATAGACGGAATGTTCGTTTAATTTATGGCAATACCACATGGCCACATAATGGAATATTAGGGAATCCCCTGCCACAGATCACGTTCGAAACCGTGAACCAAAGACAAAAATTCTAGCAGCCTATCTTGTTCCTTTGTATGCAAAATGAAAGAGAGCGTTATTAGTTCATTCTCCGATTTTCTTTAACTTCACTCTGTTCACTCACACAATCACTTCATTCATTCACTATTCAACATTTTGGAAGAAAGTTTTTTGTCGTCGTTTTATTGCAAAAAATAAAGTGTATCTTTAAAGAAAAGAAGACAATGGCAGGAGACGCAAAAAAATCACGCATAATGCAGCGCTTCAACGAAGATTGGTTAACAGAAACTTCTTTCAAGGCTTGGCTCGCACGTAGCAAAAAAGGAGTTTCGTTTGCATTTTGTAAATATTGTTTGATCGACTTATCTATTGGAAGCGGAGGTAAGAAGGATATTGTTAAGCACATGAAAACGACTAAACATCAAAATTCTGTACCTTCATCGTCCCAAAGACCTATCTCAACTTTTTTGACAAATAGCAATGAAGGCGTTAAGAAAGGTGAGATTTTACTGGCGGCTTTTGTAGCCGAGCATAATTTAAGTATGAATGTTATGGAACATTTGCCACAACTGATAAAAAATATATGCACTGACTCCGTTATAGCAAAAGAACTTAGTTGCGGTAGAACTAAAACTACGGCCATAATAAAGTCGGTGATTGGAAAAACGGGTGAAAATAATGTTATTGAACAGTGCCGCAATAAAAAATTTTCACTTATTGTTGACGAAAGTACTGATAAGGGATGTATCAAACACCTTTGCATGACTGTAAGATATTATTATGACGAAAAAATTACCGACACATTTCTGGGGCTAATACCTCTTCAAGATGCAACGGCTCAAATTCTTTACGACCATATAAAAAAATTCTTTGCAGATAATGAGATCCCATACACACAGAATATGATTGGGTTTGCTTCAGATGGCGCTAATACTATGATGGGCCAACATAACTCTTTGGCATCCAGGTTTCTTGCAGACATTCCTCATTTGTACCTGGTTAAATGTATCTGTCATTCCTTTCACTTATGTGCTTCGTATGCATGCTTCAAATTAGCCCGAGAGCCTGAAGACTTAATAAGAGACATATACAACTATTTCAACAGTCCGAAGCGAAACGCACAGCTGAAAGAATTTCAAGAATTTATGAGATTAAAACCACATAAACTTTTACACCCGAGTCAGACGCGATGGTTGTCAGTGCGTGCTGCGGTTTCTCGTCTTTTAGAACAGTACCAGGCACTCATACTATACTTTACTGATGCTGCATTTACAGATCGTTTAAGAGCATCAGATAACATCTTGCATATGTTGAAAAATCCTTACAATAAACTGTATCTGGAATTTTTAGAGTTTTCTTTGAAAATATTCAATGATTTAAACCAATTGATGCAGTCAGAACGCCCGCAAATCCATAAACTACATGAAAATGTGTGTTTAGCGTACAAGAATCTTTTGGATTGTTACTTAAAAGACTCTTATTTGTCCAGAACTGAAATACAGAACATTGATTATGCAAATCCTCGTAACTTCAAACCGATAGAAGACATTTATCTTGGAGCAAAAGTGGCCATGACTCTGGCAACAAACAGCGCGGAGCTTAATCCAAATGACGTTACAGCATTCAAATTGCGTTGTCTGGACTTTTATATAGAAGGAGCAAAGCAGATCAAAACCCGATACAAATTTGAAGATAATATTGCAAGGAAAATGGAATTTCTAAGCCCAGATATTGTGCGAGCTCGTAAAATACAATCTTTGGTTGATGTAGCTCTTCTTTTTCCTAACATAATTGACGCAGAGAATATTCAACATCTAGATACGGAATGGCGACATTTACGCAACAACAAAGAGATGCTATCCACGGATTCTGGAGAAAATGTAGAAGAATTCTGGAAAACCATTATGACTGCCAGTAATCCTGCCGATGGAAGCCTTCTTTACCCCAATTTAACGAAATTTATATCAGCATTGTTGAGTCTGCCCCACTCGAGTGCGGCGGTTGAGAGAATTTTTTCCGCCATAAATCTAATGAAGACGAAGCAAAGAAATAAATTGTGTACCGAGACGATTACAGGCTTGCTACATACAAAACAACTTTTAGGGGAATCGCCATGCTTTGATTTTAATGTTCATTCAAACATGTTGAAATTGATGAATAAAGATATGTATAAATAATTAAACATTATTCGTTTCATTTTATACGGAATTCATACGGAATTTTAACTACAATAGTCCTACGGATTTTGTACGGATTTTTTGAATGAAAATACAGATTTCACGCCTCCTCCATATGGCAACACTGTCGAAGGGGGACATGGAAAATCGATGCAGATCGATTTCAGATGCGTGTATTATCGCTCGAAAAACAGTTTACTTTGTTGCATACGAATTGTTCAGTATTGCATGATTATTTATAAACCAATGTTGTATTAAACATTACAAGAATGGATGAAAGCATAAAACATGAGTTGCTTGAGACATTGCGATTATTATGTGCATCCAGATACGACTGCAGGGGCAGTCATGACGATGAAATTAAGTTAATCATCGCAAGGCTAGTAACATATGGCGGCATGAGGCTGTACTGGACGCGTCGAGGCGCTGCAGTTGGAGGTTAGAGCACCGTTGCTATAACGGTTCATTTGAAATAATTTTAAGTGTTCTTATGAAATTTAATTTGTTTCAATAAAGTGATGTAAAAATAAATTTAAAAACTAAATATTTCTTTGTTTTCATTAATGTATTCCAATAACTTTATCCTAGAGCTATGTATTACACTTCTAGAAAGTTGATGATTCAAATCAGCTATAGAATAGATAGCGTTTTACTTCTTGAATAGATTGAAATATAACCTAAGATAAAACTAAGTATATCTATTCAAATGTATAATACTAATATATATTCAAATGTATAATTGATTATTCTAGATCAAGTGATCTCAAATAATATTTATTACTCTCAATTATACATACACATAATTATAATTTTTAATGTGTGCTCTCGTTAAATAAATAAAACTACTCTACAAATGTAAGCGGGTTTTTTATTACTTTTCATTATACTACGAACCTAAAAACCTTCAGTTGAATTGATTACTTCTTTCGATTAGCTCCCAAATGGTAGATAATTCAGTTGATTCAATTAAAGTTACTTTTTGACTAGACCGATAATTCAGCTGAATCAATTCAAGATAGTTCTCGAATAGCTCAATAATTCAGTTGAATTGAATCATATTACATAGTTTTATTTCTTGAATAGATAAATATGCAGCACTCTATCTTTTCAAATGTAGAATTGGTTGTTCTAGATTTTACTTTTTGAATAGTTGACGATTCAAGGTATTTTAAATCAAAAAATCGGGCTGATTAATCATCTGCTTGTCTATCTATTTAGCTCAGTTATGTTGCGAAGCAAATAAACCAACAACCGACAGCTAGCTTGAGACATTTCGAAACAAAAACCCACATAAGGTTTAATTATACGTTAATTGAGCGGTCTGCAGATAGTCAGATGGGGTCAATTGGGGATTCCGGATCGTCCGAGCGCAGCGAGGTGATCCAGAATCCCCAATAACACCCTACTAATATTGTACATAAGTGTGCCATTAATAAAATATAGTTTTCATTGTATTAACTGTTTGTACATTTATTTTATTGAGAATCGAAACTGTATGCGAACTTATTGGACACGGTGTAAGATAGCCGTAACCATGACTGTGTAAAACCTACTATTATTCGGTAACCCTAAATTATTAGTGCAAACTAAATGTTACTAAAAGTTATTAATGACTCCCATTCAGGGAGTTATATAATCAATTAAAATCAATACAGGAGGATATTAGAAAGTTAGGACCAAAACGCCGAGCTGAGGCTATTGGTCAAAATAAACTTCAACAAGTACAAATATTGTATAACCAGTACGTATATGTAGAGCAATATAGTTCCAAATTAGAAAAATCAGAACTTTCTGTTAAAGACAGTGAATTAATTCAGTCTTACTGGCAACATACGAACACGACCACAAAAATTTAATCACAATGACGTCGAGCGACAGCTTTGACCTAAAAACCTCCTTTCAAGTCACAGGAAATTAAATTGGTTTGGACTATGGCAGCGAAATGATAGCAGCCAGCCTCCTGTCGAACAGAGGTGTCTTCCAGATGGCAAGACTTTCGACTTTTCAGCTTGCCTACTTTAGACACCACAAGGACGCAGCTATAGATTCAAAATCATACGTGGCAAACAGAATTGTGTTGTCTAACGGTGGACTGCCGGTTGACGACCAGGATTTGGAGAGGGTCTACTTTTGACAGCTTGGAGGACTGGACCGGGAAACCGCTAAACCAGGAGGACCTTGGACGAGGTCCACGGTCTGAGGCAGTCACCGGCCGGGTGCGATTAAAAGTCAGTCATTCTTGGATCAACGTCTGAAGCGGACCTTCCTTGTCTTGTCACGCAAAAGAAAGGAAGCCCGTAGTCTGTAAGCATGCGTCCTTCAGGATTCCCACTCCGCGACTCACCTAGCTCTACGCCTCCCCCACTCCTATTTTCTCTTTTTTGGAAAAACTTCGCGGATAAGTAAACGGAGGAAGGAATTTCTCCTCCGGCCTTTCAGCACTGGCTGGGGCAGTATGCGCGGGAGTATAAATTCTAGTCGCTGTTAGGGGGATTGGTGTTTTTAGCCGGTGCGAACCCGGCAATACCTGGGTCCTTCATTCCAAGGTCTCCGGTAGGGATTTTCTCTTCTGCCTCTTTTTCTAAACGTAATTAAAGCAAAAAAAAGCCATCCTCAATGGGAATTGTAGAAATATTCATCATATAGTATGGTAGTCATAATTTATCATTTAGTTAACAATAGAAATAAATTAAACCCTTAATTTATACCAAACAATTGCTGGGACATGGATCACACCCCTCGGTCTTGACCTCCATGGTCACTGGACTACATCCATTTGCGTTATATTAAAAAAAAGGTGACATAATAAAACACCAGAAACTCCGATTATAGCAGAGTGATAATGACTAAGAGAACGACAGGCCCTTGAAGCAAACACTAAATTTAGTGAGTGAACGATTGTAAATGCAACATTAGCTTTGCATAAAAAGTGCTGCAGACAGACAGAACTATTGAACTGAAGAGAACCAAAGCACAGCCAATAGACACTGAATATAGCTTGGGAAACAAAAACATGGGAAACATTTGCCCTTCATATGATTTGAGAATGTTCCATATTATAAGACATGGAAATAAAACAGATAATTATTGAACAACCTCAATTTAAACATACATATTATTTGACTTAATAACATGAAGTATGGCGATTGGCCACTTCACTGTTGAAATATGAAAAATAAAAAATAATTTATTTGGCACATACAAAAAAACAGTTTGCAATCATAAAAAAAGTCCGAACCTATTTTTTTTTTTCCTTTTCGGCCAAAATGGTGTTGTACAGTAACACCATAGTTTACTGTAACATAAACGCATATTGCTTGTCTCAGCGCCAACCTAACATGTATAAATACTATCACCCACCAATAAAGTGTCCTCGATCGTACATAACAAGTGGTATTACTTCCTCCTACACCCTCACGCTGCCCTCAGGAACCCAACCTAGTTCCTGTTATTACATACATTATGTAGTCAATTTGCAATTTTATATTTTGTTGTTATATTTTAAATGTTCTTCTTAATCTTGTAATTTTGTAGTTAGATTTATGAGGCAATGACTTCGTACAGCGATTTAAGAAAAAATCTCCACTTACTAAATGCAAAGACTTGGTGCAAATAAAAAGCCAAATTTATAAACGTTTTTCATTTTACTAAAAATAGACTTGCCCATATCAGAGCCCCAGTTAATTTGGTGAAAGCACCGAATAAAGGAAGGCGAAGTCATAAGGGAAGCTGTAATTGGAACACTACCAAGTGTTCATAAGTTAATGGAATACAGTATCAGCTGGATGTCTTGCCACCACTTTGTTGCTCAATTTACCCAACGTAAAGCCGTTGCTGTTATCCTGGATCTCCTATCAACAAATAAATCCAATGACTATGACCAGCGGCAGCATAAATTATAGGATACTTATACACTGACAATCTCCGTTGTTAATTAAAGTGTATTATACGAAAATAAACCTTTCATATTATCAAAACACAACTAGTATTTTTCAGCCACACGTGGCCACAACTAACAAACAACATTCTAATACACCAACAAAACGACGATCTTCAAGCAGAATGAAGTCCAATGACTATGACCAGCGGCAGCATAAATTATAGGATACTTATACACTGACAATCTCCGTTGTTAATTAAAGTGTATTATACGAAAATAATCCTTTCATATTATCAAAACACAACTAGTATTTTTCAGCCACACGTGGCCACAACTAACAAACAACATTCTAATACACCAACAAAACGACGATCTTCAAGCAGAATGAAGTCTAACTAACAACCAAACCAGAATAATTTTGCTGCATGATTTACTACTTATTTATTCCAAAATACGACATTCGGTGTTCCATACACCGCAGCAGAGACGCAGAAATCTCTCGGATTCTTTTTTAACGAACATGGCTGAACAATTATGTAATTTATTGTAGCTCATATCTACGTCTCATGACACATGACACAAAATTTCCGTCGGTAATACTCGAGAGTACTAGATAAAACACGATCGCCACAAGCAATAAAATACGTGGAATTTCGAAACAGTTGTAACATGACCCAGATCAAGACCTTTCCCACAATAGAAACTCAAAACACGAACTAGTAATCTATCCATACTACCACGTATTAGACCAACGATACAGTACTGAGAAACGACACTTCCAAGCATGGAATATTACAAATGCATCAACAATCAATATTCCTAATTTAACAAACACAACACAGCAAGCAACGCCTTCAAGGAAGTTAACGCCACAGTTAACTTAACGCCATTTAACGCACAAAGCAAACGAACGAATGGACGAATCCACAGACTGCTGCACAGATGACAACGATAAAACGTAGTGATTATAATATTCTCTTTGGTAGGGTACCGCATTTAAGCGGCTGCTACACGGTGAGCAACCAAGCTCTCTAATAAGGTGGTTTCCGATCGTGTTGGACGTAGACAGAGTATTACGTAGACGGGACGCGAAAAAAATTATACGAGTAAAAAATAAGTATTTATCTGTAAAGTCATAAAAATAAAGAAGACGGTATCTTTACTTTCTATCTCACTCATCATATACGTTGGTTCAAGACCGATTTAATTTCTCACCAGAACTATTGCCACAATATTATTGTGTGTTGTATATGTTTATATGTGTTTTTTTGGTATCATATTCATCTGTGATCTGAATTGTTATTTATTGAAGCAGTAAAAGTCACACACAATGCTCGTAAGTTGTGCAGTTCGAATGGCTCAAAACTGGAAAAATCCTGGGCCGGACGGATTGTACAACTTTTGGATAAAATGGTTCAAAGCCTCGCATGAGTGTTTAAAAACGCCCTTGTGATCGGTTTCTTGCCATCTTTATTAACAAATGATGTCACCTTCCTGCTGCACAAGTCCGGTAGTACCGCGGATCCAAAGAATTACGGATCCATTACATGCTTGCCTACCATCCACAAGCTCCTTACATCCATTTTGAGCACAAAATTAAATGCATATTTTATTGCAAACAATGTTTTAACCTCTGCTTAAAATGGATGTAAGGTTGGGAAACCCCGAGTAAGAAACCCCTCTTTATTATTTTGTCATATTTGACCAGTTCGATTCCCGGTTAAGGCAGATATATTTTCATAAATCCATAAATGCAGGGATTTTTTCTTTTTCAAAAATACAAGACGTACTGTTGTTTATTGTAAGAGGAAACACAAACAAAATTACAAAATATACTAATTATAATTACTAACTATAAATAGAATAACCAAAGTACATGTAAGTCACATTTGCATAAAATTTGCTATTTATGGCAGTTGCCGTCCATGTGGCGCTCGTTTTTTCCACGCGTGTCGCGTCGCTTCGCGTTCGCTTACGTTTTGAACGGGGTAAAGCTTTGTCACGGTGAGATGCTCATAAAAAGCCGCTTTTGCTTAATCTATAATCTATCTATTAAATTAGTTAAAAGCTTGATCATTTAATTTGTTTACAAGTGAATGTTTTTTAAGCTTACGCTGTTTATTTATTAACTTGTGGTTCAACAACCATGTTACAAATTTTGATCGTGTATGTTTGTATAGGTCTACCAGAATCTCATGAAAAATGTAAAAGTAAAAATAAATAGATATTCATATGGCAATGTTACCTTACACCTGTCAATTCAAATTTCACCGCTTGTCAGAGTTTGTTATTGTTGGTTGTTTTTACTCAAATATAGCGTTAGTTATCACGAAAATGCCCTTAAAGCTCTTCGATCTCAGGCGAAAAATATTGTTAATCATCTGTACTGTGAAAATTGTGAGCAAGAAGATGTAAATCAAACGCAATATTTGGTTTAGTGTCGTGTTTTTAATAGACTAGTAAATTAAACCAAACAATATCGATACTTTAAGTATTCCTTTGTACATTTGCAGGAACGGAACGTACTTACTTATAACTCCATTTGGTTTATGTCTGAAACGTAAAAGTCCATTTAGAAACCTTCATAATGAAGTGCCATTTACTTCCTGGATTATTTATCGCCTGTTGCACAGCCTTCATGATGTTTTCATGATAAAGAGAAAAAAATACCTCGAATTTCCTCAGAAATACGAAATTGGTTTACATTAAAGTGCATATTAGTCGCTTAGGTAACAAAACCGCGTAAATCAATCAATCTGGTATTTTTAGCTAACCAACGATACCTACGTCTTTGAGTTTTTGAAGTAATTTTCAACTACATCCTAATGAACATACAATACATAATGGACATGATTGTTTTGATTTAACTTAATACTTTAACCATAAAAAATGTGAGTCCAAAGTTGGTTGTAAGGGTTACGAGTAGATAATGGTTTGTTCCTTCCTCTATGGTTTGTTCCATCTTCACGGCTTAGCTCGTTAGTTGCACAGGGGGGTTATTATGACATAGCTATGCAGTTCGTTTTACGGTGAGCGTAAAGGACGGAGCTATGGCAGTTACATAACTCTGTCCTTTTCTCTCAGCGTAAAATGAACCCCACAGATGTGATATTTAAATTTGATCCTGGGAAATGGAATAATTTCCAAAGAAGTAAATACTTGTACGCAAACTGAATCCTTTCTTACTGAATCCACATCTTACTTTTATTGACCTGGTGGAAAATCAAGTATCAAGACCTTTAATAGGTCTACCAGAATCTCATGAAATAAGGGAAATTCAAATTTAAGGCTTGCAACTCCGGGGTAACAGGATTGAAAGGTCTTGATATATCCTATAATCTGTGGTCTTGATGAAAACCGGTTGTTTGTCTCAGGTTTGTCTTGTACTCTTGTCAAAGTCATGATAATTATATCCTATAATCTGTGGTCATGATAAAGTTCACCTTTGCAATAGAGCGTCTTGCGGATTTTTTGAAATGTTATCCTATTTAGTGAAGTCTTGCTTGGGGAAATAAGTGATTAGTATAAAAAATTACAAATTAATACGTAATGGAACAATGGAAGTCGTATATAAAATGTTTTACGGTACTTAGCCGAGTTTCAAGCCGGCATAGTATTGTCTAATTTAGACGATGTTTACAAACGATCAGCTGATATGACTAGTATGTTTTGTATAAAACACAACTTTGTATTGATAAACCAAGACAAGAATGACCCATTAATTTAATAAATAAATTGGTTTGGTCTAGCAGTCGTTAGTGTTTTGATGGTGCTTGAATGTTTGAGATTGATAAGTGGTATAGCGTAACCATTATACACTATGATATCGCTGCTTAAATGCTAAAGCGCCTCAAAACAAAATCAGACCAAGTTTGATTTAAAACTTAAAGTATATAGCATTCCGAATTTAAATGCAACACAAACACATTTTGATTTGAGGCCCTTTAGTATTTAAGCAACGATATTTTACTGGTAATTTTTTAAATTGTGATCCTGCGCTAAAATTTATTGCTTTTATTAGTTAAAATACTTAATGGAAATGGTAAACTTCGTTACAGGAAAATCCGAGAGCACTGTGAGGCGAATTGCCATGGAAGGTGCCAAAAATAAAGGCAAATTTGAAACAAATATAGAACAGTCATTCAAACTCTATCAGACAGAGAGTTCTCATAGTCTGGGGAGGTGGTTAACTTTTATAAACAATCTGATGAAGTCATTGATGAACAATCTGATGAAGGAACTGTAACAATGGAAGAAGAAGAATACTTGACACGGACATTTTAAACTAAAATTCCATTTTAAGCAAACGTGCGCTGGACGAAGGATGCGCTGGCCAATTAGGCCAGTTGTCTCCCATGGACTGTAACAGCAGGACGCTTATACTAATTAAAGCAAGTAATTTTCTGACAAGTATTTAATTCCAGAAACGGCCCATAAGACCCATTAGAGATAGCACAAAGCATTTGTCACAGTTTAACTTTATTTCTACTGTTAATTTTAGGGGGTCACCTTTGTTTTATCAAATTATGTTTGACAAATTATCACTTCCCAATATTTTTTTTGTAAAATTTCATTTGCCAAATAATTGTTTGCCAATTTAACTATTCACAAATAATAGTTACGCAAACGTAATGTTTGGCACATTAATGTTTAGTCATTGACTCGCTTACCAACTGGTAGTTAGTACTAAATGAAATTTAGTCAAACTACCAGTTATTTCTAACCCAACCTAACCTAACCTACTGTTCTTGTAGCAGTTCGTTTTTCTTGGGGGTCAAAGTTCTAACCTAACCTAACCTACTTACCTGGCAGCTATTCGGTAATAAATTCTTTCTGTTGTTCAAAATTTAAACTTTTTTCAGACAAATTCGCCTAAATGTCTTAATAAAGCATTGCCAAAAGACCAAATGCCTAAATGTCTGTATCCGAAATTAAACTCTGCTTAATGAAAATTAGCGTATTATAGTTATGCCAAAGATTGCGTAATTTGTTTGGGTAATGAAATTTTACCAAAATAATTTTGGCAAAACAGCAGGATCCCAATTTTAGGACTGAGTACCTTTCACCTCCTAAGGCCCAACGAAAAATTCAGCTTGTAGTCACTACGACCCGTAGTCCTACCAGTAGTACTATTGTGTTATACTTATTCAGACCCAAGTACTTAAAAGACTTACTTAGAGGACACGCTAAATTCGTGTAGCGCAAAATTTGGAAACAAAATGGCAGGTTTTCTATTAAGTCCTACTGGTAGGACCGTGGTACGCTATGACTACACAACTGTCGAAGAAGCTGGGTCTGAATGACAGGTAATAAGTACTATGGGTAGGACCTTGGGCCTTAGGAGGTGTAACTTTAATGGTTGGTAAATACTAGTAGGATACAACAAGATTCATAATCATCAATGGATAGTAGTTTAGAGTTTCAACTTGAGAACAACCAACGGCTAACGCTGAATTTATAACGTGCCAACACCAGCACGTTAATAACATTACATTGCCGACATGTAATGTTACTGGCGTGCCAGCGCAGACACCGTCTACATCTCTATTGCAATAAGTTGCGGTCCAGGCATTCTAATCTACTCGTAATAGAATCATTATCAATCAACTATTACTTAAGAGGTATTTCTATGTAATTCTGCCACTATCCAATATTAATAAAAAAATAGCAAGTATCAGATCATTTTAATAGTATTGATAAAATAAAAGTTAAATACTTTTTAACAGGTTAAGACGAAAGAGAGCTGTGGAGTTGACATAACCATAAAAATACAACTCTTACTCATACTCATACTCATTCGATTATTAAATTGCAAAATTGAATTTTGTTTTAAATAGGGATGATTCTTTTACTATTCAGAACATAATGAGATTAATATTAAATAATATGTAAGTACATAAAAATATTTGGTTTCTAATTATAATTGTAATCTTTCATTACTTAGCTTAGCAGGTTTACTCAGGGCCTCAGAGTGAAAATAAAAACATTTTGGAATTAACTATACAAATGAGTAGTATGAATATGAGTAAGAGTTGAATTTTTATGTTAATGTCGACTCCTCAGCTCTCATTAGTCTTACCGTGCTACGAAAACTCCGAACCCTGCTTATTAAATTAAAAGTGATGTTAAAATACTGAAAATAAAAAAATAAACAATCAAAATATCTACGATAATTATGCCTTACCTAAAAAACTTAACGTTTAAAACAACAAACTTTATGTTTTAACTTTCGATATTCAAATACATACCTAGGTACCCAACAAACCTTCGAAATTTGAAACATCGGCCCTTTAACTATTCAGCATCGCTATTTTAAGACTGCGCCGAGCGTACGCCGCCGGATGTACAGTGGCGCCCTCATTACTATTATTGTGTTTTCTAATAAACTAAAGTTTTTTCTTGAAATTGGTCGGTAGGTTTTTGTACTACAAATGAAAACACAACTTATAGGGTATATCACATAGTTTAATAACAATTCACCTTCGAGTTATCAACTTAACGAAAAAAAGTGGCCACCTTTTCCCTTTAAGCTGACTACTCAAATGGTAATTGTTATTAAAGTTTGTTACATATCCCATAAGTTGTGTTTTTACTTGCGCTATAAAAACGTTTTGTCTGATTGTAAGGAAATTATTTAGTTAATTAGAAAACACAATAATAGTAATGAGGGCGCCACTGGACGCTCGACGTTTGCTCGGTGCCGTCTTAACTCTGAAAATATTAAATTTCGGTGTTTATACACCCATAGAAATTTTTTACTCAACCATAATATCGATAGTTTACTTATTGATATTGATTTTGGAAGCACAATTGTTCACTTCCGAAAAAAACGGGACCCTATTAGGTACTAAGACCCCACTGTCTGTCTGTCTGGTTGTCTGTCTGTCACCAGGCTGTATCCTATAAACCGTGATAGCTAGACTAGCTATAACAACAAATACTAAAAACAGAATAAAATAATTATTGAAGTGGGGCTCCGATACGACAATCCTGTTTTTTGTGACGTTTAATCAAAATTGGTCAACTAGTTCTTCATTGGTTGTCTATTTTGATAAGTCATATTTGTACATACGTAACCGTCACTAATCTCATGAGATGTAGGTACAAAGGTGATATATTAATGGCCGGTACTGAAGTCATAGCTTGAATACCTACCCTTGATCCTATATAAAACCGTTTCCTTTTAAGTTTTCTTTTTAGAATTTATTACGGAACCTTATTGTCCTTGACACTTTTTTCGTATTTATTATAGTTGTCCAAAAAAGTTAAAATACCGTTAACGGGGACACCTTTCACGATGGGAGTAGAGTAGTGAACTTAAAACACCACACCCAAATGTATCAGGTCACACAAGGTTTAAAACTTTATTAATTTGTTTGATTTTCCCATACATTGAATACACAGAATTACTCAGCTAATAGTATTTCATATTTTCATTGATACAGTCGTTCCACGCCGACAAGTCGTGACACGTGTTTAATCCGTTCTCGTCCCTTGAACATTCTTTAATGGCACTATCCAAAGCTTCTCTAATCGTCTTATCATCGTTTAACACTGTCTTTTTAATTACGTTATAGTCCACTCGACCATCTTTGATCATGCCAGACAATTGTAGACAGCATGCCACTAAGCATTTACCCGCCTGAGAGGTCTGGGGGCGTCCTTCAAAAATGTTTTCGTAATCGTCGTCGTCAGCGTCGACTTTCGCCTTGCACTCAAATAACAGTTCTGCAAAGCGTTTTACGAAAGGGTCATCTTTATGAGCTTCGTAAACGCTCCCAGACAACGGACTCCCTGCCACGGTCACGAACAGCGCTCCAGTGATGAGAACGAAGAGAAGACAATGCATTCTCAAATCCTTAATTGATTTCTTACCCATAGACAATAGATCACTTTAAAAGATTGTTTTCCCGAAGCTTTACGTGAGAAGAAATATTGCCGACGGTTAAACTGAGTGCGAAATTGGCAATAAAGATTGAATGCTACTTAGGGTGCCCGCGCTCGTCTGGTTTTAATGTTTACCAAGCTTAATTCACAATTCATTTATTCATTGTAGTTATGGGTTTTACAAGATGTTTAATACTTAATAACTAAGTAGCTACTTGTATACCACAGGAGTAGATAAACGGAACAGAGACAAAGCTTCTTTAGGACTGCTGCTATGGGGTAACTCAGTGGATGTTGGCAGAGTCTTCCGCATACAAAAAAAATGGGTTCGCGTTACTTGTAATGCTTGGTCGGTTGACAGCTGCAAACCATTATTTAAACAATTAGATTTATTGCTTTTGGCTTGTATGTACAGTCACGAGATTTAATTTGGTACCCACCTTAGGTCCAAAGTCAATCTGACATTCTACAACAATAAGGTTGAGTTTCCTTAAAGTTACAAATGACTTGACATCTCTAATGACATTGTCAACTTCATGCATATTTTTCCTGAAATGGGTCCCAAATTAACGCTCGTGACCGTACATCAGGGAGGTATGCATTTTTGTCAAAACAAACCCCGAGTATTTCAAAAAGCGCAGTGAGGCTATCCAGAGGCAGACAAGGCCTAAAATCATGAATCAGTTATACAAGCCCCCCGCACACAAGGACATATATAAAAGAAACGCTTACAATATGTGTATAGTTATTTTTAATAATTTACCTGATGACATTAAACGGCATCCTAACAATACTTTTAAACACTATCTGACCAAGTGGCTTCTGAAACACTGTTTTTACACTGTAAATGAATTTTTAACATGTAAATTGAATTGAAATATAATTAGCAATAAAATGTAGTACTTAATCTAGTATAAAATATGTAAATTTAATGGCAAAACTAATAAGGGTTTTTATAATAATTTGCATACCTTGTTGGTAAATACAATGAACAAATTAAAACCTATTTAAATATTGTATTTTCGCAAATAAATGATTGATTGATTGATAAAAACGTGCAAACTTGTTACCTATTTTGGTAGGGTTGACACAATTGGTTAAGACAAATTGAACAAAACATTTGTTAAATAGATTTATTATTCAGTATTGGGCTTACAACCTGTCACTAATACACTGGTGAACATCTTAGCCTGATTGTGCAAAATTTGGTTACAGAATTATCAACAAGTTTTTTGGAGTTGTTGGTAAGTCTGTAGCTTTGCCTACCCCACTCTGGGAATGAAGGCGTGAGTTTATGTATGTATAAGAATTCGATACTTAGTACTAATAAAACATCAACCCAGACTTCAAGCTTTATTTTTATTTCTATCACTAAATACGTGGCGGACAGGCTACAGCTCTACTCTGTCGTCAAACGGAACGTCCTCAGTCGGGCCCAGCGCCGCCTCCCGTAGGATACTCTTCGATTTCAAGTTGATGCAATCGGTAAAGAAGGACGCGCGCTCGCACACCTCGACACTGTACACGTCGGCCTCCAAACATTCGTCCATCGCATTCATCAATTTCTTCGTGATCTCATTGTCTTCGCCGTAGACCTGTTTATACATTCTCATATAATTGTCCACGTCGATGCTATCGTTTCTCATGATGCCTCCTTTCGTCAAGATGCAAGCCACGTAGCATTTGCCCTGGTGAGTGGTCTGAGGCTCCTTCCTGAGGAATTTCTCGGCTTCTTCTTTTGTCGCATCGGTCTGTTCCCTGCAGTCGTTTAGCTCTTTATCGAAAAATTCCATATCTTCTTCGCCATAATCATCTAAATTAAACGGTTTGAATAGTTCGTTCTCATCCAATTCTAATGGCAGCACAGTCGTCGTGTAAGCAAAACAGAGCAGTATTGTTACGGAAGTTTTGCTTACGAGTGTCAGACCCCGTCTGTTTCCTATTTGGTCGTTTCTCCCCGCGTCTAGGCACGGCCGCGACATGGCGACGTGTGGCTACCAGTAGGTTACACATCGGTTCAGTCTCAAATTGGAAATGCGTAATAAAGATTTAACCATGATAACATGCTCGCACTCCTCTGGGTTTAAAGATAACATGCTATGCCAATATCATTATGAAATTTAATGATCCTTGACCGCTACTTTTCTCCGTTTAGTAGATTACAAAGATATTAAGATGATGATGATGATGATGATGAGTGGGGACGCCCGGCCGGATCAGGCGGGCGGTCGATCAGTCTCCCGGTCATTCCGCCCAAAGATACAAAGAAATACGATAAGATATTAAGATACAAAGAGATACAAAGTTACCCGATTGGCCTTTATACGTATAAAACATCTAAGATCCAAAAACAAATGCTCGCTTTGTCAAGGTTCGTAATCTGTTTTTTTTTAAATTGTATGTAATAATTATTATGGCAGACGATTTAGACCCAATAGCAACACAGTGATCTTTAAAGTTCTGTAATTCAGTATTCATCTCCATATTAGCCACTAGCGACCCGCCCTCGCTTCGCTTCGGTTTATATGAGTTTTCTGTAACACCAGAACATAAAATAAAAAAATATTATACACATAAACCTTCCTTTTGAATCCCTCTATCTATTAAAAAAAACCGCATCAAAATCCGTTGCGTAGTTTTAAAGATCTAAGCATACATAGGGACAGACAGCGGAAAGCGACTTTGTTTTATACTATGTAGTGATTAACCTACCGCCAAACAGCAGTGTTCGCATTGTTGTGTTCCGGTTTGGGGATAAGACAGCCGGTGAAATGACTAGCATAGAGGTTAGAGGCATTCCATCTTAGTCCTCAGGGTTGGCAACGCATTTGCAGTCTTAGGATTGCTCTGCAGTCTTGTGAATTGTGAATGCGAATGTCTATGGGTCACAGTTTCCACTTACCATCAGGTGGTCTGTGTGCTCGTTTGTCATCACTATGCCATAAAAAAAAAAAAAAAAAACATTCAGAACCCTGAAGAAAGGGCAACGACACATCGTGCTTTACTGTAAAACCAAATCAAAGCAAGTTACCTCTCACTTTCACTCGAATTAGGCGAAAGTTGCGGTCAGGCGCAGACATTGTTCAATATAAAGCTTATAACGCGAATTGTGCTCGATGAATAGCCTTTATTTTCAGTTTTAGACCATTCAATTGGGATAATCAGACCTTTGTATTCTTAAACATAACTGCTTTACTTTCATAACTGTATTTAAGTTAGATATATTGTCAGAACTGTCAGAAGCCATTTTGTAGGCTTATGATTAATAGAATAGAATTGAATTGAAAAGAAAAAAAATAGAATAATATACCTTTAGTGGAGGCATCGACCCCCCATTACTCTAAGTAGGTATATGCCTTGAAGACTAACGTCGTACGAATATTATAAATGCGAAACTTTGTGTTTTAGTTTGTTAGTTGTTACTCCCTCACGCTGCAACGGCTGGACGGACTTGAATGAAATTTGAAATGGAGATAGCTTATAGGTACTCTGGATTAACTTATAGGCTACTTTTCACCCTGGAAAATTAAAAGTTCCCGAGGGAATAAAAACTACGCTTAGTCGCGGGCAGAAGATAGTAGATAATAGGATAATAATAAATAAAGCTTGAAAGAAAGCTCGGCCTCACGACAAGAGTCACCGTCGACACTTGCGGATGGTTGCGGCGGCCATTATGTTAGTTTGGAGAGAGTGACAGTCCTAAAACCAGCCGTAAGGGCCGGCGCTGACTGCCGGCATGGCACGGCGTGTCATGGCAAAGGATTTCGGTACTGATATAACTATTTTTAATCTTATTACCATGAGTATAGAATTCATGTTACTTTATTTTGACACAACGATGCCGAGGGAGGCCGCGGTAGGACAGAACGTGCCTAAGCATTCCACGGGATGCCGCGGAAGGCCGTGTTATCCTTCGGAATGCTGCAGCACAACTTACCGTGCCATCCTGTGCCGTGCCGGCAGTTAGCGCCGGCCCTATTGTTGTTGCTTGAGTGGCTGGGTCGACAGCAGGATGCCACAGCATACTGCGGAATGCCGTAGCGGCCTTCGGGATGCCACAGCATAATTTGCCGTGTCATGCCAGCAGGATGCCACGGCATGCCGCGGAAGGCCGTGTTATCCTTCGGAATGCTGCAGCACAACTTACCGTGCCATCCTGTGCCGTGCCGGCAGTCAGCGCCGGCCCTAAGGCTCACTTTGATCGGTCGATAGCCCGCATGCGTGTAGCAATCCGTTGACGAGCTGTTTTGACATTATTGACCCGGGAGCTATTGCAGCGACGCAATGTATCACGAAAAGCGTGCGGGCTATCGCGCAATGAAACTAAGCCTGTACGAATATCGCCGGCAGGCATAAATCGGTCAATAATCGTGGAATTCATAGATTCCTGTCAGCAGGCCGCCTGTACTGCCGTCCTACAGAAGAAGGTGGCTAACTACATAGTAATTTAACGTGGTTACCAACTAGCAAAAACATTTCTTATAACGGTTAATATGACCAAACGGTTGATATGATATGGTTAATATATGGTGTAGTTGCTGACGCATTGTCACGGGTAGAGGCTATAACAGGCCCCACGGTAGTAGATTACGCGGAATTAGCCCAAGCACAGGCAGCCGATTCTCATATTACACACCCACGTTCCAGCAAAGTACATTTCGCAACATTGTCGCTACCGGATGCCGATACAACAACGGGTGTTGGAGCGAACGACATAAATTAATTGTTGCAGTACTGACGGACTAAGTCTACTGTACCATAATTTTGGGGTCAATCAATTAGTATAAGACTCAGTGTTTTCATTCTTTACTCATAAATATTCTACATTTATACATATACGTTTGCCAAATCAAGTTGTAGGTAATCATGGGTTATGGGCAAAGCAAACAAGACGACAAAGACTCTCACAACGCCATAGCCATGGCAACTGTAACCAACTTGTCGACACAGGTGGAGATTTACTGTCATTAAGTACAAAAAGAAATTCGTCCAAAGTGTCAATCTGATAAAATGTAATTATGACCAAATTTATTTTCGTTAAAAATTAATTAAGTCTGAAATGAATTATGTCCATTATAAAAAACTAGCGACCCGCCCTCGCTTCGCTTCGGTTTATGTGAGTTTTCTGTAACACCCGTACATGAAACAGGATTTTTTACATATAAACCTTCCTCTTGAAACACTCTATTTATTAATAAAAACCGCATCAAAATCCGTTGCGTAGTTTTAAAGATCTAAGCATACATAGGGACAGACAGCGGGAAGCGACTTTGTTTTATACTATGTAGTGATGTGCAAAATTTAATACGCACAAAGTGAATATTGTCTAATTTTATTTGAGATTTTAGATTTTATTCCTGTCGGCTTATATTAATTTTGGACAATTTTACCAGAGGACATGATTCTATTTTGGACAACATTCTGGATGGAAAACTATCCTAATAGGTATATTTCAACATACATACATACATAAACTCACGCCTTTATTCCCAGAGTGGGGTAGGCAGAGCTACAGAATTACCAACAACTCAAAACTTGTTGATAATTCTGTACCCACATTTTGCACACTCAGGCTAAGATGTTTACCAGTGTATTAGTGACAGGTTGCAAGCCCATCGCCTAACAGTACTATACGCCTTTATTCCCTTAGCCGTCTCTTACGACATCCACGGGAAGATATGGAGTGCTACTATTCTAACCCGGCAACCACACGGGGTAGGTATATTTCAATTTGGCATTTTTTCCGATTTGACGACTAATTCTCTGTGGACGAATTTCTTTTTGTACTTAATGACAGTAAATCCAGGTGGAAAGCAAGTTAAATTACGTGGGAGTAGGACTAATCGTGTGCGGAGTAATCTTCGCAATCATTTTGTGCTACTACATTCGCCGTAAATGTATTCTGAATACCAGGAAGTGGCTACAGAAAAATATGTCTAAGTTAACGCCAACCGAAGTAATAGTGACACCACGTACACAAGTACCAGTGTATTAGAGCTAAGTACTATGTATTAAGTTTGTTATTTTTATATTAAAAATTCGGGAATGCCATGAATTTACTATGTAAAGTTCGCGAATGTTAACATATAAGAGCTATTTTAGGCCATAAATTGTTTGTGTTATATTGTATTCTGCAATAGTATAATATTCATTTCTTTCATTTCATTACCGTTGAATAATGTACCTAAGTTCTAGGAATTTCTTACGCAATGTAAAAATGTAGCGTCGGAGCGCGCAGCGATGACGCAGCGGGTTAGAAATCCGACGCGTAGCGATAACATTACAAGGAATTAGGGAACCATAACAGAGTGCAAACTATATTTGATACTGTATTCATTATTTCATATCATTGTGATATTATTATTATTTTTGTTCTTTTCTTTAAAAAAACCGGGCAAGAGCATGTCGGACCATGCTCAGTGTAGGGTTCCGAAGCCGTAACGACAAACACAAAAAACTATTTCAAAAATCAACATGTATGAACCAATTTTCTATTTTAAGTTATTTGGCGCTGTCTTAGATGATTTTTAGTAGGTATAAACACTTTAGTCGCCTGTATCTCAGGAACTAATCATGTCTACATAGCCGTGATAGTTTTCCTTTAAAATTCGTTATATGCACTTTCGTTGAAGATTTTTTTCAGATTTTTAGTACTTGTAGTTTTGGCTGTAGGGGGAGGGGGGACACTTGACTCTAACAAAAAATAGCGCTTTAAAGCTTAATATTTCATAAACGGATCCCTTAATCGAAAAATTATTTTCATACACCCGCATTATTTTTGAAAGACCTATCCAACGACACCCCACACTATGGGGTAGGCAAGAAAAAAAAAAGACATCCCCACGTAACGTGTAGGGGAGGTGCATTAAAAAAAATATTTTTCAAAATTTTATTTTACCACTTTGTTGGCGTGACTAATATGTAGGTACATTCATGCCAAATTACAGCTTTCTAGTACTATGAGTCTCTGAGCTAGACTGGGGACGGACGGACGGACATGGCGAAACTATAAGGGTTCCTAGTTTGACTACGGAACCCTAAAAAGGGGGGGAGTATTGTGGCGACACCCCTACATCATGTTGCTTACGTTATCAGTTTTAGCTAACAACGCGGGCGCCGATTTAGTATTGGACAGTCTCTGTCCCGCCTCCAAACAAAGCAGTACTCACGCGTCCTGGTGCCCGCCTGATAAGCCCTCCATATCAATTCAGTGTTTGTGTTAGTTTAAGGAACAGTAATAAAATTAACGACCCAAATTTGGACTATTTATTTATTCGCAACCATCACCACCAGGAGGTAGTTAAAAATGTGTTCTTATAAAAGTCGTATATCGTTTATAATTATAAGACACAAATTATAAGAGCTATACTATATTATACTTGCCATATTATTACTTTTACGTAACACCTGGCCATAATGTGAGTTTTATCGCACGCTGCGCGCACGGTAAAACTCGCATTGTGGCCAGGTGAAGACGTAAAATTGTGTACTCATCACGGGCAGTAAAAAAGAAAGCCCTCTATCGCATATTTACAACCCTCGCCTACGGCTCGGGTCTCAAATACCTGCGATTTCGGGCTTTCTTTCTTTTACAGCCCTTGTTAAGTAATGTACTATTTCATCACACTTGCTCGTAAATAGTGTCCTAACATGCTAGAAAAATCGACCGTAAATCCAAAATAATACCCGTGGGCCTTTTTTTTACCATTACGCTTCTAACGTACGTAATAGCTTTTTTTTTAAATATTACACGTGGACTCAAACTATCACAATACGTCAGGACCCCAATTCTTGTGCCATTCGATATGAAGTTTCATTCGAGATGAAATGTCAGTAGCATACAATTTCCTAAAAATCTCGCATATAAACTATTGATCTCGACTGTCACTAGAATCGGACTCCGAACCCGTTTGACATTAGCTGTGGTAAGTCACAGACAATGATAATTGTAGTCTGCCGAGACATATCCTATAATCTGTGGTCTGCCGCTAATAAGTTAAAAATATGATCTTTTGTCTGATTTTATTTCATTTCCTCGCAATTGTGATGAAAAACATTGTATGTTACACGGGTGGTAAAATAAATACAAATCTCGAGTCATTAAAGCCCTCAGCCTTCGGCTTCGGGCTTCTAACAGACTCTCGTTTGTAATTCTTTCTTTACCACCCTTAATACACAATGTACTATATTGAAAGCTATTAAACCCTTAACACGTTTTGTTGTTGTGCATATTTTATCAAGTAGGTATAACAATAAAAATAAGCGCTGTTAACGTTTCTGTTTTCCATTGACTCGAAATGTATGGAGTTCAGTTGACATAAGTGGCCGACGCGATTGTCATTTATGTAACTCTTTACTTAATTATATACTTTTTCGAATTACGAAAATCGTTGACTGCACCGAGCAAACGTCGAGCGTCCAGTGGCGCCCTCATTACAATTATTGTGTTTTCTAATTAACTAAAGAATTTCCTTTGAATCAGACGATGGGTTTTTGTAGCGCAAGTAAAAACACGATTTATGGGATTCGTAACAAACTTTAATAACAATTACCCTTTTAGTCAGCTTAATGGGAAAAGGTGGCCACTTTTTTCCGTTAAGTTGATACAATTAAAGTCACAATAATAGTAATAATAATAATAATAATAATAATAATAATTTATTTCAGATAAGCAATCCATATTATGTTAGTAACAACTTAAAAAACTATATGATTAGTACTGTGATTTACAAAATAAATATAATTAATCACCTAAAACACGTCATAGTTGGCCCTAGGCACGTGCCTGTCTGCCCAGAAGGCGAGGATCGGGCTATCCAACCTTTCAGCCACCGCGGCCAGGAGGCCGTTGGTGCTGCCGCGCACACGCCGCAGCAGGGAGGCGACTCGCTTGCGCATGATTGCGTGAAAGTCGTCTGTGTGCGCCTCCGCGAACATCCCTGATGCACTGCAGTAGCGCGGCAGCCCCAACAGCATCCTGAATGCGTTGTTGTACTGGACGCGTAGGGCGCTGTAGGCTTTTTTAGAATAGTTGAACCACAGGCTGCAAGTGTAGAATGACTGACCGTATGCTTTAAACAAAGTTAACTTAACACTAATGAGGGCGCCACTGTACATCCGGCGTACTCTCGGCGCAGTCTTAACTTAGAGTTACGCTGAACCCCCTGGGCCTATTACAGTCCAGTTTATGGATGTGAATAAAACATCTGTCACTTTCTTACCAGTGCGAAAGAGACGGATACTATATCCACCGCGATGAAGATAACCACAGTCATAGTCATAGTCATATTCATTTATTGATTTATGTTGTACAATGAGATCTTGAAAATACAGTAGGTAGCTTCAACATAAACCCTGCAAGGGCACTGCAACAAGACACAATAATATACTTACATGTCTATTTAGTAAATCACATTTATATTATAATATATCTATAACAGATGAAATTTAATAATACAAGACTAACAGATAATACAGATAATACGGGCCCTAATCAGATTTGGGCCTGTAGGCACTACTGCTATTTTGGAGGACCCTCAGGTAACATTGGAAGCCGCATGCAAAATATCAAAATGATGTAAGGATATTTTTTATGTGCAGCTGACCCGTGAGATATTAGCTATTAGCTCTACATATTTCGGAAGAACGGAAAATTTTTAGAAGTTAAACTTGAATTGAATGCCGAAGCAAGAGCATAAAAGAAAATATACAAATTTACTTCTTAGCCACTTGACCGTCCGACGATAGCATAGTATCCGAAACCAATATGCTCTCAACCGTCCGCGGATACCTTACTATCCCGAGGGGTGGAAGGAGGAGCGGTTGATTTTAGAGCCATCTAATGGAATATTTCGGCATTATTTACTAATTCTATTGATGCAACAACGTAGCCTAACCAAATAGTTAGCTCTAAAAAATATAGATGGCAGTGTACGCCATTTGCTTACAAGGACAACATTTTTATTTGCCAGTGCTCTAAGAAACTGCGCGTGATTGTGATTATTTGTGGAGAACTCTTAGTTATGTCGTAAGTATTTCACGTTCATTTACATATTTTTGGGTGTTATTATACATCAAAATAATCAGGAATGTGTACTTTCTACAATAATGTGTATCATCTTCTGTTTGTGATAGTGTGATGACTGTAATATCAATTTGAAATATCAAGGTTGTTTTCGAGCTGGGGCAGTGAACGTTTATAGCCTAATTATTAGTAATTTGGAGCTCTGTTTACAGAAATATACAATAAATACTGAAGATTGGTTTATAGAGAACGGATTAATATACTTAAACATAAGAAATATATCAAACTACTTTAGGATTCATCAAAACATTTACGGTGTTTCTCAGGTTTTATGCCGTGGACGGTTGACTATCCGCGGACGTTTTAAAATATATCAGAAATAAGGGTTTGTACAAACGATTTCTCGTGTGTCTTGATTATTCGGTGTTTGGAAATGTGTTTTTATTTGCATGTATTCTTTCAGTTACCTACGGATATAGATACTAATTTAAAAAATGGTTTTATTTAGCTTGACTTTGTAATTTTGTACATTTGTTTGTTCAGATACCTATGTGTTTCAAATATTACAACAGTTTTTTCAACCACTTCTACTTCTTTGATCATTATGAAATTTTGATTTTGATAGTTTCAACCTTCGATCCTTGAATCCTGATGATGCAGAGGTAGGTACTGCTCACCAGCACTATTAAACTTAAGAAGCTTTTGATTTAAAAGTAGCATAGTGGGTATCAAGCAAAGACTGTTGTCATTATTATTGATATACAAAATTTATCTACTTTTGACACTGGATACCATAGTCTCCACGGACGTTTAAGTGTATATCAGTTGTAGGCAGCCTTATGCAGACGGCCATCTTGTTGCACTTGTTGGAAGGAGTAGGGAATTTGTTTAATTTATTTTGATATCTTATTGAGAACTATATATGTTGATTGTGGTGTCATTTAAAAGTTGAAATAGTCTTTTTTTATAATATGTAATAAAAAAAGAGGGTCATCGCGCAATATTTCCTGTAATTAGTCGTCAAATAAAAACTTTCAGCAATTTTTACCAATTTCCTAAGTTTAACCTTGATTATAGTCGATAATCATGGATATTTTTAGTATAACTTTAAAAGTATTTGAACAAATGAACGTTCATTTATGCCTTAGTATTTTTTTCTTTATTTTAGCTTGTGTAGTTTAGAAGATACAGACGTTTTTGTAGAAAGTTGTGGTTGCGCAGCGCGGGGCGTGCGTCGGTAAAATAACCCGGACGGTTGAGAGTATAATGGTCTCGCGGGCCGGACGGTCAAGTGGTTAGCCTGTTGTACAAAATGTGGTTATAGGATTAACAACAAGTTGTTAAGAGTTGTTGGTAATTCTGTAGCTCTGCCTACCCACTCTGGGATGAAGGCGTGGTATGTATGTACTTCTTAGCATTTTCACTCCATTTCGAACGACTACAAAGTTTAATAAATGTAATAATGTAGTACCTAACTGGGTAAAAGATAAAGATAAAAGATGTTTATTCAGTAAGTAGGCCGCACGGGCACTTTTACACGTCAAAAATCTACCAGTAGTAAAATAAACTTACTGTAGTAAAACTCTTTCAATGCAAAGTGAAGAGAAGACGTGGATTTATAATATGATAGGTGAACGATAGACGGGTGGAATAAAATTCTAAAATTCTCATTCATTCTTTTTTTTTATCTCGCACTATTCGTATGGATAGTGTAAGTTGTCCGCTTCAAAATGTTCAAGTAAATGTTGAACCAGTTACTGTTATATTAGGGTTACCTATGAAATTGGCGTTTTATATGGAGAATTTTATGAAAACGGGAGTTTTCATACATTTAATTTTGCGGATTATTATTTAGTAACGTCAAATGCAAACCAAACAAAATTCTGTCAGAAATATTGGAGACTTCTAAGCTATATTATACATATCTTAATTACTTAAAAATAGCTAGCTTCATAAAACTCTGCGTAATTGAAACACTTGAACTCGCAGCGGGTGCGTATCTACTCACATAACTTTTTAAGTCCTATTATCGGAAGTCCGAAAATGTTTCTCATACCATTTTACATCATAATGATCACTCTTCATACTCTTCATATTTTTTTTTAGTACTAACCATCGGAACTCATAATCATCTGAATTCATAACGCCAATATTAATGAAGCCGTACACTTTTCCAATTTCTTAAATATCTTACTTGTAATAAGGTTAGGTTAGGTTAGGTTAGATTTATAAAAAATCTCAAAAAGTAATAGTTTCTTTAAATAAAATGCATTATGAATTGCGATAATTATGATTTAAAAAGTATGAACAAAAAAGTATGAGGAAAAAAATTATGAAGAGTTATTATTATGAATACAAATCGGTAGGAAAACAAAAAATAGGAATAAGAATTTTATGTGAGTCAATATGGACCCACTCGCAGCACATGAAAAGAGTTGAGTTCACACTTTAATTTTAAACATTAAGTAAGAAATTTAACCATATTATTTGTATATGTATAGTAGTATTAGTATCAGTATGATGCGGTTAAAATCAACAAATTACAGTCAGTGATACATCACATACGTATTTAGTATCACTAACACCTTTTTTGTGATAAAACACGTTATGATTATTAACTCGTTATAACAACTGAACTCGATGACAATGTTAATACATACTATGGTCTCAAAGAGCTAATCTGATGATGGATCCGAAATTACCTTAACGTGGGTACGTAATGGCGGAAATCATTGTTGGGACTCATTATTATTTTATTTATTTATTTATTATAACAAACACAAAGTTTACAGGTTATGCATTGTTCCACAAAACTAAAGAGAAGAGAAATGAATAAAGAATGAATGAGAATTTTAGAATTTTATTCCTCCCGTCTATCGTTCACCCTATCATATTATAAACCCACGTCTTCTCTTCAGTTTGGTCTTCATAAGGAGATAATGACTGCGATTTTTTTTTAGTCCTTATCGGCAACAAAAGATTGTCCCAAAACCTGTTTTTTTTTTACTGAAACTTATATTGAGTAAAAATTGAGGCCTGTTGCTAATTATAAATAAATAAATATAAGGAGACAATATCAGACAAATTGACCTAGTCCCAAACTAAGCTCTAGGCTTGTACTATGGGTACTAGACAACGATATAAATACTTATATAGAGAAATATATACTTAAATACATAGAAGACATCCATGAGTCAGGAACAAATATTCGCGCTCATCACACAAATATCTGCCCTTACCGGGACTCGAACCCAGGACCAGTAGCTTCGTAGGCAAGGTCACTACCCACTAGGCCAGCACGTCGTCACGTTATAATATGCTAATCTTATCTGGTATCATATTAATATCAATATATTAATATCAGTATATATCAATTAAATTAATTGTAGGGAACGTGCATTCCATCGCTTTCTAGTTTTCAAGATTTTCATTTTAACTATCCTTCAAACCTTTAAATAAAGCTGATAGGCCTCTTTACACAACACGGTGGGTCTGCGTTAAGTATAGCGGAGATCCTGGCGCCACCTTCCGAATCCATCATCAGACCAGCTGACGTGGGTATACCAAATTTCAGCTCAATCGGTACCCGGGAAGTGGTTCAAATCTTCCTGGCAACATTTAACCCGAACACTTCCCATCCAGTGGGTCGTCTGTCTGTCCGTGTCCGTCGATAGCAATTAAAAAAAACATACTTACTTACATGTATTGCAAGTTAATGAAAGCTTGTAAAATCGACCGCCCGGGCTCTACGTATTCAACTCAGTTAAACTATAGGTACTTCTTGCTTTTGACATTTTATTGTCTTGCAGCTGGCGTAATGTTGATACGATAACATGCCAAAGACAACATGGTTTAACTATTTAAGTTGTTCCCTCCCTCCTTCTTATCCGTGGTCGGATATGAGAAGGCAGTCGGTCGATCAACTAATTACTTATACAACTGTACAGGGAAATAGGCAAGGACATTTAAAAATAAAATCAGTGGTCAACGCGGAAGCGTGGCGTTGACGTTTTACTATTTAGCTTGTATTGCATTTAGGAATGTACTTAATTAGAATTACTATACGTTTATTGGGTGCCGGTACGCGCTTCGCGAGCTAGAATTACATATTGCATCACTCCGTGAATTATTAAAATGCATAATTGTTAATGCAATCATAACATTATTGTTTGTATTCTTTCTGAGCACCAACATACTTTTTTCCTTTATTTTACTGTTAGAAAACAAATAAATAAATATCAGAGGACCATGTCACACAAATTGACCTCGTCCCAAACCAAGCACTACGCTTGTACTATGGGCACTAGACAACGATAAACTTACTTACATAGGGAAGTAGAAATACATTATTAAATACATAGGAAACATCTAAAACGCAGGAACAAATATTCGCGCTCATCACGCAAATACCTGCCCTTACCGGGATTTGAACCCAGCACCGCTAGCTTCGTAGGCCGGCTCAACTAGACTCACTACCCACTAGGCCAGCGCGTCGTCAAGACCGACCGACTGTTTGTTACCTACTCTGATGCTAAATATACCTAGCGTAATATATAATAATGATATATTATATAGTAGGACGACGCGCTGGCCTAGTTGGTAGTGACCCTGCCTACAAAGCTAACGGTCCTGGGTTCAAATCCCGGTAAGGGCACATATTTGTGTGATGAGCGCGAATATTTGTTCCTGAGTCATGGATGTTTTCTATGTATTTAAGTATATATTTCTCTATATGAGTATTTATATCGTTGTCTAGTACCCATAGTACAAGCCTAGAGCTTAGTTTGGGACTAGGTCAATTGCAGATGTGACAGTGTCCCCTGATATTTATTTATTTATATGTTTTACTAGCTGCGGCCCGCGACCCCGTCCCTGCCTGGTTACTCCGGGATAGTGTAGCATCCCGATGATGAAAGAAGTGTCGGTGTCGGTCCAGTAGTTTCGAAGGCTACTCAATAAAAAAACAAACAATGAATTTTTTTCTCTTTATAATATTAGTGTAGCTGTAGGTATATTCAGCAAAACCCTTCCAGACCCCTAAGAGCCCTTTAACACTAGCGTTTTTGCCGGCGGCGGTTTCTCGGCGGAGCGGACACGCGACCGGAACGCTGCAGGCACGCGACCGGAACGCAGCGTGATTATAATAAGAACTGCAACACGCAGCGTGCACGATGCGATTTTTAACCGCCGCGGTACGGCAGCGTGCACGATGCGATTTTTAACCGCCGCGGTACGGCGGCGTGCACGCTGCGTGTTGCAGTTCTTATTATAATCACGCCGCGTTCCGGTCGCGTGCCTGCAGCGTTCCGGTCGCGTGTCCGCTCCGCCGAGAAACCGCCGGCAAAAACGCTAGTGTTAAAGGGCTCTAAACCGTACCACTGGTGGTACTATGACCAATTATTTCTATTAAAATAGAATTTAATAGAGTCGACTGTGCTCTGCTATCACAGAGCTCCTATTTCTGGCTAGTTTGGCCCTCCAGGCCTGCTAAAGAAATAACAAAACCTAAACCTACCTCATATTTATGATACTTACTAATTTTGGTCAGTGGTACGGTGTGTCTGCACCCAGCAAAACAAACCCTGGGACAGCGAGTATAGAGAAACCAACTTTATTTGAAAAAACGAGTAAATGAAGAATTATTCGTGACATGGCATACTTAAGTAATAATTACATAAATTCAGAAAAAAAACTTAAAAAAAAAAATTAAACCGACTTCAAAAAATAAATAAATAAATAAATATAAATAAAATAAATAAATAAATAAAAATAAATAAATACTTTAAACTCAACAATTACTTTTATATATGTACAAATAACCTTATGAACTACGTTTTTATACCTATTTTATGTCAAATATAGTTTTAAGTTAAAACAACACCATTTGAAGTCGGTGCCAAACAAAGAAGTATTGGACAAAACAAAATGTAATGTACTTACAACGTTTATTTAAATGTCTGATTTAGGGGGTGAGAAACGTTATCGCCCGGAGCTAAATTTGTATGATTTTTTTCAGCCACGCGATTTTATCGGCGCTTTACAAATCTCTTAAGACTCTTAATACCTACCTAAAATATCAAAAATACTGACTTTAAACAGTGATCCTAGTGGGAGTTATTTAAGTCAGTTGCGATAGCCAGATAGTTGCAATTACGAGACTCCATCTTACCTACAATATTTAACCCTTAAATAACATAAATAAATAAAAAATGTTTTTTAAGACATTCATTTTATTTTATATACTTTTCATTGATCATAATAAACTGTTATGTAGTCCCACTTCTTAGTTGATATGAAACTTTGAGACATTTCAAGCACGCCGCAAGCAAGACCGCGGGAAAATCATAGTCATATTTAAACAATTAAATGTTCTTCGTTATAATCGCTCAACTATCTTAACCGAGATATTTGATCGCCACCCTTGAAAGAGGTACCGTTGAGGAGTTCCGGTGGCCATCTGTAGTCTTCATCATGAGTTCCACTTCACCAAATGATACTTTCTGAATGCAAATGCTAGGCTTGTTACTAAAAATACTAAAATCGCTATATGTGTGCCTACAATATTTGAGGAGTTCCCTCAATTCCTCACTGATCCCCTCACCAGATTCAGATTTGGTGACAATGGGACCACCTCGAAAGCATACTCTATCAAACCAAAAAAGAATTTTTAAAATCGGTCCACAATTGACGGAGTAATCGGTGAACATACATAAAAAAAAAAAAAAAAAATTACATACAGTGGAACGTATAACCTCCTCCTTTTTTGAAGTCGGTTAATAAAAATTATCAATATCTCCGATACTGGTGAAAATCGCTGAACATACAAAGGGGTTAAATCGATAGCTTTTTAGCTGCCCCATCAGCCCTAGCCACGTTGATGTTGATTTTGGGACTGCCTGTACATTTTCGATAACCATAACGATCTCGCCACGCATCTGTCTACGCGGAGACATTAAATCGTTAAAGTCCGATTTACATTGGTCAAGGACAGTGGACAGTGGTCAGAAGACAGTGCACAGTACCGTTGTGTAAACTGGTCAGACAGTAGCGAGTCAAGTTGCCTTGCCATTGGTTCAACATAGAAGTGCTTTCTCATTTTTCACTACACTGTCCTTGGCACTGTACTTGCGTCTGTCCTTGACCATAAAAGGCTTAAAAGGTTGGCAGGTAGGTCGTAGATCTCTTGTTTGCTGTTAACAATACAGCTAAACTCGGATAGCACGTGTCTGGCTCACGTGTCCCTGCGGGGCTCCCGCGGCGGTCCCGGGGCTGCCGTGACGTCGGCCTCCGCGTGACCGCCCCGCCCGCGTCTCGAGTGCTTCTGGTCCTGTCACTATGATAACGCTCCTCGGACGCACAAGGGCACGTGCAGAAAGGAGTATGACGCATTTAAGGCGGTATTGCATTAGGCAAGTGCCAAGTGCAAGTTACATGAATTACCTACAGTCACGAGTTTGGTACCCACCTTAGGTCCAAAGTCAATCTGACAGTCTACAACAATAAGGTTGAGTTTCCTAAAAGTTACAGATGACTTGACATCTCCAAATTAACGCTCGTGACCGTATGATGTCACACTTGCGTACAAGTTGCTTGGAAACATATTTTCGAGACCAAGTAAAAGCTGCATGCAATTTGCACAGACTGTATGCAGGTTTTACTTGCGTGCAAGTGGAGATGGCGACAGCTTCTCGTGCTTCCACTGAGTTTATTTTTCGATTGTTTTGTGCAGCGAGAGACACCAATCATATGCGCGTTCATATAGCACATCACTTGAATCTAAGTTCGAACTTGTATAATTATGCACCTTATACTTAGCTTTAAAATTATATTCAAGGGACGTTATAGATAGGCACTTTATGCAACTTGCCTAATAGATACACTTTATATTTTAAATCTTCATTGTATTGTTTTTGATTTATCCTTCACAAGCAATAATATTTTACACAGGCAGGGAAGCGATTCTCTCAACAACGACGGTCGAACGGACGAACGAGAGAATGTCCAAGCGGCGAGTTTAAGTAGTCCCGTCAGTGCGAACAAAACATATTTTAGCGTGTGCATTTTCAATTTAGCAGCATGGTTTCTGCCGATGGATCGAACGTATAAGGCTTCTTAATTGAAAATGCACGCGTTAAAATGTGTTTTGTTCGCTCTGATGGGACTACTTAAACTTGCCGCTGCGATTTCGCTCGTTCGTCCGACCGCCTGTTGTTTTTGAGAGATTAACACCCCTGTAGAATAAAGAGGCCTTGAGGCCTAAGACATGATGCATTCGGCATTTGTTAACACTATCAAAAATAAAACCGTTACCAATCACGTCAAAAACAATATTTTTCTACCTATTACAATGTAGAGGGCCAGCACGGTTACACGGTTACTACCGGCTGTAGCATGTAATACGAGAGTATCTTCCGAAGGCCCCAGCCGCTCGAAGGTCGGGCGGGGCGTTGTCTCCCGGTGCAGCGGGCGGCGATCGATGCCGCAAGGTGAATGTCGGCGCAAGGACGACAGGGCTGCGTCACACCAAACAAGGCGACCACATCCAGCTTGCACAAAACATATTTTAGCGCGTGCATTTTCAATTAAGCAGCCTTATACGTTCGACCCATCGGCAGGAACCATGCTGCTAAATTGAAAATGCACGCGCTACAATGTGTTTTGTTCGCACTGACGGGACTACTTAATCTCGCCGCTTGGGCATCTCGTGCATTCGTTCACCTTTGCTTCTTGAGAGAATCACACCCCTGATGTGTGAGAAGCGATCGCATTCCGGAAGAGTGTCGTGTCATGTTTTTGCAATAGAGATTACTTATTATTTCATATCACAAACCACTTTGAAATAAGAAAGTCGGTACCTATCACCTTTTGGCAGTAATATCCACTTTCACTTATAGATAGCTGCTCGGACATGACGGTGACGAACCTGTCTTTATAATTACATGTAATAATCTCTGGTTAATCTGCTTAGCAATCTATAGCCGCGGCCACACTAACCGCATAGGGACTAGTGGCTCTGACAGCTGTGGACGCGACAAACTTAAGAGGGTTTGTGAAGCTAAAATCAGGTAACTAATTTGTAAAACTCATACGTTTTCAAGGTGAGCGGCTATTCGTAAAGGTGGTAAATTATGATAGAATTATTCAAAATAAACATATTTTGTTACATAATGTAGCAATCTTAAGTCAATCTGGGCGCAGTTCCAGTATCAAAACTGAATAATTAAATCTTTAATATCTCCACTTCGATATTATTTAAAGTCATAAATTAAATTCGATACTATTTAAATTTTGCCGACGAGCCATGGAGCGCAGTATGTTAGGTGTCAAAAGGACAGATCGCATCCGCTCCGCTCTCGCAGCAGCACGATGGGTCGAACGTATAAGGCTGCTTAATCGAAAATGCACGGGCTACAATGTGTTTTGTTCGCACTGACGGGACTATTTAATCTCGCCGCGCCGCTTGGTTTCACTCGACAGTCCACACGACCCGCCGGTCGTGTGGACTGTCGAGTGTCGTGTGTTTACAGAATCACTACCTAGGTCATGAAATAGTCGGCTGTCGCGTATGATCGTTTTTGTATTTGTATTTGTAAAATAATACTAAATTTAAGTAATTATTTTACGATGAATTAAATTTAGTATTGCCCAATGCGGTTGGTGTGCCGGCGACATGGACATATGTGGGCAATTCTCATTACGGCAGTTACCGTTTATTGTTCATTACGAATATCTTGCGAAAGCGCGCAATGTACGCCATGCGTGGGGTCTTATACATTGATTGATGGAAAACATCAGTCTCGCGATGATTTCATAGTCGTCCCACGTGCGTTGCGTGCAAAAGTGCCGTGCCGCCGTGGGAGGATCTCGTACTACACTTTTTAGGATTGCTTAGTTAAATGTAAGTATGACATTATTTAGTTAAACTAACCTCTATCTCATACTTATTTATTTAATCTTAGTACTTTACGTCACTTACGTACCTACGTCAGTTTAGGGTAGGTACCTACTCCTGACCTGGCCCTTTCTTAATACGTCCCCCCCCCCCTGATATTGATATCGCCTACTAAAAGAAATATTAACTGAATATTGACTACATCGTACAGAAGCAGAAGGTGACATATTATTTCTTCTGTTAAGTTGCGTAGTTCGAAACCCTAAGAAAGGCTTGTGCAATGAGTGTGTTATATCACGCCGGGAGTACCTAAGAGTATCTGTCGCTCAATTACTGTTTAAAGAATTCAAAATTCAAAAAATTATTCAGTAAATGGGCTACATTGGGCTCTTTTACACGTCGGTAATATGGAGTGAATCTACTACTCGTAGCGCTGCGGACAAGACCGTCATTGCGGAGAAGAAGCGCCGCAAGAAACTCCAGAAGAAGGGTATTTTACTACACATCACCTTACTTTTCGTTTTCTTACTTTGTTATAATCAAAATCAAAAGCAAAATCAAAATATTTATTCTGTAAATTGGCCACATACGGGTTCTTTTACACGTCGGTAATGAGTGAATCTACTAGCGAAGACCATCATTGCGGAGAAGCAGTTATACTCTGTTTGTGCAATAAAGAGTTTACATACATTAACTACATACCTATACAATAATAAACCAGGCGAAGATAATTTTAGACCTGGGATGAACTATTATTACTAAAAGCGAAGTTAGTAACTATACGTAGTACAGTCACGAGATTTAATTTGGTACCCACCTTAGGTCTAAAGTCAATCTGACATTCTACATCAATAAGGTTAAGTTTCCTAAAAGTTACAAATGACTTGACATCTCTAACGACATTGACGACTTCAAGCATATTTTTCTTGAAATGGGTCCCAAATTAACGCTCGTGACCGTACTAACAATAATTTTACAAATCAATTTCTTTAAGCAACAGAAAATACACGCCGCTGGAAATGTCATGAAAGCTGAGAGGAGATCCCGCGCGCACTCTGCAGCCCTCGACCTTTCTTTCATCTCTGGACACAAATAACATCAAGTGCTGGATACTCTCCGAAATATAAAGCCCGAAATAAATGGGAATGGGATTTGCGGGTGGTAGGACCTTGTGCAGGGTCCGTCCGGATCGCTACCACCATCTTATCCATTAACCTACCGCCAAACAGCAGTGTTCGCATTGTTGTGTTCCGGTTTGGGGATAAGACAGCCGGTGAAATGACTAGCATAGAGGCATTCCATCTTAGTCCTCAGGGTTGGCAACGCATTTGCAGTCTTAGGATTGCATTGTAGTCTTGTGAATGCGAATGTCTATGGGTCACAGTGTCCACTTACCATCAGGTGGCCTGTGTGCTCGTTTGTCTTTTCTATGCCATAAAAAAAAAAAAAAAATTGAATATACACAAGCCTGTCGCTGGCGCTCTTGAATAGCAGCTCCTTGCGCGTGCCATCTACTTTCATGTCATCCGTTAACTCGCATGTCTATACATACAGTGGCTCATTCAAATCGGTCAGTATCGGAAAGTCTGAAACTATAAGACATACGAAGATTTGTTCTTAGGAACCATGTCACCAATTTTGATAAAAAGAAAAACTGCATTCATACATTTGAAAAAAAAACTGTACCCAGCTCTGAAATCGAACCCGGTTGTTTTGAAAAAATAAACTTACACTATTTCTATTCAGATATCGATTGTGTAGGTCTTAAGCAACATGGATGTCTAAAATCCAGAAAATGCATTGTTTTCACATAATTTTAATTTATATATTTAAATGTTCGAAGTGACCACGCACCGTTACAATATTTGACGGCAGGGTGTGGCCTGCATTTATTACAATAAGTACGTACCTATTGTTTTCATTTTAAAAGTGCAATGCGGTAAGTAGGTTTGTATGAAGAAAAACAATCATATCCAAGAAAGTTTCATACATTTCTTTAAATTCATCTAGACGTTAAATTTGGCAGCTGTTACCCATGATGCAATCGACAATACAATATTTTAAAGTGAGTACGGATACAGTAAATTCAAATAACAACGAAAAAATAACCTTGTTGCATGAGAAATAAGTGCAAAATTCCAAACGAAAATGGCTGAATAAATCAGAACTGGTTTTTTTACATGAAAGACGGGTCCAAGACACAAAGATATGAATTGAGAATCACTATTGTATTTAGCGTGATCCTTTGTAAAGTAAAGACGAAGGGCATCACTAAATCGCTTAGACTTAGCGTTTGCGAATGTGTGTACACTCGTACAAATAGATGGTGATCGAATCTGACACAATTTTGTTCTGAATTATTGTTGCGTTCGCTCTTCCACTACACCTTAACACCGCATTCCTTAAGTGATTTACTTACGTAAAACCAAGCAGCTGCGAAAAAATACAATAGAATAAACAGCGGTGATGTCGGAAGTTTACAAATCAGTAAGAATAATAATGCTCTTCGTTCCTCGAGACGAATCATACGATGGAACACATTATGAAGCAAAAGGAATTCAATGATTTGATAGACTTTATTGATATTATCGTTCAGTGAGTACAAAACGGACGCATTTCAAAATGAATCAGTTGCATTTTAAAATTAGAAGCTATTCGTATAAGATTTTCAATGCAAGAGCAAATTATTTTGGAATGTGTCCGTTTTGTATTCAATGAGCGCTATGATGACTTTATTATTGATTTGATATCACTTATAAATCAAAAAGTAGTCCTGTCAGAGTGTCAAACACATTTTAACGCGTGCATTCTCAATTAGGCAGCCTTGCTCTTCGATCGTTCGATAGAAGCCGTTGCCTAGTTAATGCGCAATGTCAAAATATGACTTGGATTTTACCGCCACGTGTAGAGGTGCAGCACAATAGTTGCACGGCGCAAGGAATTAATTAACATGAAATAAGCATTGAAACAGAAGTTACGTGGGTATTACATGACAGTCAGTCGTGTAACCGTCACACTGTTTTAGTTATGCATTTCAGTATACACAAAATGTCTCTTTTACATTTGCCATTTTTTATAACAAATATTCTATGTGAATTATTTAAGACTAGCGACCCGCCCTCGCTTCGCTTCGGTTAATGTGAGTTTTCTGTAACACCCGTACATAAAGCTGAATTTATTAATACATAAAAACCTTCCTTTTGAATCACTCTATCTATTAAAAAAAACGGTATCAAAATTCGTTGCGTAGTTTTAAAGATCTAAGCATACATAGGGACAGACAGCGGGAAGCGACTTTGTTTTATAATATGTAGTGAAGTGATGATACCGTCAGGAGGGCTCGCACATGTCCGCGACTTGTTTGCCGCTCGGACCTACTTTTCTATCTAGTCTGAGACGTACTGAGCGACAAACCGTGGAATATGTGACGTCACAACTGTTACATCTTGCAGACCATTATTTAAAAAGCTTCATATCTTGACTGTCCCCTGCATGTATATTTTTGAAGTGTCATGCTTTGTAAAAACCTACCATTCTTAATTTATAACAAATAATAAAATTTGCTACTTTAATACCAGATACCCAGCAAGGCTTATATGCCCTAAAAGTAGAACTGATTTGTACCGCAGAAACTGCTATTCAATGGCAGAATGAATTTTCAACAAACTGCCAAACGGTTTAAAAGAACTGCCATTTAAAAGATTTCAAGTAAAGTTATTCCAGTGGCTAAATCACAAAACATATTACCTACTCTATTAAAGAATTTTTCAATGATTTGGGATAATGTACTACTTATAGATATTTAAAAGTTAAAATATTTAAAATTATGAATGTAAATTTTATCATTGTTCATTTAATTTCTATTATATTTACATACCTATCATTTATTTAATTGTGACACTTAGATTAAGATTAAGATTTTGCATACCGATCAGGTGCGACATGTGATTCCTACAATATTTAATGTTATCTTATGATGTACCATGTCTAAAGCGAATAAAGTAATTTCATTTCATTTCAAACGAGGAAATACAACTTTTGCTACCCGTGCCGTGGTGATTTGATACAGAAGATAGGCCGTAGGTCTTATCCCCGTAACAGTAAAGACCGTTTTTGTAAAGAGTAATGTATTTATTTAAGCAATGATGTATGTATGTATCAAATTAAATAATCAGAGTTCTAAATTTTCTTAAGTTGAATAGGTACCTACTGAAAGTATTTATTGAATCATGAAAATGTAATCAGACTTACTTGAAACTAAGTAATTCGGAGTCACCTCCAGACTGCGTGGATCGTTGCACTTTTGCTTCTGTACCCGCACCATGAGTTACAATTACCGTACTCGCTAGCGAGTCGAATGCTGTGTCCCTCGCAGGCCACGCAGTATTCTTATAGATTGCGAGGCGCATTCGACTCGCTTGCGAGTACGGTAATGGTAACTCATGCTATTGGGATTACTGTATTAGACCGAGCGCTGCTTGGGTTGGACACGAACACACGATGCCCGAAGATGAGACCATAGATCGATTGTTGAACCCAACATCATTATCATGTAAATTTCATCAACCTTCTTAAATAAATCGATTCAAATATTGACGACGTGGTTAGCGCAAGTACCTGTTCCTGACTGCGTTTTTCGGTGCTTTTTAACTACATACATAATACATACATTAAATCACGCCTGTTTCCCAGAGTGGTAGACAGATACCACTTCTTTCCACTTGCTACGATCTTGACAAATTTCTTTCGCTTCTTCCACATTCATACATGGAGTCATGCACGCACTTCGGTTTCGGGTACTTTAAGATTCGGCCCTTTAACTAAGCTTTGTCAAAATAGGTTAGCCTGGTACAGTTCAGCTCTATAAAGAGCCCGTGTGTGTTTAACTCGGTAAATATAAGGCCTTAATATACAGCCTACTCGGTAGTACTCGTACGTAGTAGTCTGGCAGCAATGGTTCGCAACAGAACCAGGCTAGGGAAACCCTTTCACACATTAGAAAAACACGGTGATTCATGTGTGCTACGCTGGTTTACTCTAATGCTGAAGGGGTAACTACTCGGTTTTTTTTTTTTAAACAAATGGCATTATGCAATGTTAGGTATCTATCTACGATCTTGGCCAATCTATGTCGGATGAGAACCCAACGACCGAACTCAAAGACACGCAAAACGAACGAAGTTTATTTACACAAACGGGTCAAGTTAGACTCGCCGATGAGTTTGATAAAGAAGTAAGTAACCCTCCCCCCCCACCAGTACTCGCCCTAGGCCGGTATTAGAACTTTGACCCAAGGTCGCTCCGAAAAGTTATTCACCTTTGACTGGTCTAGTTTTTGGCTTAAGGGCCTGGTTAATACGGAAAATGCGACAGAAGTTGAAATCTTATTTGACTTCAAAAAAGTAGTTTCCGAATTCGTCTGTTTTTTTCTTTCTGTTTACATGTTGTTTATGTTTTTTATCTGCCATTTTTCAACCGATTTTAATGATATATTTTTTAATGAGTAAGGTATATCAGGAGTCGTCCCTTTTCAATATTTTAAAAATCTGTCCAGGGGATCTATGGAAAGTCAACAGAATTGTACAATAGCTTGAAGTCGGTTCATTATTTTTTGATATTGCATTGTTTGGTAAAAGTATGTATGTAAACACTTTATTGTACAAACAAGAGATAACAATTATAAAATAGACAAAAATATAACAAGGTTGTACAAAGGCGAACTTATTCCTCTAAGGGATCTCTTCCAGTTAACCTTTGAGCGATTGAGAAATAATTAATTTACAACGAATAGCCAAATAAGTACAACACTAAAAGTAATTTGTATAAATATCAATAGATAAAATGCATAAACATAATATTGTATATATACATACATGTTTTTAATGTAATAAATAAATATACAAAATAAGCAGAAAAAAAAGTTAAAGAAAAAGTAACAAGCCAGAACTTGAGAGATTGTTTGGTATGTTAGGCTCCGTGTGCGTGCTCAAAACAACTACATAAATGGATTTAATTGGCGAAGTACAAACCTGAAATTATCCGAGTCTTTGGGTATGATAGACAATTGACACACAGACTGACAAAGGCTTGAAGCACATACCAAAGCGTATTAATCCGAGGTTTAATTTTGAATTGACGACAGGATTTTTTTGGAAAGGTGTTCTGACAAAAACATGCTTTTTGAGGTTTGTCTAAAATGCAACTTTTTCGATATCTGCATACGTATCTAGCGTATTGCGGCAACCCTCTTGTTAGTGAAAAAAAGCCTCATTGCGCAAAATGTGGTCACAGAATTATCAACAAGTTTTAGAGTTGTTGGTAATTCTGTAGCTCTGCCTACCCCACTGTGCGGATTAAGGCGTGAGTTTATGTATGTGTATGTAATAATACCTATCATGCAGCGGGACAGAGTCCTTGGTGCGCGAGCCCGGCTCCCTTTGACCGGTTTTTTATAGAATTAAGTTAGTAAGTAACCCAGTATTCATTATTCATGCTTGAACACGTTTGAATTCCTCAGAGTCGGTTATCGCGAGTTGTGAGCTCGAAGAGGGTTGTCAAAGGTCATATTAAATAGCGGGGGCCTCCCCTCGAGTTTGTTATGAAGTTCTGAAGAACGTAAGGTCATCCGTTCAACGGTATCGCGACCCCGACGGGTTCGGTTCCCGCTCAGGGAAAATATTTGTGTGATAAGCGCATTTGTGTCAGAGTCTTGGGTGTTTTCTATGTACCTATTAAAGTAGATAATTATATTGTTGTCCCGTGTTGCCGGGTTAGAATAGTGCCCCTCCAGGTCTTCCCGTGGATGTCGTGGCGACTAAGGGAATAAAGGCTTGTAGCTGTTAGGCGATAGGCTTGCAACCTGTCACTAATACGCAGGTAAACATCTTAGCCTAACTAAGTATTTGTGCAAATTGTTGTTACAGAATTATCAAAAAGTTTTGAAAGGTATAGGTATTTCTGTGTCTTTTTGTGCGTCTGGTGATCGCCATATTGAATTTTGATTACTTTCATGTCCTTAGTGACACAAGATTAAGACAAATCGATTGACATAAGAATTATCAAAATCTGTCCACGTATTTAGAGCGCCTCTAAGGAATAAACATACGTAAGTACGGTCTCGAGCGTTAATTTGGGACCCATTTCAAGAAAAATATGCTTGAAGTCGTCAATGTCATTAGAGATGTCAAGTCAGTTGTAACTTTTAGGAAACTCAACCTTATTGTTGTAGAATGTCAGATTAACTTTGGACCGAAGGTGGGTACCAAATTACCTAAATCTCGTGACTGTACATATAGATATATATGTATAAGCCGATTAACACATTACCATCCTCCTTCGACAGTCGGGTAAAAAGAATGTCAAGCGAGAGTGTGACAAAGTGAACATGTTTTCGCTGCCCTAGTCCATATGTCCGGTGGCCCGGGAGGCCGCTGGTGCCGCTACGAGTAGCTCCACAATTTCCCATGGTCATTGTTCGCGCTGATCCATTGTGGCTTACTCATCAGGTTATGAGAACACCCTGATATTATAGACAATATTAACTTCGTGAAATGACACCATTTTGCGGTAAGGTTACTTTAGTTTTACATTGTACTAGTTTTGCCCGCGAAATAGTTACTCGTCCAGCCCATGTTGCTGGAGATTTCGACTTTGTTCCCTGAAAAACTTTTTTTCTAGGATGAAAGTAGCCTATGTGTTAAACGAGGGTTTAAGCTATCTCCATTCCAACGTGAAGCTTCCGTTGCACCGACAACAAATACCTTCACACACTCGTATTTATAATATTAGTGGCAGTTACCCACATACTAACTACAAAAAAAAACATTTTAGACGCACAAAAGACGAATTACATTACAAGCCACTACGTAGATAAACTCAAGATGTGCATAGAAAGTAAATTAACCAATATTTCTACAGCTATATATTAATAGTCAAGTTAGTTTTAAGTTAAATATTGTTCTGTATGTTAGTCTGTAAGGTATTTGTAAATAAGGGCCTTGTTACCTGAAATAAAGTTATACTGAATATCCGTAAACTATACATTATAATATAAATCGCACGGCTAGATCAAAAGTAGTAACTCAAAATACAACTGTACATATTTTAAAATCAACTTTAATACAACTTCTTGAAACAAAACTAGCAAGGATTTTGAGTTAATACTGTTTTGATCTAGCAGGACGAAACAAGCATCATAATACACAAATAGAAACATTGATTGTCATTGTAAGATTGCAATTTCAAGATTCTCAGGCGGCCTGTTTGCTCATCTGTAGATGTATTATTCCTCCTGACATAAAAACCTGATATGCATAAGTATAAATAAATAAGTAGGTAACGTGTGTGTCTACATAAATTATGTGTGTTAGATTTTAAGTATTTGGACGAGCTGACAGTTGGAAAAAATAATATTTTCTTGTGACGACGTTGCGTTTTGCGTCAAAATTAATAAATTAATACATACATACATACATAAACTCACGCCTTTATTCCCAGAGTGGGGTAGGCAGAGCTACAGAATTACCAAAAACTCTAAAAACTTTTTGATAATTCTGTAACCACATTTTGCACACTTAGGCTAAGATGTTTACCAGTGTATTAGTGACAGGTTGCAAGCCCATCGCCTAACAGTACTATGTATACGCCTTTACTCCCTTAGCCGTCTCTTACGACATCCACGGGAAGACATGGAGTGGCACTATTCTAACCCAGCAACCACACGGGTTCATAGAATAAATTAATAATAAATTAAATTTTACAATGAAGAGAAAAGAGTGAGATTGTTGACACTTTGTTTACAAATAAATAAATAAATAAAATAAATATAATGTGACATAAATCTCACACCAATTGATCTAGTCCCAAACTAAGATCTAGGCTTATACTATGGGTACTAGACAACGATATAAATACTTATATAGAGAAATATATATACTTAAATACATTAGAAAACATCCATGACTCAGGAACAAATATTCGCGCTCATCGCACAATTATCTGCCCTTACCGGGATTCGAACCCAGGACGAGCTACTACTAGCTAGGCAGGGTCACTACCCACTAGGCCAGGCTAGGCTTGGTAGGCTAGGTCGTCGTGTTTAGTTCCAATCTTGCAAATAAATACTACTGCTAAACCCTTTAATGATATAAACTTTATTTTGTTACACATAATAAAATAACCCAGAGGGCAACGCTCTTCCACCTGTAACTGTTTTTTCCAAGTTATATGCCAAAAAGCCAAAGGTTACAGTAACATTTCAATGCAAACTTTTTACTCGCATATTTTTTGAGGAATGCACTGGCCTTTTGCAAGGGCTCATAAATTATCTTTCATGCTATAAGTATCATCCTACCTCTATCTGTACCTATAGTACTGGCAAGTATGGATGTGCTCTTATTCAATGTTAGTCTGAATGTTTGAATCAACGTGTTGAATTAATCAATCGATGTTTGTTTCGGAAAACCGTTCCTTTAAAGTTCCCTCAAACTAAAAATATATGAACAGCCATATCGACCTAATTCATAAATTAAAATCAATAGTATTTATTTAAAGCAGCCGATGATATGATAAAGATCTCGGTTGAAACGTTCGTTGTTACTCATAATCGGAAGCAGCTATGTGATGTGTGCATAGTTCTTTTTCCGATAATGTAAATAGTTTATAATGTGAAAGAAAACGCTTGTCGCCGACATGTGACAATCGCCCCACACTATCGACTATTCATGATCCTGCCATTCTATGCAGTTCACTGTAAACAATGCGCGTTCGACCTCATCTGCCAACAACCGGCAAGCCTCAGCGAATGCAATAACGATCTTACCCGAAAACCTCCGAGCGCCGTTCGGCCAGAGGTTATAAATACAAGGCGTTCGGGAAACAACTCTTCAGTCCGCACGAGTTCGCCGGTCAAAGAGCACGTCCCGCTCGTGCGGCAACGACAGCAACTCTAACATTGTTTATGTGAATTGTGAGTTTTGAAAACAGTGAAATGCCGACTGATATTATGTCAGCTTCCTGCCACGCCGCCGAGCGGTTCGGTCAGAGATACAACAAGAGGTCTTGCGATGCGGAGGTCAAGTCCGGCTTCGTGGTGCTGTCTGGCCTCGGCAGGATACGGCAGGACGTCCGTGTAGTGGTGTACCGGACCTCATTGGAGCACTTCGCCGTGATATACCCAAGGAAGCGACTCTCGAAGCCGATTGGCGTTGTTAACTTGAGAAACACGTTCGTCGAGCGCGCGGAAGCCGAGATGGGTTTAGTCGTCCGGCAAAAAGGGTACGACAATACCATATCTGCTAAGTTCCTGTGTGCCGAACGGGATGTGGACTCTTGGATTTCGGCGTTCGCGACGAGACCTTCGCCGCCCTGTCAGCAGCAGACCAGCCTGCCGGTTCTGGTGGAAGCGGAAGAAAGCTACGATAACTGAAGAGTGGATCGTGTTGCGAATTTCGGAATCGGATTCTTAGCTCTGCAGCGACCAAGTCGTTGCATCACGCCGGTTATCCAATGAATGTAATCGTTTTCGGTTTTCGATTGATAACGTTGTTAAGCGACGTGCAAATTCGACGGATCGAGGTTATGTTTGTTTTGCAATGGATTGAAAGTGAAAGCTCGTTTTTTGCGAGCGCTCGAAAGTGCTTCTCGGTAACAGTACCTACCTGTAATTACCGGGTACATGTGGTATGACTCACGCGGTAACAGCTGCAATACAAAATACAAACCGTGTATGGATGGTTTTATATTGACAGTCTTGCAACATTTAGTGATGTGAGAATTTTGCTAAAATTTCTAGTTTTTTTTGTAAAATGTAGCCAAATAATATTGTAGACTCGCTGTGGAAAAATGAATTCGGTATTATACGTATATTATAGATTTCACTAACGAGCTTAAGCGAGTACCTACCTTGAACCAATCTTTTTGTAGAAATTTTTAACGAGGACATTCCCTAGATGTAATGATATTTGCCAAAGTTGAACGGACTTAGTCATAGATCACATTCATGGTCAGTTTGTTTTGTTTCTCCTGTAGACTTTTGCTATCCTATAGAATAATACACTTTAAATCAGAATCCCTTAATGTAAGAGTATTTTAAACGATATTAACTCTATTCACTAATTTGCGTTCGGATAAACTTATACTTAAAATAATTCAAAATCAAGATGTTCTTTGTTTGTTAAATCAAAGTATTGAGAATATCGACAAGCGCGTTTAAAAATAAAGCCGGGGGCGGGACCAGGATTTCATCAGTGAGGTCATTTAGGTTATTTTGGGTAAGCCTGGGTTTAAAGTCGACTGCCTCCATTCTGGGCCTAGAGTCATGATAGTGCAAGAAACCCACGCCTGACGCCATACATCATGTTTCTGATGGTGTTATGTATATGACAATTAGCTTGAAGGTTTAGGACCAAGTGCTTGAAGCAGAGCGGTACATAAGTACATATATACGAGGATGGAAATGCACTCAGCCACTAACACTGGCCATGCTACAATAATCAAGCTTTTTATTGCACACCACAAACAAAATACCAATGTAAAAAATAACATGGTAAACATCAGGCGTCTCGTTGCTACGTAGCGATCTCTTCCAGACAACCTTGATATTTAAAAGACGAACGTTACATAATTTAATTGCTCGCCTAATGATATGCTTTGTTTTCCTAAAAAAAGGATATTTAAATGTTTTGTGTTACGAGCATTACATGGTACGACGCAACAAAGACGTGACATAAGTTGAGCATTATAACTTGATTATGACTAAATAAAGCGACGCGACGTTCTAATCTAAACAATATAATTTATGTAAGTTATATTTTTGTATTTAAACAAATTACGTTGGCTTTATGATGTTGTGTCATACACGTCGATGGCCCATTCGTACATTTAAAAAAATATTATGGTTGAACGACTATAGGTACAGAACCCCGGGAAAGAAAATACTTCAAAATGTATTGTTTGTTTCATAGAGGTAGGAAAGCATAATGTTACAAATACCCTTCGTTAAAAAGAGTCGTCTATATATGACCACTTTCGATTGAATTTCAAAAGTGTACCACTTTTTAGGTGTGTCATTGTGTGACTCCTGCATTAGTGTGCGTAAGTTTACAGTCAGTGATGTGCGGTTTATCAATAACTAGCGACCCGCCCTCGCTTCGCTTCGGTTTATGTGAGTTTTCTGTAACACCCGTTCATGAAACAGGATTTATTAGGGGAGACCAGGGATGAACGTAACAGTTTTCGATTTAAACGTAATATCTGACAAAGTTTTTTAAATATCTAAATTCTAAGCACTTCACATGATAGGTTGGTATTTCAGCTATCTTTTAACATAAGCTTAAATGCAATATATAGTAAAGATATTAAGAAAAAACTACTAGGGTTGGTTGTAACAGTGTAAGGGGATGGTTGTAACATGGTAAATAAACTCAATGATTCTTTCATAACGAACATTATTCATCTTTAATCAGCCTTTTAGGCTGTACATTTGAATCACAATTATCATTATAATTAAAAAAAACCAGGAAACATAACAATCTTCTAAAATAATCAATAATATTTAAAGATGAGATCAAACTCAGACAAACAATTATGGCAAACATAACTTAATTCGTTCTTAGTGCAGTCTACATGACCCCACAGCTGACACTCTAAGCATTGAACCCATTTTTCATTGGACTTGTTTGATAGAATTCCATACAAGCTAAACAGAAACAATCTTCGTTGTCTGAATTAAATAGATATCACTATCCTCAGTTGCTTTAGCATATTTTTTCTTGTTTAGCGTTTTATTTCATTTTTTTTTAATGGTTTTCTTGGTGAAGCTAACGAAGCTGGTGAATCTACCGATGGTGGTATTTCTAATCGTAACTCAAGACTGTAGGGACAGCAAATCATCAGTCGAAATTACTAGCACACTTGATGATGATGAAGAGGGCATTATTTCTGCAGAAACTAAACCTCTACTGATCGTTCGTTTGTGTATATTAGGCATTCTGAAATAAAATAATAAATATGTAGTACTTAGAAATATAAAAAAACACAATAAAACGTACTTTGAGATATCACGATCATAATCGGGATGAAAGTAACAAGTTGTTACTTTCATCCCTAACTTGAAATTTTGCCGAATACGACAAACACATCCCCTATAACCCAAAAAACCGTTAAAAAGAAGCCGTTTCGACCACCAAAATAGAAAGACGAATAGTAATGCTAATTTACTGACACAAGACACGCAAGCTTAAGCATACCATAATAAAAACAAACACAGATGATAAAAACGGTCAAAACTTACTTTTGGGGTGTTTTCGCGGCATCAACTCGCTACACTCACAACCTGACGTCACAGAGCTGTGAGCGCAATTGAGGTCCGGGGGGGTTCAAAATGGAGCATATCGGCGATACAGCCATCAGTGCAGCCAACATAATTCATTCAAAAACTAATTTGTTACGTTCATTCCGTGTTACTTTCATACCTGGTCTCCCCTATACATATAAACCTTCCTCTTGAAACACTATCTATTAATAAAAACCGCATCAAAATCCGTTGCGTAGTTTTAAAGATCTAAGCATACGTAGGGACAGACAGCGGAAAGCGACTTTGTTTTATACTATGTAGTGATGATATTGGCTACAAGTTGTGTTGTGTTGTACACAGAAGAAAAAGGTGGTTTGGCTACACGGGATCTATGTTTTCCTACATCTATGATTTGCTTTCGGCGACAGAGTTCTCCTTCATAGTTGCTTTCACTTGATTGTTAAAGCTCAGTGTGTCAGTTCAAACAGTTCCGCTCAGTTTAAAGAGAGAGTACTACTGTGTCGTACTTTGCTCGCTTTATATATTAATATGTTTGTTGTAAAATGTTTTGGAAACTTTGTAAAATGATTTTGACTGTACAGCTCGACTAGGTTTAGGTAGAGAGTATCCGGACCACGTTCGAGTTGGATCCGAGAAAATAGGGGCGAGAAAATTGTATAGCGACGCCAAATTATATATCAGTAACTAGCAAACCAGCATGATTTAGTGGCTTCAATCCACGGAGTGTCGTGACGAAGGATTGTGAGGCAAGGTTAAAAGACCATACAAATTAAGCTCCGGGCGTTTTGCACACCTTACCCTATAAATCAAGACCGATTTCCACGATTTTTGAATATCTTTCTATAGCCATTATATTTCGATTTCCTCGATTTTTGAATATGTTGTAGTTATTATGAAAACCTACGTTTGTACAGTCAACCAATTTGATTTCTAGGCCACTTTGGACTATGTTAAAGTGACGTTGTCAACCAAAACGTAAGAGACTCCCTATGATTTGATTTACAACGTCACGTTGACAAAGTCCATAGTGGCCTAGGAATCAAATTGGTTGACTGTACGTTTCCGCTTTCTAATTATTTCCAAAAAAAATGTTGTGGTGAACAAAACTTACAGATCTAGTTTTTTACAAAGTTACAACATATTCAAAAATCGTAAAAATCGGACTAGGTCTAATAAGGGGACAGAAAAATTACCGCATTTTGTATAGACATTTTCAGCCCGACAATCCTCTTATTTTTTTACATTCATTAACGTACCCGTGCAATTTGAGCGACGGCGCGCGTCTTCATGGTTTGAAAACACTATAATTAATAGTAAAGTTAATTCTTAATAGCATATACATATATACCTATAACAATTGAATTAAAATCCCTAGAATTCAGAACTCTTTAGCATTTTTCAATTATATAAGTATTTTTCTTAAGATGCCACTGTACAAAAATAATTGCATCGCAACACCGAGTTAGGTTTCTATAAAATGTCTCGGTTTTAAGCAAGTTTGTATACGATGTCTCCGAATGCGCTTAGAAAAACAAATTTTTATCCTTATTCGTAAAAGTTGTTGACCTTTACGTTCGAATATGTTCCTAGAGAACAGTCATTTGTTTCTCTATTTAGAAGATAGAGGGCGTTAATGTGATACATGTGTGATTGTTTTATACCTAGAGTATTATTTAGTAGATAATTTAAAAATATAGTTATGTACTTCGAATACTGACATTTTATTTTATCCAAGTGTCCCCAAGGGTATCCTGCATTTTGACCAAATCATCATTTGACAAACTATATCGTTTTACAATCCTTAATTTCACAAAAACATGTTTGCGCTTCTTAAGCCATTACATGTTACAAACAAAGGTTACATGGGTTTATTAAATAAGTAAGGTTAGGTTAGACTTTTGACCACAAAAAATTATAAAACAATGCGGCGGGAAGTATCCCTTTGCGAAATTAAAGTTTGTAAAATGATATAAAGTAGATTGTCAAAATTTGATATTTAATGATCATTTAATGATCATTTGGTAAAGCATTAGTGAACCGTCCTCATGAGTATTATGCTAGACAAAAAGACTTGACAGTTAAATTCACATGAATTTTGTATTCGTTCGAGTTTTAGATTTCCGCACTAAATATATTTTTAATATAGGTTTTTTTTTAAGTGGGTCGCTAGCGCCGTATTATCTTTTAACCTACCGCTAAGCAGCAGTGTTCACATTGTGTAGTGATCCGGTGTGGGGTTAACACAACCGTGAAATTGATTATAGCGGCATCTTAGATCTCGTATACATAGCTACCTCCCGTACTGAACTATAAGGGTCAAGTTGTAATGACTTGACAAGAAAAACAGTAGCGGCTTTTGCCACACGCCTCGCCGGCCACCTACCTGGGTTGGGTGAGCTCCGACTAGGGTTGCCATATGGAAAATGGAAATGTCCCGCTAAAAATCCTGACATCACCCTAAAAATCCTGAGATTTAATTTGGTTCCCACCTAACCCACCTTAGGTCCAAAGTCAATCTGACATTCTAAAACAATAAGGTTTAGTTTTCTAAAAGTCTATATAATGACATTGACGACTTCAAGCATATTTTTCTTGAAATGGATCCCAAATTAACGCTTGTGACCGTACGTACCTGAGTATATAAAGTTGATTGCGGCATAGTCCAAAGCTTGGGAAGCGTAGCCGTGTCAATCAAGATTAAATTCTCAGTCCTTTCCTATATGAAGATGAGGTTTTACGTATGTAGTACCAACCAGTTTCGCTGAAATGGCAACTTAACTCCGATTCCGTTATTTAATCAAAACGTTAGAGCCGTTTCCTAGAGTAGAATGGCTCACTTAACTCCATAAGATTTAGGTTACTGTACCTACCCATAGGATGTTGGCAATTTCGTTTAGCATTCAATTAAGTTAAACGGTGCGTGTGAGTTATCACCTGATCTTTATTACCCATTTCCAATGCTTAAAACTTGAGCAACGATGTGTACCCCGCTCGTGGCAACACGTCACTGCCGGCCATATCTCGTGCCGCTAACAGCCAATTAACCGACAAAAGAAACAATAAAAATACACACAATTCACAAGAGCATGAAGTTAAGCAGAGCGAAACGCCGGAATCTGACACTCGACACGAATATGCGACCTCTCGCCGGTTTCGTCACGGCGCTGCTGGTCCTAATCCTTGTCTCCGCGATCTGCTTGGTGCTGTCATTCAAACCAGTCTCCAAAGAGGAGCACATCGAGAACTTCAGCAAAATGAACGAGGAAGTGGAACCGTTTAGGAAAAACTTGACGGAATGCGCGCGGCAAGTCAGAGCGAGCATGGCCGATGTGGAACATTTCTTGAAAAGAATCCCTCAGACCACTTTCCAGGGGAAATGCTTCGTGGCGTGCATTTTAAAAAGGAACGCGATCATAAAAAACAATAAAGTAGTGCCGGAGAATCTTCTGAAAGCGAACAGAGAAGTCTACGGAAGTGATAGCGAGGTTTTGGACCGGCTGGAGAGGGCCATCAGGGAGTGTTCTAAGGTGGTTGAAGCCACGTTCGAGATCTGCGAGTACGCGTCGGTGTTCAATGACTGTATGCACATGAAGATGGAGCACATCCTGGACAAGGTCACCATGGAGCGGCGGATGGAGGCGCTGGGCCAGATGAAGTCCAACCCCGACGAGTGGTCCGACGATGAAGATGAAATGTTACAACTGGCTAAGGACGAACTTTAGTTGAGTGCAAGTGTTAGTTAAACCTATTGTATTGAGACGTGGACAGCTCCTATCTGTAAAATATGGTGAAATAAAAATGTCAAAACGCTCGAGATATTATTTATGATAATTAATGAAGATGACAAGCAAAAGATGTCTACCACATTCTAATTTTCGATAAGATGCCTTAAAGGGATAAGTTCGTCTTTGTAGGTACATTCTAATTCCGTAAATATTGTACTTATTCGATTTTCTGTGTTAAACTAAACATTAAAGTGTTTACATAGGTAGGTACATACTTACAAGGTAAGCTTGCCTCTAAATTGGGATACCTAATAAAGGTTCAGAATGACAATGAAGATGTCGTGCGTAGGAACCTAGGAACCTACGTAATGGTTTATTTTCATTTTGCGAAGTGGAAATGCAAAGTTCATACATTTGCTACTAGGCACTTGACAGAAACGCACTTGCACTTCGCAAAGTGTAAATCAAACCTACAGTTCAGCAGTACACTAATATATAGGTAGATCATGACGCCGAGCAGGAAAATAGTTTAAAAACTTAAAACCAATCTGATTCAAATATTTATTTTATAATACTAGGGGCCTTCAAACACGAGCCTTCTCTTTTCTCAAATACCGGCAGCGCACTTGCGTTTCGACTTGCTCGACTTCCTTAATTTTTCCATAAAAAAACAGTAATTATTAAATAGAAAGTACAAAGTGGCCTGCACTAAATCTTTTATGTTGATAAAAAATGGATAAGCACCGAAGCACGGTTGATTTGTAGTGACGTCAGTGATCGGATACACAGAAAACAGAAGATACAAACCGGAGAATAAGATATTCTATAGCATTATTTCGCCAAACGTATCAAGTCTTCGGTAGTATAGTGGTAAGTATCCCCGCCTGTCACGCGGGAGACCGGGGTTCGATTCCCCGCCGGAGAGATCTTTTTGTATTTTATTTTTTGAGGTGTGATAAAATAAAATTACGGGTTTTTTTGTTTCTGTAGTGAGAGGAACCGCTTTTGGGAGTTTTAAGGGTATCTTTGCACTTTTTTTATTTCAATTTGACAATAGGATTTTTTGATAATGTGACCTGATAAAAATCATGGTGAGTCTCAAAAGCGTACCTACTATTTTTAAAAAAATATATTATTATTATTGTTCACTGAAAATAAATGATTTTAATGATTGTTTGCTACGCCCGCTTTGGACTAGCTATTAGCAGAACTTTGTTTATTTAGTTTCTCAGTAAATATGAACAAACAAAATTAGGTAGATGTGCTTTTGAGACAAATTTCTATCAGCATGTTTTTTTTACAAGTGCGTTAAATGTATAGATTGGCATACCTTCTACCTTGGATATCTTTTTCATACTTAAAAGTCTGTCAAAAATAAACAAGGAATGACAAAAAGCAACAAAACACCATATTTTAAGAAGAAATCTTTATTTCATTTCAAAATTACCTAATCAACTCTTCGATATGATTTTCTTATTTACCTAAAAGCGATCGATACAACGAAAACCAAGTACAATACGCTGGCACCATCTACCGGCGGAGCTTGTATCTAATCAGGACAAAATTATATATACTTATTTTACGCCCAAATTTCTCACAAAAAGTATGAAAACTGGGCGTTACTTTTTGCCGCAAATTTAATAAATATGTCAATTGATCATAAAACCCACAGGCAGAGGAATCTTTAACACTTTACCATGTTGTTTTAAGTAACATAAACATAACCTTATTTTCTTTAATTTTCTGAATTCCCCTGGGTTTTAAGAACACCTTATTCGCTTGAATAAACATTGTATCATATTACATTGCATACTACGTATGTACACGCGGCGAGAATTTATCCCTATTAATAAATTAAATGAGTGGGTAAAGCACATTATTGTCTATGCCCGGAAAGTAGGGCATTGCCCGACGAGACAAACGAAACGAAATATGAGAAAATGATACAAATATCACTTTTTGTAAAAAAACATTTCGACGAATTGAGAGAGAATCTCCTCCTTTTTTGAAGACTAATATTAACATAAATTCAGGCGCAAGAATGAATGAATGAATGAATGATATTTATTTTCCAAAGTATGTCACAGTATACATTGCATGTTATGTCAAAAGTACAAGAAGTTACATTGGAATCGTCAACAATATACATACATTTTAATATCCCCCCTCCTGCCGCCGCCCAATGACTTTTATTGAGTTGGGTACATGGGTTCCGATTTTATATGCGATAGAGCATTAACATAAATCGCAGCGGACAGAATTGAATTTATACATTCATTACGTTTGATTATTATAACTTCTAGGAATAAAATTGGCTCTTCGCGTTTTCGTTTTTCGAAAGAAAAGACATACTTTCCGAGCAAGTAAATTTTGTGTTTCCGGCTATAGAGAAAGCTTGAGCGTCGAAAAAGGACTAAGGAGTAAGAACTTTTTCGTGTAATCTCGCCTTGCGTAACATGCTTCGTATGCTCGGGGTAAACAAGTTCACACTCATGTAAAAATTCAAGCGAATAAGCAGGACCGAAGTACATTTCTCAAGTTCCTTTCTTAAAATAGGCGATAAATACAAATAAAACAATAAATATAAAATACATGTTTTCAAAATACATTAGTTTCGTTGTGGGTTAAAACACAAAATATACAAAAATTTGAACCTCAAATAAATTTAACGCTTTAAAATAAATCAGTTCTTTTTTGTGACAAGACTAAATATGTCTAAAAGAAATCTCTCGTGGAGAACGCCAGGCCTTAAATATCTAAAAATACTTTGGCAAGAAAGAGGACAGCAGGGTGAAACAAAATTACAAGATGTTTATAATAACAAGCATTATAATATGAAAGTTTGCAAAGGAAATTTAGCTCAAGTGTCACTATTATGAACGGGTCGAACGGTCAGTCGAGCTAGCGAAGTCAATTGAGCGAGTTCACTTAACGGGTAATGCTACCTAATTGAAAATTCACGTCCCTAAATGTTGTGTACTTTGACGGGACAATTTAATCTCGACGGTAAGAAATGGTTCGACGTTGTACAACTTTGAAAAAAAAGCACACGTGTTTTTTTGTTGTTGTGAGTATATCGCGACGTTGCGGCGCTATTGTTTTGATGAAACACTTGACGACGCATGACAAATTAATGTCGTAGGTACGTTGAAATTACCATTTTTTTATACTAACAGTTAAAATCGAGTTTTTTATAAGTTTTATTTATTGCAAATTATGAATACCTGACTACAAAGTTACCCCGAGGAGTTTTTGTAATTGCATACGTTTTATAAAACATCACAACCAACGTAACAATATAAAATACGATAGCAGCCAAATCTATTGCCTGGATCGCTCTCCACAATCGACTCGATAAAAATTGTCTATGAAAATTCGATAAACATCCTAAATCGTCATAGAAGACATACAATTTCAATAAACACTAATATTTCATTAAATAACCAGAGGGCGATTGCATAATAAATGATACACTTGGGAGCAATGACAGTTTTTAATGCTCTACAGTGTATATGTAATAATAAGAGGTCGGATCACAGGTCACTTGTTTACCTACAGTTTTCGAATCCTACAAAAAGCTAAATAAATTGTAAGGGCGTTTGAAATGTTCTAGTTTTATATATTTAATCAACCCGTGATTCACAACCGCGTTTTCCGGTATTCATTTTGGGGTGTGCCGATAACAATTGTGCGGTGCAATTACTAGCATACTGCAACTTAGTCCTCAGAGATGACAATTCGCGGTCGTCGGATTGCAATCTTAAGATTGAGAATGCAAACGTGTAAGAGTCACACATCCGACTTACCATCAGGTGGCCTGTGTGCTCGTTTGCGTTCTACATGACATAAAAAAACAATGTAGTAAAATTTGGCAGAAATATTTAGGTAAGCCCAAAATAACGAAACATGGAGTTGGTAACGGTAAACCTTCGATAGATAAAAATAAACAAAATACAAAGTCCGCTTCTATGACGATGACCAGTAACGACTTAGGGAATGCAATTAGTTATTTTTATACATAAACGGTCAATAACCGGTTAAATTACATTCCCAAGTAACTACTATAAAAAACTTTGGGCAAATTAACTTCCGATAATCCGACCTCTAGTGGTTAGACAAATAAGGTTCATTATACTTAGTGACATTTTGGCTATTTACTTGAAAATTATGCAATTGGCCCAAGTTTTGCAGATTTGTGATCTTAATCATTTGAATTTCGAAACATCTCTCTCACTTTCTCTCACGACTGGAAAGAGGAGGATGCGACATGTAGGGTGAATACTATGCGATTCTTCCTTAATAAAAGGTAACTAAATATAGGCAGAGGTTTTATTTTTAGTTTTATTCTCGTTACCATAGAGTTGTAAATTGCAATCGCCTTGTGGCTTTAGAGGCCTTTTAAAAGGAAGAGTCGATCGCGCTACGGGGCGTCAACCACATATCACTCAAAACCTTAGAATTACCTACAATTACGCAAATAATCTAACTGTTACACATTTCGCTAACAATCCAAACCGTTTTAATTTTAACTATTCAAATAATTCTTTAAAAACAAAGTTTATTACACAGTCTCAATACAGTTTAAATTTAGTTATCAAATAATGAAACGTAAGAGTTAAAATATTATAATTGTAAATAAATAAAATGAAGTTTCGTAGGAGCTAAGTATTAATTTATACTAAGTTTATTCTTATGTACTAACTAATATGGATAATGCCTTAACAGGATAAATAAAACTGAATGCAAATGTGTTTTGCAACAAAAAATCATATGGCAGTGGTCCTAGAAATAAAACGTAATATATTTAAAATAATAAGCGTATCCATTTTATATAATAAAATAGTAAATTCAAAAAACAATATGAAATAACTAAATGTTCCAAACTGTCAAACGCCTAGCCTAAGTTACAAGAATATAAGTAGTTTAAATGTTGAAAAATATACTTATTTAATGTTAAATCTATGTACTTATTGATTCTCGGCTAGTAACCATTAACATAAGTTAACGTTTACTGAAAACAGTGACTCGATACATTTCATTAAATTATTCATTTTATGTGCAAAATAAACTTATTCATTTTCACTTTTAACTAACAAAAAAAATATAGTCTGTGTCAATTGAAATTGCCAAATATGTAAACCAATTACTGTTTGACAGATAACCTCAAACTTTCATCAAGTATGCTTTTATTTAAAACTAGCGACCCGCCCTCGCTTCGCTTCGGTTTATGTGAGTTTTCTGTAACACCCGTACATGAAACAGAGTTTATTATACATAAAAACCTTCCTCTTGAAACACTCTATCTATTAATAGAAACCGCATCAAAATCCGTTGCGTAGTTTTAAAGATCTAAGCATACATAGGGACAGACAGCGGAAAGCGACTTTGTTTTATACTATGTAGTGATAATGTATAATTAATAGTTTTTGAATATTAAACTTAATGTGAAAGTAATGACCAAGTGCATGTATCATTGCAAAGACCTCACTTGATGTTTAAAAGCACGTGATTATCGAGTAATAATGGTAAATTGGTTCTTTTGGTCATGTTTACATCTTTGGCAATTTCAACTGGCACAGACTATGTCTTTCTTTACTTGTCATAAACAAATACAATTGCGATACCTTTTCTTGTGATTTTAAATTGTGTTACTAGCCGAAAAAACAGTGATTTATCTGTGACATTTCAAATGGGGGGTTACACTAATTTCTGCGTGAATTCTATTTTCACTTGTTTTTTTTATAAAAATACAATACTCTGGACACGTGATTGGCCCACATCGTTTGTAGGATGGCAACTGCCGCTCAATACGGGGATGGTAAAAAAATAATCTACGAAGTAATGGCCGATAGAAATATCATACAAAAGTCGTGGCAGTGGGTCTCAGTCAACCGAATGGGTGTATAAATACTGTGTCGTACTGACTACAAAGGTACAATTTAAGTGATTTTATTGCGGTTTATGTACTAAAGTTTACGTTTCGATGTTACTTGCGACGAGACTAGTCAAAAATGCAAGTTTTAACTTCCATTCGTAATAAATGTCAAGTCCACTAAATATTGTTTCGAACCTTATCTAAAACTTTACTAAATAGAGTCCAATTTTCAAAATCATACTCGATCACATCCACGTCGTGCGACGCTTCACACCCTTAACGTCGTATCTCCCTGCTTTGTCCATACAAAAATGAGCTTTATATACGCACGTTAACCGCTACTTTTGGACTTAGGGGATTTAATCTTACAAAAAGTATAACTAGCTTAATGTACATTTTAAGATCTGACTCGTGGTTGTTTTTAGGCAGTCAAAAATATCAATTTCAGTCTCACTGCCCGTGCAGCGCTGCGAGCAGTGGTACCCTACGGTCGGCCTTATAAGTAACTGCACACTTCAGTGCTCTGTCACTTTACCCTCGTGTTAGAACGGCTGCACTAATCTGTCAAAGGCGTTAAAGCGACAAGGTACTAAATTGTTGAGCCATTTATCAGAACTTCCATTTGCGACTTTGACAACTATTATAGTAAATTATGTTGAATCCGTTTTATTATTGCCATTATTGGTGATTAGATTAATCATAGATCGTTAAAGAGCAAAAATATATGTACACACTTCAGTCTCAATGTTATTTTTTTTTATTACAACAATACATATTTTTGAAATTTAGCGCGATTATTTATTTCTACCCCTGACTGTACATACGATTTCGATATAGAAATAATGTTCTAAATTTACATTCAGAATTCTAAGATTTCAAGTTCTTTTTTTATTGGTTGATTTTTTACAAAAGTATTTTTTTCTCATTAGAACTTTAGGTAATTCCTTATGACTATCGCTTATTCGCTTGCTAAAATCGGTGACATGTTGAGTTTGTGACATTTTGTATCACAATGTACAATTACGATACCTATCGTTATAGACAAAATTTGCTATGATATTTTCGACTGCCATATAAACGCAGCAAACTGACGCATTTCGCACGACTCACAAAATGCATCAATAACTTGCCTAAGCTAATTTGTTCTTAATTTTGCAGCTAAAGTGATAACACCTTAGACATGATTGAAACTCGCTCGACGCGAACGTTCGAGTACACGATATCACCACGCACTTTCACATTGTAAAATGTCTTGGATACTTTTTTTACTATCCGAAAGTTGCGGATACTTTTCGACATCATCTCTTGCTTGCCGTTCATCTCTGTTGAATAGTGTACATTTTTTGAGAGATCGTTGTACATTTTCGGTTGAATAAAATGTATTTCCAGTGCTGATTGTCTTATTTTAGTTATAAAACGTTATAGACCGTTACAAATCATAACTATCACCTAGCCAAATCGAAATATTGCTTTTACTACGCAGTTCTTATTCCTCGCTAGATATCGCTAGGATACACTGTAACTTTTCATCAGCCGTTAGATGTCTGTAGTGTCCTCAGCAACATCTTTCATCGCCATAGATGTCGCTAAAGTCGCTTGTAATTTGACTGTCAAAACATCGATTTTACCACGTAGTTCGCCCATTTCCCGTTAGATGTCGCTAGTGTTCATAAGCATTTTCCGTTAAATCGCAGAACCTACTTGAGCCCCTGTTGGGGTTCAGTAGAGGGTCCCGAAGCCCCAGGGCGTGGGCCGGCGCCGCGGCCAGTCCGGCCGTCAGTCCTGCGGGCAGGCCTGCACGAAGGAGGCGGGGAACAGGCCGGAGCGCCCGGTGCGCTGCAGCGTGCCCTTGTACCAGCCGTCGCCGCGCTTCTTGCTCACCACCACGATGTCGTCCACCTTCAGCTCCAGCTCGTACTCCGAGTTCGGCGGGTACGGGACTATGCAGCGGAACCTGACAAGTTACACGGTACATGTAAATAAACATGTCTGCCTGAGGCACTTGTCCTCCCGCCGGCGAGAAAGCGATTAGATGTCGACTATTTTCTCGATCAAGAAACGAACCAAAGATAGATCCCGTGTCAATAAAAGCGGACCCCTTTGACTGCCATACATATCGTTGGTCATAATGTATTGTTAGTCATACTTTTTTTTGTCATATTTTCTTTCAGGCTGAAGTTACAGTTTTTAATAAACGTTTATCGTGTAGATTAGTTAGGTTAGGTTAGATTTATAAAAATCCTGAAAAAATAATCGTGTCCTGAGAAAATTGCATTATGACTTGCGAAAATTATGACTTAAAACACATTATGACTAAAAATAATTATGGCAGTCAATAGAGACCCCAATAAAAGAGACGCAAATATTATACTAGTTGATCGATGCCTTTACTCGCTTCCTGCTTTATCGTCGGCGGTGGGACCATTGCGTACTACGCAGTAAGCTTTCGAATCCGCCTACCAAGGCAGCATCAGGACTGAGGAGGTTCTGAGGGGGAGCGCAGGCGGCGCGGGGGGTGTGCCCGAATTAAAAAGCGCGGTGGAGGCGCATTGAGTACGGGAACGCGCCGCCTCCTCTCTCAGTGCGTTTGCGGCTTAGGAGTGCTATGGCACTCTTTGGTTGGATACGAGGCCAGTGATATCCCGCACTTTATAAATACGTCATGATCATGACTTCATGACCCTTAGAGTACAGGTCACAAAAAAACATACATGCACCCGACTAGTATTACTAGTAGCTAACGTTACAAAATGTAACAATAATTTTAAACATTTCTTTTATATTTGTTCTTCTTTTTTATTAATAGCGGTGCACCGCGATATTACGCAGTATTTTCTCCAATGTCAAGTGAAAAGATTAAATCAGTAAACTTCCTCCCCAAAGGTTACCGAAAGACCTATTTGTTATTTAGTGTTCTGTACACAACGGTGTCAGTGACATTATAAAGCAATTTTCTTGATACTTCTCACCACTCCAATCATAACGTCGAACGTCATAACTGTGTCCTCTGTAGTGGGTCAGGGTTCCATTGGGTTCATAGTACGTTCATAAATTAAATAAATACAATAAATATAAATATAAGAGGACAATCTCACACCAATTGACCTAGTCCCAAACTAAGCTCTAGGCTTGTACTATGGGTACTAGACAACGATATAAATACTTATATAGAGAAATATATACTTAAATACATAGAAAACATCCATGACTCAGGAACAAATATTTGCGCTTATCACACAAATATCTGCCCTTACCGGGATTCGAACCCAGGACCACTAGCTTCGTAGGCAGGGTCACTACCCACTAGGCCAGCGCGTCGTCAGAGTTAGTCTGGGGCGCTTATAAGCCCCCCCCCCCCCTTACCTCTCCTTGAGCGGCTGCGGGTGGTGGCGCTCGCGCCGCGTCGCCGTCACGTCCAGCGACTGCGACTTGCGGTGCTGCGACTGCCACGGGCCCTCGTTGCTCACCCTACTGTTTAACACACCACCATATTAACCAACGGCAACCTGTCATTCTATCGAATTCCACTTCATCGATCGTATAATTTCGTCGAACTCTATTTTCTGCCGAAACCATAATGTTTTCAGGTCTTAAACGTTAAGAAAGAAGCATGCTTAGCGGTAACGCTTCCTTAGAATGTAATTAATTAAAATAATTGCTCTGTATTTTTCGACTTTGACTTAACTGTTTATTTGGTAACGTAATCGTGTGAACAGGAGGTGCTATGCGGTGGCTATATGTTAATAGGTGATCGGAATAGATAGTGCTCCTGAAGGTCAAAAACAATATTGTTTAACGTTGTAGAACAGAGGTCGCACAGTGCGATATAAGACCAGTTAAATCGAATGGTACCCAGCATAATACCACTATCTATTTCGATCTGTTATTAATGGTGCAACCAAGGACACGGGAATCGCAACACAACATACAAAGCAACAAAACATAGAACTATAGTAACGTTACCTTGGAGATTAAGCGGCCTTGGAATATGTGTCCATCAACAAATATAAGGTTTGGTAGAGGTATTGATTTGTGTTTGTGTGTGCATATGAACATGGTGTGTGCGTGTGTGTGTATTAGCTCTTACTCATGACGTGTGCTCTCAAAATATGAGAGCCAAAAGAGGATAACATTTATGTCAACGATAGCCGATAACAGTTTATTTGTGATTTACTTAACATCTTAGTTGATGAATCTAATGTTTTTTTTAGCGAGCTGTGGTGGTTGCGAATTACACATTGTGGTCACGATAAAAGGCGTTCTAATCGTAAAAAAAAAACTTGAATGACTAATAAAATAATGTTAAATAATTAACTCTCCCGACTAGCGCTGCACGGTACGCGCGTCTCCAAATTAGGCAGGGTCGCCATGTAAGGAGGGATGCAGGCGGGACAATGAGACAAGTCAATGATCGAGTATACACTGATTTATTTAGTCTTGAAGCTCTTTATATATACTTACATCCTAATACACCCTACAGTAAGAAAATAACTATGCAGAACAATCACAATATTTAAAGAGGCAAAAAATGATATTTTTTTTGCTACTCAAACATGTGTCGATGCACGGTTTGTGTGTGTGCGTTGAAACAAGTGCAGCGCGTGCCTAAATAATTAATATTCACTATTATTACTGACCCTTCTTTTATAAATTAATGTCTTGCCTAAATTCTCATAGCAAATGCCAATTTTTTTTAATCAGTAAATCATAAACATAACGACATGTAAAATACAGTTTCTATTACGAGTTAACGATTAACGCTAACTCCCGATAAATCTTCCGAAATGTATCGCTTTATCTTAAGCTAACTTTATAAGTAAACGATTAGCGATTGAAGTTATCCAACTAAAATGTTTGGTTTACGAACTCAGCCATATTTAAATATGCTGCGTGTGCGTGCGCGTGCATGTGTGTGTGTGCTGTGTGTGCTGTGTGTGCTGTGTGTGCTGTGTGTGCTGCGTGCGGTGTGCGTGTACCTGAGCGCGCGCAGGTCGCGGGGCGGCGCGCGGTCCTTGAGGCGCGCGCGCTCGCCGGCGGGCAGCGCGCGCAGCAGCTGCGACGGACACGAGCCCGACCTGCCGCCGCACACACCGTCAGCCGGGACACCCACACAACCAACTCTACAGTGCCTGAGATCTAGCGCGCCTTCTATACACCACTTCACCTTTTTTATTTATTGCTATTAAAGGCAAACACGCTAACGGATGGAAAGCGGTCACGAACATCGTTGGTAATATGAAGGTTTTTATTTCTTTATTTTAATTTATGCGGGACACCAACAAAGTACATAAGACTTGGTACAATATAATATAATGTTCATATGATATACAACAAACAGCAGTGTTCGCATTGTTGTGTTCCGGTTTGGGGATAAGACAGCCGGTGAAATGACTAGCATAGAGGCATTCCATCTTAGTCCTCAGGGTTGGCAACGCATTTGCAGTCTTAGGATTGCATTGCAGTCTTATGAATGCGAATGTCTATGGGTCACAGTTTCTACTTTCCATCAGGTGGCCTGTGTGCTCGTTTGTCTTCACCATGCCATAAAAAAAAAAATGTATTCGGGTATTTAATGTATGTACAGTCAACCAATTTGATTTCTAGGCCACTTTGAACTATGTTAAAGTGACGTTGTCAACCAAATCGTAAGAGACTCCCTATGATTTGGTTTACAACGTCACGTTGACAAAGTCCATAGTGGCCTAGGAATCAAATTGGTTGACTGTACCCCAATAAAATGTGAACATATAATTCACTCATCGTTTTTGTATTTTTACAGGTGAAATTAAGTCATAGGTATTTAATATCATTTTTTTACGCTAGACTAGAGAGGAATGACCGCATGGACATCTGCGACACCAAGCGAGCTTCAATTATTGCAGATGCGTTGCCGGCCTTTGTGAAGGGAAGAATATGCTCAACTTCAAAAGGTCCCCAAATACCGTTGCAATTAACTAAATTCAATTGGTACTTTATTTAACACTGTCGAGCGGTACAAAGATTTTGAAATAGCATCAAAAGTTCACTCGAAAATGGACGTTGTAAATGGCATACCATATCTCAGGCACTGTAATGTCGCGACCGGGGGTTGGTAGCCCGGGCGGTCGCGATCCGGAGTTTGGAGAACACAGTTGGACAACCCAAGGATACTCCAAGTTTACAACCCCGACCAAAACTGAATCAAATTTAAAACATATCGAAGGCCTTAAGGGAACAATTTTTACTAATCTAAAACGAAGCTAGACAAATAAACACTAAGATACACGTTCTTTGCATAGTACAAATAAAAGTCACTGTCTGTCTGTCTGTCTATCTAAGCTAACTACATCTAAACCAGGCAACACATTTTGATGCGGTTTACACAATAATTTTCACGTAAATATAATAAATTGTGGTTCATACACGTGTGTTACAGAACACTCACATAAACCGGAGCGAAGCGAGCGAGTCACTAATAAACCATCGCTCAGGTTGCTCATCACACAAATATTTGCCTTTACCAGGATTCAAAGTATTTAAAAAAAGGTTTTTATGTCGGGGGCTTAAGATATTTAGACATATTTACATGAAGGTTTATAAAAGCTCGATATCCTTGGGCTGTCGCAGTTAACACAGGTGAAACAAAACAAACATGGCGGTGCTGTTAGATCCAGCCAAGCTAATATTAGACACGATTTCATTATCGCTGGAACATTGCTACTCGATAGTGGAACATAATTTGAATAATCAACATATACATTTCAGCAATATAGTTAGGAGAATGCAAACGTAAGAAAAAAGAAGGCGACTAACTGCTATTATAGGAGTTGAACTATTCTGTACTCTATTCGTAGCAACATTAGATTTACATACATACATTAAATCCACGCCTGTTTCCCAGAGGGGTAGGCAGAAACCACTTCTTTCCACCTGCTACGATCTTGACAAATTTCTTTCGCTTCTTTCACATTCATACATCGAGTCATGCACGCACGTCGGTTTCGGGTACTTAAGATTCGGCCCTTTTCCAGTATTTCTCCGATTTGACTCGAAAAAGTACGCCTAGGGCCCTTCCGACCCGTCCACTCACTTTCGATCTGTATATCTCTTTCGTCAATCTTCTTTCATCCATCCTTTCCAAATGACCGCACCATCGAAGCATGCCCTTTTCAATCTTAGTCACTACATCTTCTTTTATTCCACATTTCTCTCTGACTTTTTCATTCCTTACTCTATCAATCAGTTTCACACCACATATACTACGCAAAGAGCGCATTTCAACTGCATTTACAGGACTTTTATGCTTGTCCTGCCACACCCAACATTCACTACCATATATCAAGGTAGGGGGCCAGCACTCCATTGTGAACAGCCAGTCGGGCTTTTAGTGAAACGCCCTGTCTGATCACAAAGCAGTACAGGGCCCCATTAATTTGATTCCCCGCATTCACCCTCTCGATATCCTTCTCACACTTACCATCTCTTGTAAACACACTTCCCAGGTACACAAATTCGCTCATTGTTCGACTAATTCGCCATTTATACAGTGTGTCCCTGGATAAAGTGCACAAACGAATAGGGATGAAACTAGACACAATTTTATCGACAAAAAAAATAATAAAAAAAAATTACCACCTTTATTTATTTTTTTATGATTTTTTAAAAAAAGTCATAGTACGCAGAGGACCTCATCGGAACAAATCAAGATATTTTGGCTCCTGTGGGCTCTATTGATTTGAAACAAACGGAATTATAATCACAAAAGTTTATTTGTGTCAATGAAAATAGAAAAAAATGAGAAAAAATGACATAAACCCTAAAAATAATGACTTTTCCTATGAATTTTGTGTTTTTTTTTTCTCGAATTTTTAGTATTTACTCGATTTACTCAAAATTATGCCCATCTTACCTCATGTTATTTTTACCAGTAATGGTTGTGTATCTCATTGCCTTTTATTTAAAAAAATAACCAAGTGTCTCGCACAATTACAAGATCCTTAATGAGCGGCCAAACAAAGACATTGCGTTTACACTTAATTAGGTAGCCGCTCAGGTTGAAACCCTTAATGGAGGATTAGGATTACATTTTGGGTTTCTTGCACAATTATAAGATTATTAATGAGTGGCCAAACAATGACATAATGATTACGCTTAATTAGGTTGTCGCCCAGGTAGATTATTGTCCTTACTCTTTATTGAATTTTATTTGGGGTGGGGCGGGGAATACATGTTAGGATTAGCATAAATAGTGATAAGATAAGGTTTAGTTCATCGTGTAAACTGACTCATCCATCCACAGAATTTTTTGGGTGAATTCAGGATCGTTCCTGATCTGCCGTTGAATCCAAGAAGACAGCACACATCTTGGTACCCTGTCTACGTCGTCGTGTAGATGTTGAACTCGTTGGTAGTGGTATGGGTGAAGACCTTCTTTTTTAAAAATCCGCCAAACCGATGATTTTGTAACTCCATGCTGCAAGGCCAACCGCCGAATACTGGTCGTCGGATCAGCAAATAAACTTCTTAGTATGGCTTCCTCAACAGCTCCATCAATCACTACTCCTGCTTGTTCTCGGCGATCTCGATCCAATCGAAGTCCATTCGACAATCGTCTGTGAAGTTCTTGAAAATTACGAGCAGACGGTACAGGTCTCCTGTTCGGGAATGCTGCCATGTATAATAAACGAGCAGCTCTGGCATTACCTCTCGCCATTCCATAATAAAAGTGGATGTCGGCGAGATCTCTGTGCGTGAACTCACTTAAACGGGGCATTTTATGAAATCCTGATAGTAGAAGTAGTTGTAACTGAGAATAAGTAACGACGAATGATTCGAAGTAACTGATGAACTAAACCTTATCTTATCACTATTTAAGCTAATTCTAACATGTATTCCCCGCCCCACCCCAAATAAAATTCAATAAAGAGTAAGGACAATAATCTACCTGGGCGACAACCTAATTAAGCGTAATCATTATGTCATTGTTTGGCCACTCATGAATAATCTTATAATTGTGCAAGAAACCCAAAATGTAATCCTAATCCTCCATTAAGGGTTTCAACTTGAGCGGCTACCTAATTAAGTGTAAACGCAATGTCTTTGTTTGGCCGCTCATTAAGGATCTTGTAATTGTGCGAGACACTTGGTTATTTTTTTAAATAAAAGGCAATGAGATACACAACCATTACTGGTAAAAATAACATGAGGTAAGATGGGCATAATTTTGAGTAAATCGAGTAAATACTAAAAATTCGAGAAAAAAAAACACAAAATTCATAGGAAAAGTCATTATTTTTAGGGTTTATGTCATTTTTTCTCATTTTTTTCTATTTTCATTGACACAAATAAACTTTTGTGATTATAATTCCGTTTGTTTCAAATCAATAGAGCCCACAGGAGCCAAAATATCTTGATTTGTTCCGATGAGGTCCTCTGCGTACTATGACTTTTTTTAAAAAATCATAAAAAAATTAATAAAGGTGGTAATTTTTTTTTATTATTTTTTTTGTCGATAAAATTGTGTCTAGTTTCATCCCTATTCGTTTGTGCACTTTATCCAGGGACACACTGTATTTATCACGCGCTCAGTCACCCTATTTCACCGTTCTGATATTGACACGTGATAGGTGACATTTTAGTGTGCAGTCAAAGAATGAAAAGGTGGACCAGTTTCAAATAAATACTTTCACATTTATATTAGTAAGGAAAATTCAAGTCAACCAGAAACGCGCGTTGTAAAAATCGAGTAGCAATCCAACATATAAGTACATGTGACCTTTCAAATGAAAAGATACGTTATGGCGGCTGGCATTTACGCTTTTATGATTGTTGTTGTTATATTACCAGCATAATAGAAATATGAAAAACAGCGTAACCGCCATAATGGCAGCTCCACATGCTTGGTGTTTGCCGCAAACACTGCAGGACGCAACTATACGTTAGAGTGAGATGGAAATACATCGTAGCCACTCTAACAAATAGTTGCGTCCCGCAGTGTTTGTGGCAAGCGCTAAGCGTGTGGAGCCGGCATAGGGCTTTTCGTTGTGAATGGCCACAAGTGAACACAAACACATGCTACCAACATAATGCACAAAACGGACGGGGTTCAAGTGACAAGCGCACTAGAGGAATGATGGGGTCTACAAGTGGAGTTATTACTTCGTTTATTATTATACCTAGATATTTTTCTAGCAGGAACAACATGTTGTTAGTGCTTGACGTAATAATAATATCGACAAAACGTGTTATCGATAACCACCACATCAACTTCATAGTGGAAATACTCGTACATCGTATTTTTTTTACTTCAGCATAGATTACACTCAATCTAAACAGACAAAATAAAAATATAGAAACGATTCATCACAAAACAGACAAAAAATATTAGAGGGGACCAAAAATGTACGGATTATATCCATTTCTACATGATCGGTTGCACGCGAAGTGAGGTGTTTGCGGTATATACTCGTACCAATATAGGTCTGTAGTTTTCCTCTATGACGTTGAAGTGGTACTTATCGACAATAGGATTGTCGATGTTTTTATTATGTCAAGCTCTAACAACACGTCGTCCGTGCTAGGAAAATCTCTAGGTATATTTATTATACATGACCGAATCACTATTTAGAGATGAATGAATGCACCTACGCACATGACATTCAATACCGTATTAACTCAAAAATAAATTGTAATGCATACCTATTTGTACTAGTTTGTAAATAGAATTAAATTTTCAACACTGTCACATTTCGAGTTAAGACGGTATTGATTGTCATGTGCGCAGTATATTATTAGCTATTTAGATATTTGTTTCAACAATTACTTTTTTAGAGATTTATTACCTGTCTGAAATTAAAAAAATCCCAAAAGGAGGTCCTGACTAAAACTGTTCGTTCTCTGTCTCTTTTGAACCGATGACCCTTTATTCCGTGTCTCAAAAATGAGCAAAAATACAAATTAATTTAAACCATTAAAATTATATGTTGTTACTAAAATTCAATTATACCAAATATTGACTTGATGCTAAATTCGGTCTGAAAGTTAGTTGTTTTATCTCACTAAAGCGGATGGGCCATACTTGTTGTCGTAACACACTACAGCAACGCTTAGTAACCCAAGTAAGTCTACCACGCTAAGAGAAATGGCGGTATCTAAAAAAAAACCTGTAGCAAATGCAACTTTATTACTAACAAGAGAGGCTTGAATCTGCTTTGGCTATTGAATTTGAGATAGGTACTCCCTATTGTGTTATGAGTTTATGACAAAGTGCACGTGCATCTACACACACACAAGTACACCCACCCGCTTTCGTGAGATAAAACAACTGTATAATGGTCATCGCACGCTTCCACCCCGGCAGATCAGCTCGAAGTGAAACGTTGAAAAGTGAGCTTTGACGCGTGTTAGTACGATATTTTTTTTTAGGAAAAGTAAAAACAATTGGGATTGACCAAAAAACATAACTCACGGTTTTTACTTTCTAATTCGAAAGAATAGGAAATTTTAAGACACCAATTTCATTAATTTTGTATTTGACCCAATAGTTTTGTTTGAATATCTTTATTTATTTAGCACATTTTATAGATGACATGATAGTTTTAATTTTGGAATGGCATTTTCTAATAAATTACAACAGTTAAATGATATCTAATGAAAAAAAGTGATTGTAATAGTTTATTAAAACATACTATTTCAAGCTGTTTTCGCCTAACCCGTAAGATACACCTAGGAGGGCTTCAAGCCGAAAACGAAAGTCAAACAAAACTTAAATATACTTTTGCCGAAATATCCAAAATAAATAAATATTTCAAGAACTTGATAATGCAGAACGGCTTAAAAACCCTATTCCTCAAAATGGTTTTCTAATTTGAGTAATTGTAAAAATATGAACAATCCCATGTATCGTATTAACAAAGGGCAAAGCCCAATTTTCAATGTTTCACTTTGCGGATCCCTTTGACTGCCGCCATACATATCGTTGGTCATACTTTTTTTTGTCATAACTTCTTTCAGGCTGAAGTTACAGTTTTTAATAAACGTTTATCGTGTAGATTATTTAGGTTAGTTTAGGTTAGTTTTATAAAAATCCTGAAAAAATTACCGTGTCCTGAGAAAAAGGCATTATGACTGGCGAAAATTATGACTTAAAACACATTATGACTAAAAATAATTATGGCAGTCAATAGAGACCCTTCACTTTGAGCTGAGCCGGTGCTTTTTTTTTTTCTTTCGAGGGCCGTTTTTTTCTTCTATTACACAACTATCGATATATCGATAAAAATATTGCTAACATTAACTAGATTGCGACAGTATTTTGTTTTGCCGCTGAAAACTCCGGGCTGTTGTAAAACTGTTGAAGAAGGGTGTTGTCTCGAGCTCACCTGACGTGCACGGGGTGGTGCGGCGCGGGCAGCAGCATGAGCGAGGAGCCGGGCGCGTCCTCGAACACGGGGTTGTCCATGCTGTACCCGGCCGGCGGCGGGGACTTGCACTTCTTCATGGCCGCGAGACGCTTCATCAGGCTCACACCCGTTGATATCGACTTTTCCGGTTTGGTTTTGTCTCGCGGCTGTAACAGTTATAAGTACAACATACAGGTACAAATAAACATATAGATAAATATGAGGAGACAATCTCACACTACGTGGGTACTTGTGGGTTAAAACAAGTAAACATTCCAAACCACGTGACATTGTTAAACAGCCAATCAAAACCTGTTTTATTGCACTTTGACTTATCAGTGTTCTGCTTCTATTGGCTGACGAACTATATCACGTGGTAGTTTTGTTAACATTTTTTTAAATACCTAAAAGTATTGACTATAGACAACGATATAAATACTAAATTATATCGAATACATTTTTGCGGGTGGTAGGACCTTGTGCAGGGTCCGTCCGGATCGCTACCACCATCTTATCCATTAGCCTACCGCCAAACAGCAGTGTTCGCTCTGTTGTGTTCCGGTTTGGGGATAAGACAGCCGGTGAAATCACACTTACTTCCTCGTGGTCATACTAATTTGTCCTACTAGTCAAAAAGTGAACCTAGATTTGATCACTAAATACTAATTATGATTGTAAAAGTAGGTAGGTTAGGTTCGTTAGGTATCTTCAGATGCCCGAAGGGCAAAACCACTTAGAAGCAGGAGCTCCGCCCTTGGGCGGGGCTCCGTCGAAAGTCAGTAGGACCAAAATAGTATGACCACGAGGAAACGGCCGAAATCACTAGCATAGAGGCATTCCATCTTAGTCCTCAGGGTTGGCAACGCATTTGCAGTCTTAGGATTGCATTGCAGTCTTGTGAATGCGAATGTCTATGGGTCACAGTTTCTACTTACCATCAGGTGGCCTGTGTGCTCGTTTGTCTTCTCTATGCCATAAAAAAAAAAGTCACGACGATATAGTTTGATTTGAACGCTAATTTTTGCTGAAACTATGATGTTTTCAAGGATATGTTAAACATTAATTGCGTAGGTAGTTAGGTTAGGTTAGACGAGTGCCTACAAAAAAAACCAAGGCGGTGAGAAATGCCTTTCGATAGCGACGTACCCCACCAGAAGTCATGCTGAAGTAGGGAGCTGGACGGACTCTGCACAAGAGCATTTCAATCTATACAGGCTACTAAAGTCGCCGTCAATGGTCTTGTGAACAATGTAAACAAATTAGTAGTTTGACACATAACCTCAAATATTCACCAAGCGTGTTCTTATTATGAATAGTTGTTTCATCTTAAACTTAATATGAAAATAATGATCTAATGTATGAATCATTGCAAAGACCTCACTTGATCTTTAAAAGGGTTCTCTGTCGTTTACCCGAAAGTCATTTGCCATAATTCTATCACTTGCCATAATATTCATTCGCCATAAAGGCATTTTTTCTGAAATCGTGAACTATTCAGAATTGTTATAAAACAAACCTAACCTAACCTATTGGGCTCTATACGATGGCATGTAAAAATTACCTGAAAGGTTTACAGTTTCAGAAAAAATGCCTTTATCGCAAATTAACATTATGGCAAGTGACACAATTATGGCAAATGAAATTCGGGTAAACGAAGTGATCCGCTTTAAAAGTGGTTTTTGTTTACACGTTTCGCAAGTTCTATTGATGGCGACTTTAGCACTAGCACTATCCGCTAGTCTAACCGCGTCGTCGATGTACGTACTTTGTCAGTCTTGGGCGTGGTCTGCTGCGGCTGCACGTTGGCGCCCCACGTGTACAACTGGGGGGGTTGCGCTGGAAATTTCAACATACCAGTTTTTAATACTAGTTTTAAAAGGGTTTTTATATCGCTCGATAAGAACGTGCTTTGTTTTGCATTTTTGTTTCGAAAAATAGGCGTAATAATTTGTGGTGTAATTTTAAAAACCACATTTTTTATTTTAGTAACATAAGTAATAGTGTATAAGTTATTTTGACATCATTTTTAACTTACAAAAAGGACTTGTCAACCAAAAAACTCCATGTGTTAATTTAATAGGTGTTAATAGTACATTTTGATGCAAGTACGGAAAGCTTGTCAGTTGTCAACCTCCAAGCGATGTGTGCGTGTGTGTGTGCTTGCGTGAGTGTGTGTATATGTGCGCGTGCGTGAGG